>WEKX01014268.1:0-13861 GCA_013390025.1 Pitta sordida
GGGAAGGGAAGGGAAGGGAAGGGGGGCTGGTCCTGTGCCTCCAACTTCTGGGGTTGGTCAGACAGCAAAACCTTGGGGGTTGATTGGGTTTTTTCCTGTTTGTTTGTGCATAGGAATGTTGTCTGTCTTTGGGACACTTGACTGAAGCCTTTTACCTTTGGAGATTCCTTAATATTCCTTGAACACTGGGGAACTTTATTTCCTAGTGAGCAGGGTTTTTTTCTTGCAACTCCCTCAACATTAAACAGCAAAATCCAGCTCTGACCACTAAGTCTGACTGTGAGTTCATTTTATCAAGTTAATTAAGGGAAGAATTTAATAAGCTTACAGGAGAAGCTCAAAACACAAGGATGATGGAGTCCTTGGGGAGAAGAGCCCATCAAAGGAGTTGTGCATCAGGGAATATTTCTTGGTTTGGTATAACTCTAATAGGTACATTTTTGCCCTGAGTGCTGTGTTAACTGACTCTATCCTTTAAACCTTCCCTCTGAATGCTTTGAATATCATGTACCTTCTTGATGCTGAAGTAGGAAAATATCCTGGTTTAAGAGTCTTTTCTTGCATGAAAAACTCATTTATGCTTTAATCTAGGATGACCACTAATGGCAGAAGGAGCGAAATTAAGGCCCTAATTACAAGAAGCTCATGCTGTGACAAGCACTGGTTTTGCTTGCAAGCAAGTCTCCCAGAGATCATTGATGTTTTCAGTCAGACTGCTGGTGATTAAGGGGGGCTCGGCAGAAGATGGTACTGAAAAAGAGATCAAGTTGATGAGCTGAATCCCTAAACTCGCACAGTTGATTAAAAGAAGTCTTTGAGGTCTTGATTTTTATTTGCTTTTAATTTTTTAGAACTTGCAATGAAATGTTTCTATTCAGCCATTATTATTTTAATGATTCTTTTTTTCTAAGTGAAAGCGATTTTGCAATTTTGCTGGGGTTTTTTTTTCCTTTCTTTCGCGTCTGCCTCATGTTTTCAGAAAGTTGAGATTTTTATGGAGATGTAACATTTTACCACATGTCCTAGAACACCATAATAGTTTGGGTTGGAAAGGAACTTAAAGATCACAGAATCACAGAATATTATGAGTTGAAAGGGACCCACAAGGATCATCTAGTCCAACTCACCATCTAACACCCGTGCAGAGACTGAAAGCCCATCTCAGAGCGGTAACACAACCTAGTTCCCTCTCAGTCTAGCAGGCCACTCCGAGCCGGAAGGGACCCAGGACCATCCAGCCCCACACCCCCCAGCTAGACCACGTCACTAAGCTCCTCATCGAGTCTTCTCTTAAACACCTCCTGGGACGGTGACTCCACCACCTCCCTGGGCAGTCCATTCCAATGTGCAATCACTCTCTCTGTGAAAAACCGCTTCCTAACATTAAGATTAAAAGATAATCTCATTCCACCCCCCCTGCCATGGGCAGGGACACCTTCCACTATTCCAGGTTGCTCCAACCTGGCTTTGGACAATTCCAGGGATGAGGTAGCCACAGCTTCTCTGGGCAACCTGTGCCAGGGCCTCATTAACTAGGGAAGAAGTTATTCCTAATATTCAATCTAAACTTACTTCTTCTTAGTTTGAAGCCATTCCCCCATGTCCTGTCCCTCCAGGCCTCTGTAAATAGTTTCTCCATCTCTCTTGTGAGTTCCCCTCAGGTCCTGGTAGGGCACAATTATGTCACCCAAAGCCGTCTCATCTCCAGGCTGAACAACCCCAATCTTCTCAGGCTTTCCTCATAGCAGGGCTGCTCCATCCCTCTGACTGTCTTGGTGCCTCCTCTGGACTCGCTCCAAGAGGTCCATTTCCTTCCTCAGTGAAGTCTCCTTCAGGGTGTTGTTGCCTTTATATTCCCAGGCCTCAAATTCCCATTGACATTGAGAGGAGAGTCCGAAATCCTCACTTATCTTCCACATTGTCTTCCACATCTTGATTCTCACTGAGCTGAAGCCGAAGAATCATTAATCTGTCAAACCAGTCCATAATCATAGAATCTTGAAATGGGTAGGGTTGGAAGGGAGCTTTAAGATCATCTGTTTCCAACACCCCTACTGTGGGCAGGGACAGCTTCCACCAGACCAGGTTGCTCGTAATTGGGGATAATTTATATTTTCTTTCCAAAATAATCCTCAATACTTTTTGATTTCGAGGAATAGAATGGAGAAGCAGAATCAATGTGTATGTCAGCTCTTACTGCCACAAGGTGGGGGCTTTTCTCCTCCCCAGCCCCAGGCAGTATATTTGTCTTTCTCAGTGCTCTGATACTTCTCTCATCTGAGCTGTCTCTGTGCTGGCAGTTATTGTATCTCCAGACTGACACGGGTCAGATGTTAACAGACCTTGAGTCCATCATGTGAAGAGGCCAACAAGCAGCTGCTGGTCCAAAATAAAGACATGAATTCTCTCTATCCCGGAGAATTAAAGTCAAAGGAAGACAAGAAACTACATCAGATTTGTTATTAAAATAACATAGATAGCCCCTACACATTGAAACAGAGCAAGGTTGGGGAAATCAAGCAGTCAAGCTGAATCAAAGTGTTGGGGATTTTTTGTTGTTAAATCAGTTTTGGAAGATTTTGATCTGTTTACAGGTTTTTGAAAAATATTCTAGAAAATAGAGTTAGGGGGAAAAAAGTCATATTTTCCATCCAGAAATCACATGGAATAAATGTCATCTTCTCACATGAATGCAATGAATAAAGAATATTGAAGGACATATTACAGTTCTTTGATTTACACAATAATAACAGTCTTGTAGCAAGGATGGTATTTGGATAACAGATCTTTAGGGCAAAGGAATAGTATTTGTTATCCCAGCTGTGATAAAGACATGTCCAGTTTTTCCAGCTGTGTCAGCTGCTGATTCTGAATGCTGGATGAAATCTTGTAGAACTCTTGTGTCCTTTTCTCTACGTGTTGAAAACAGACTAATGGGTTTAATGAACTCTTGATCTGGACATTTATGTTCTTATGGTCCTCCTTGCACGTTTTGGTTTTGTGGTGAGTTGACCCTGGCTGGATGCCACGACCCTGGCTGAACCAAAGCCACTCTGTAAAAATATAACAAAGGGCTCATGAGTTGGGATAAGAGCAGGGAGAGATCCCTCACCAGTTACTATCACAGGCAAAACAGACTTGACTTAGGGAAATCAGCTGAATTTATTACCAATTAAAATCGAAGCAGGATAATGAGAAGTAGAACAAATCTTAAAAACACCTTTCGCTCGCTCCTCCCTCCTTCCTGGGCTCTACCTCTTCTTCCCCAGTGGCACAAGGAGACCGGAATGGGGGTTGTGGCCAATTCATCCCTTGTTGTTCCTGCTGCTGCCCAGGGAGAGCAGCCAGAGTCCTTCCCCTGCTCCAGCATGGGGTCCTTCCCATGGGACACCATCCTCCCCAGACTTCTGCAGTGTGAGCCCTTCCCATGGACTCCAGTTCCTCGGGAACTGTTCCAGTGTGGGTCTCTTCCATGGGGTCAGTCCGTCAGGAATTGCTCCAGTGTGGGTTCCCCACAGGGTCACAAGTCCTGGCTGCAAACCTGCTCCAGTGTGGGCTCCTTTCTCTGTGGGTCTGTGTCCTAGGCAAATTTGCCTCAAACCTTGACAGTCTGCAGGTCCCTACCAGGAGCCTGTTCCAGTGTGAGTTTCCCAAGGGTCTGCAACCTTCTTTTGGGCGCCTCCCTTCTCCAGTGTGGAGTCCTCCAGGGGCTGCAGGTGGATCTCTGCTCTCCCATGGACCCCTACATGCTGCAGGAGCACATCTGCCTCGCTGTGGGCTGCAAGAGAATCTCTGTTCCAGCACCTGGAGCCCCTCCTGCCCCTCCTTCTGCACTGCCCTGGGGTCTGCAGAGCTGTTCTGGCAGCATTTCACAGAAGCCACCCCTGTAGCCCCCCAATACCAAAACCTGGTCATGCAAACCCAATACAATTTTTTATAAGCAGATGATCAAACCTAGGCATCCTCAAAAGCACAAACATGTCTAAAATAACCAGTTAGACCAGTGTGTTTCCAAGAAACTCCAATTCTACCATTTGCTAAACACTTCTGTGTACCTTCAGTTTGAAACTTAGGCGTTGAGACCCTTCTCATTGCTCTGCCAAAGCCAAGAATAAGTGTCTGGAGAGTATTGATGCAGCATCCTGTCTTTGTTGGAGGATGTTGAGATCATTCTTTAATATCACAGAATCATAGGAAGTCTTGGTTTCGAAGGGACCTTGAGGATCACTTTGTTCCAACCCCTCTGCCAGGGGAAGCCTTCTATTAGACCTGGTTGCTCGTTGTCTCAACCCACCTGACCTTGAACACTTCCAGTGACAAGACATCCACAACTTCTCTGGCAACTTGTTCCAGTGCCTCACACCCTTCTGAGCAAATAATTTGTTCCCAACATCTAACCTAAATAGCTTCTCTTCCAGTTTAAAATCATTCCCCCTTGTCCTGNTCCCCATCCCTGGATATGCTCAAAGCCGGGCTAAATATACCAACAAGCTGATCTAGCAGGTGTCATCCTTAATCATGACAGGGGAGTTGGAACTAGATGATCTTTAAAGTCCCTCCCAACACAAACCATTCCATGATTTTAACTAACCATGGGCAGTAAAGATGAGGAATAAGCCTCAGCAATGCTACTGATGCAAGAAAACTCTCCACTGATGTGGAGCATTTCGCTTATGTTCAGTTCTGGAGTGTCTCAGCTGGATCATTGACTGAACCTGTTCCAAAAACCAAACACCTCCCTCAAGATTGGTTGGACTTGATGATCTTAGAATTATTTTCCATGGGATACAACAACTCTATGATTATAAGATCAAAAATAACAGTGGGAAAAGACCCTGTTAATGGCCTGTTAATAATCTGCCAACCTACCAGCACTGTAAGAGGATGCCCATTGGATTTTGAATCCTTGAGTCCGGGGATGGGTCGGCACGGACAGCCCTCCAGCACAGGAGGAACACAAGAAGCAACATGGTCAACCTGTAAGTGCATTCAAACTGAGACAAAATCAACAAGAAATGCTGTAAAGGAGCCATTAAAGGCTTACCAGGAATGACTGAGGCTGCTTGGAGCATGTCAGTGGAGGAAAACTGTTTGGGACTTATGTCCATAGTGTTTAATATAAATGTAAGAATATAAATAATATTATTTATTATTAGCATGACCAGAAAGTTGAGAGAAGTGATTTTGCCCTTCAGCTTTGCTGACCTGAAGCACTACATCCAGATCTGTGGTCTCCAAAACCAATGTGAACCTGCTGGAGTCCAGAGAGGGTCACTAAACTGATCACAGGTCTGGAGCATCTCTGCTATAGAAACAGGCCAGGAGAGCTGGGGCTGTCAGTCTGGAAAAGACCCTGGGGAGAGCTTAGAGCACCTTCCAGTGCCTAAGGGGCTCTAAGAGAGCTGGAGAGGGACTTGGGACAAGGGTGGGAAGTGATAGGACAAGAAAGAATGATCTTAATAGGAAGGAAGGTAAGTTTAGACTAGATTTAGGAGGAATTTCTTCCCTGCAGGGGTGGTGAGGCCGTTGCACAATTTGCCCAGAGCAACTGTGGCTGCCCCATCCCTGGAAGTGTAAAAAGGTCAGTCTGAATGGAGCTTTGAGCAACCTGGAATACTGGAAGGTGTCCCTGCCCACAGCAGGGGGGGTGGAACGAGTTGGTCTTTAAGGTCCTTTCCAACCCAAACCATTCTGTGATTCTATGATATCAAGGAATGATTAAGCTGATAGTTTGTGCCTGTCTGTAGTGAGCCTGAGGGAGGTACAGTGGTGATTTATATCCTACCACTGCAATGTAGGCACTATTTAATACAGCAGATGACTTCAAAACAAGCAGCCTTTAGCTGACATCCACTGCTTCATCACACACTGGAGTTCAGCCCCCACATGCCACGTTGGCATTTCGATCCAGCCTGCTCCTGCTGTGTGCTGCCATCAGTGTTTCTGCAGCCCTACCATTCTTCTGGCCACCTACTGCCCACCCACTCACAGATGCTAATGGGAGCTTTGGCCATAGTGGCTTGAGGCAGTCAGTATTTTAGGGACAGGAGACAGGCTGGGCATTAATTACGGGTACCGATGTACAAAATCTTGTCTGGGTGTTATATAGTGGGGAGGAGAGGAGAAAGACCCATCAAACACGTACATTTCTTCATAATTTTAACTCCCTTAAATATGTAGCTCATTTAGCCAAAGAATTGGTATTTGCTCTCCAGGGGCTTTAATAACAGTTAAAGTCTGATTTATTTATTTTTTTTTATTAAATTGCTCCATTTCCAGCTCTTTATGAGCTTTTTTTCCCCCTCAGTTGCAAGTTGCACTTACATCTCTGATCCAAGAATCTTCCACTTCCTGAACTCGGTCATACCCTAGCCAGAGGTTGTGCTTGTTCCTTCCAGATTTGGATAAGTTTCATGGTTGTTTAACATCTTGTAATCCCATTAATTAATTAATTAATTTTTGTATTTTCCCCTTTGCTTCCTGAAAAACAGTACAAAGATGCAAAGCACTTTTTTCACAGGTAAACATTTGCTGCACTCAGATTTTTTGATGTTTTCTTTTTTATTCTTTGCTTTTCCAGCCTCCAGAGAATTCTGCTATAATGAATACGAAGACAAATCTTAGTCTGAGTCTGAGGAAGATCCCTAAGGATGCAGAGGAACCAGTCTGGGGATTGGATTTGATTTTGGCATCTCTCTTAAAGGACTTCAGGTACCTGATAAGTTCACAACACAATGTTAAGTTCCTTTATCCAACATTTTTTGTCCTCTCAGGGAAAAACATTATTTATGTGGGAGAAAATAAAAAAGGATGGTAACAGCAGGACCTCAAATGTTGATGATGAAAGCTCCTCCTTCTGAATTGTTGCAGCCAGGGTCACAGGGCACACAGAGAGAGAGACTGAGCAATGTGCTATTCTCAGCAAATTGTGTGGTTGTTCTGGCAGCTTCTGTAGAGAAAATCCAGCCTGAAGCAAGATTTTCTGAAGCTGAGACCAACTAATAAGGGATATCAAGCCAGTATTAAATTCTCTGGAATGATAGGCACATTTCCCTTTGAATTGGCACATTAAATATCTTGCCTTGCCCTCTAATTTGGGCCTAAAGTGAGGACCTCCCTTGGCCTCCTAGTCCTTATAGCTTTCCTCTAAAACAATCCTCTGAATTTTATTTATTTTATTTCTTTCTATTTCTACTATTTCTTATTTATCTGAGTTATGTTCTACATTTCTGTTTCCTCTGCTGAGTTGGTGACCTACTTGGGAAAGGCCCACAAGACTCTGCTCAGCATTTTTTGAGTTTGATTTGCTGTCCCTTAGAATTCATTTTAATAAATTAATTTGAGCCAGCTTGCAATATCCTGGGCTTCTTGTGCAACCTTTGGAAATAGTTTAAGATTTTCAGACTCATGTGGACTACAGGTTGAAAATTATTTTTGTGTGTACTGAGATCTGGATGGGCTGTTTCCTTATTCTGGGGTTCAAATGTTGACAGAAAAATCCACTAAATATTAATGAATATTGATATTAAATACTAACACTATATCATATCCACTTCATGGCCATTGGGGTGGACTGCGATGATCTTTCAGTCAGACCATCTTTGGGTCCCTTCCCATCCAAACCATTCTATGATTCTATAATTTTATGATTCTATGACTATGACAATAACACTGAACACCCATTCTGTGATGACATCACAGCACCACGGGGTTGTAGATCGAATATCAGCAAGAATTTCTTCACTGGAGGAGTGGCCAAGCACAGGAACAGACTGCTCAGGGAAGTGGTGGGACCATTGTCCTTGGAAGGGTTTCAAACATGGGTAGATGTGGTGCTTCATGATGTTTTAGTGGCCACGGGAGTATTTGGTTGAAGGTTGGTCTTCATGATCTTGGAAGTCTTTTCCAGCCTTAATGATTCTATGAATTATCCTTATGTTTCATTAATGGTTCATTTAATGATTTAATAACCAGGCGTTGAAATTGTCTTTTACTTTAGAGACGCTGATCTGTCTCGAGTGATCCCCACAGGAGTGAAAATATTGATAGTGACAATGCCAGTCTTTGGATTTGCAGAAAGCTGATACTAATTTAAAAATACAAGATACTTTTAAAAACCCTGAACAATTTAGGTGCCTAAATGCTCTGGGCATCCATGGGAGGCAGACATTAAGTGTGTTTTCAAGTCTGAGATCTACTTAATGTTGAACTCACTGCATGTTATGTGGATGATTAGGCACATAAATGATTCAAATATATGTTATTCAGTGACCGGCTTCAAAATCGCATTATTAATGAACAGAATAGACTGAAAACATGTTTAGAAGTTCTAATAGCAGTACTTTATATCTGTAGTGTCTTTCAGGGAGAAGAAATGGAAGGTTTGTATGCAGAAGGTTTATTTTAGGTAGCAATTGATCTGAACAATATGATAAGAAAAACAAGAGAAGCTCTTCAGGACTTCAGCATTCTTTGCTTCAATGGCAAAAAAATACCTTTCTGAAAAAACCTTTTCACAGAATCACAGAATCACAGAATAATATGAGTTGGAAGGGACCCACAAGGATCTTCTTGCATTAGAAGTCGTTGCTTCTACCGTTTTGCCTTAACCAAGAAAAGATTTAATTATTCTATTCTATTCCACTGTTATATGTTATTACCTCAAAGAAAGACTGGGAGATGACATCTGCATAGTTACAGGTGGGAAAACATTTTATGCATCAATTAAAGAACTGGGACCCAGAAGTACATTTTTCACCCCACACTGTTGCTCTGTGACCCAGAATTCTACTCAAATATCCACACCCTCAGGAATTTTGCATGAGTTCTCTCCTCCCACTGAATCCAAGTAGGGAGGTTTATAAGGGTTATGCAACAAGACCAGTAGCTCTAAATTTGATCCAAGTTCCCAGGTTTCCTTGACTTCATTATTGCATTGGAAACATTTATTAATTTCCTTATTTCTTGTATTGGTGAAGGCACAAAGATGGGCTTCAAACACAGTCAGGCTGTCAGCAAACTGGGCCTGAAAAGTGAGGAAGGAGGAAAAAGAAACCCAACTTGTGTGAGAGAATCTGCGCTATGAGCAATTAACATGCCTTTTGATTTGTTTGCCTCGGAGCAGCCGTCAGAATCCATAAGACAATTACATTCCCACTGGTGATTTATCTCTAGTCAGCCATCCCTAATTAGTACTTCCTGAAAAACACCAGTAGCCTTCTGCATATGCACAGTTTTCCTGGCCTTGTCAGAGGGAGCAGAGCAAAAAAAACCCGGGACATCTCTGCAAGGGAACCAGTTCAGCCCCTGACTGATGCAAATCAAAGACAGCGGGATCGACTGTGACCCCAGACGCAACCGCAGAGATCAAACGACCTTTCAGACACTTGAGTTGCCTGCCTGGAAAATAATCCAAAACTACCATTCCAGCAGCATTCACAGGGGGAGCATCCTGTTATTTTCTGGCAGGGAAGGTTTGGTTGCAGAGGTATCAGCTTTCATCAGACCATCTGAGATATTTGGAGAGTACAAACAAAAGGATTGATGCTCCTGCCTTTCCCTGGGTCTGAGGAACAGGAAACTTCAAAGTGAGAGCAATTGCTCCAAATTCAAGTGCAGTGGGTTGGTCAATGAGGCGTTTTGAAAGAAGAAAGGGGTTGATATTTGAGGAACAGAGGGATGTCACATGAGGGAAATTTAGAGTGAAATAATTAAAATAGTTCTGATCTCCCTTAAAATGTTGCTGTGTGCCTTCTCTGAGAGGTAAGAAAGGACACTTTTATCCTGACAGAAGTCAAGTGGAATATCAACCACTGGTGGTCATGTGGGTGGTATCCATGATTAATTTGTGAACAAGGCTGCTAATGTTGCCCAGAGAAGCTGCGGCTGCCCCATCCCTGGAAGTGTCCAAGGCCAGGTTGGACAGGGCTTGGAGCAACCTGGGATAGTGGAAGGTGTCCCTGCCTGTGACAGAAAGTTTGGGAAAAGATGATCTTGAAGGTCCCTTCCAACACAAACTGTTCTCTGGTTCTATCCAACATGTGACTTGGTGCCTCAAACTCAGGTTCTTCTGAAACAGAACTGTAACTGCACTAATTAGCTTTTTTCTCCCCTCAGTACAAGAGAATTCATACAGGCACAATGCAGTTGGTTCCCTACTCTCTGAAATACCTTGGACTTCAGGGAAGAAACTTTAAAGCTCATCTGGTTTTGCCATGAGGATAAATCCTGAAAAAGAAATGTATTTCTTTTTTTAATAACTTTTTGGACTCTGTTTATCTTTCAAGCAGTTCTTCCTCTTTGACTAAAACAATTTCTCCCTAAAAAATGGCACTACACATGAAACAACGGTGTTAATTGTCATGATTCTGCCTCAACCCAAACTACCTACAGCTACAATAATACCCACTTCTTCTCACTGCCACCCTCTCTCCACACCTCACAGCCTCCACTTGCTAAATACTGAAAAAGCACAATCTGTGTCATGATTAATTCCAAGCTACACATGTATTGATTGGCTTCCCAGCTCTTAAAAATTGGCTGATTATATCAAGTGAAATAAATAACAGCTGAGCTCACAGAGAAGTTTTTTCCATGTGCTGTAAGTGGTGGGTTTGGGTCTTTACTCTTTACTTGGTTTTTGTTCTTCTAAACCTACGTTAAGGTAAGACTTGTGAGCGCTCAGTAAGTGCCAACTTAGTGGTGCCTGTGGTTGTTGCAGGTTTCTGAGGGGAGTTTGTGATAATTGTTGATCTAAAAGGCGTACTCTGACCTTTATACTTCCATATAACTTAGTCTGTATGGTGCCCTTTTAGATGCTGGTGGAGGTAAGCAGAAACTGGTCTGTTCTAACAGAGGTTTTGGGAAATATGTTCCTGATTCCCACTCTCACTTCAGAAAGGAATTTTAGGGTTTCAGTCTAGCCGATAAATAGGCTCTTGGGTAAACCTGGCAGAAATATTACTGTTACTACACTACAGTTGTTATTATTTTATTTTGGAAATTGAAAGGAATATTTAAATATGGTTGACTCTATTTGGCACTGAAAGTGAAAATTCTGATTGTCCTAGGGGAGGATGCTGCTGGAGAAGATGAATTGAAAGAACTTGATAGTACCAACGGCTCAGAAATCTGTTATGAGTTGCACTTCCTGTTCTTGTAAGACTCTGATTGGTATCACTCTACCATTCCCTGCTCCTTCTCATGGAGTCACCATCTTTAAGAGTTACTTATATTACTGTACATCTTCACTGGTGTCAGACACTTTTCCTTTAGAAGCCATGAGCTGGCATCGTTCAATTGCACACAGACTGCGCAATTCTCAGTGTTTATTAGGCTTGAACTCATGGAACCCCAGAATGGTTTGGGTTGGAAGAAACTTTAAAGCTCATCTTGTTCCACACCCTGCCATGGGCAGGGACATCTTCCACTATCCCAGGTTGCTCCAACCCAACCTTGGAGACTTCCAGGGATGGGGCAGCCACAGCTTCTCTGGGCAACTTGTGCCAGGGCCTCCCCACCCTCACAGGGAAGAATATTTTCTTAACATGTGAAACTTGTTAGAAGCTGCAAGTTCTTTTTCTGTTTTGTCTTTCTTTTTACTGTTGCTACTAATTTTGGCATTTACCCAAGTAACCTGAACAAAACTTGATCTTACCAAATTGATTTTTCTACTTACTGAAAGTAACATTAGGAAAATATTTGTAAAGCTTAAATGGATCTCTGAGGACATGCTGGAGTAGCCACACAATCTTTACATAGTTTCTCAGCACTATCAGTTCTTCTTTATCTAATTCTGACACTTACATGACTCCATTATTGAGAGATCTGAGCATTTCAGTATTCTTTTTTATCTTGACAGGTCTCTTAAGAGATGGGGAAATAATATAGGTTCTCTTTTGCAGTTGGCTGAAACCCCTGAGATAAATATTGGATTTATTATTTTTTGTCAAGCAACATTCAATCTACTATATTTCTCTGACTCAGCTGTTTAGGGACAACAGGCTAGTTGAGGAGGAGGTTCTTGAAGGTAACTGGGTTTTCAGAGATACAATAATGAAACACTTACATGGAGTTTGTTAGAAATAGAGTTATAATTCCTAGTTTTTATAAAAGTGTGTATGGGAAAGGAGTTTTAAGCATTTTGATTGCTCAAGTCTCTTAATAATGCATCTCCATGAGACTATTGAAAAGTTGGTACCAAAGGTTTTTGAAGATCATTACCTTCCCTGGCAATTGTGGGGCCATGGGGACAGGAATACAAGAATACTCCTCAAAAAAAGAATAATTAAATTCAGTGTATGTTGAAACGATGTTGTGTCAGGATCCAAGGAAAAAATAGCTTTTGCCCTGAGAGCTTGTGTCTCATGTAGTCCTTTAGAATCCAGGTTTTCAGTTGAAGCTGGGAGGCTCCCTCCAGTTCAGATGGAGAGCTCCAGAGAATGACTGATTCAAGGTAAGGGCACTCAGAGGGAGTCAATGTCTCTCTACATTGATTTTAGACAACCGGTTTAGCCTTCATCTTTTAGGGAACTTCCTAAATCCTGTTCTGTTTAAAAAAATAATGCAAATATTATACATGGATATCTGTGGCAATTAAAACAACCCATAGTGGTCGTGGTGCAGATGGTTTTCTGTCACAACTTCTGCTGAAACCTCAGTTTTTGTTCTATGAAGATTAAACAAAATGATCACAACACCTGAAATAGCTATAAGACTGCATCCAACAAACAGAACAGACTATTTAAAGAAAAAAAAAAGAGGGAATTATCTTGTTTTGTTCTCCTAAATGGTGTTATTTTGTGGAAAGCAGCAAGGAGGTGAGAAACATGGCTCAGGAGGAAGCCTTTATTGCTATTTCTATTTTGATGTGTGTGCATCAAACCCTTGTCTCTGTGTTACACACCTGTGCAACCATATCTGCTGAGTCCTTGGTAAAACAAGAACAGGGTTCACAAAAGTGTCTGTGATTTGAGGATACAGAAAAGTATAAATTTTAGTGAGTTAGGTAGGAGCTTAGAGATTTAAGGGTTTTAGTGAATTAGTGAATTTTCAGAAGGATTAGTAGATTTTAAAATCATTCAAGAGGCCTGAAAGTTAAGGCTGAGTATTAAAGGTGAAAAACCTTGTCTTCCAGCCCTGGGAGATAAACAAAAACGGTGTTAGCCAAAACAAGGGAAAAAGAATGTGAAACATCAAAGTGGATTGGTTGAAGGACTTATGGCAAAGCGCAAGTCTATGACATAATATTGAAGAGATGAATATTCATTGTGTGATTTGCATATGCATGAGACAAGGGTTTAAAAATAAGTGGCAAATCTGGGAAGGGGCTTTTGGCCCCTGACAGGGCTGGGGCACTGCTGTTACTCTTTCCTTGGCTCTTGGGCCAAAAAACTCTTTTTCTCTGCTTGCAAGAAACTACCTTGATTCCTAACTCTTTTTTCTTAAATCATCTGTTTGACTGGAACAGAAGTTATTAACTGTATAATATTGATGGCCTGATCATGGTCAGCACACTCTTTATCCAATATCTTGCCTCCACTGATGTTTTTAGGCTGTGAGTTTCTGCTGTAAGACCCTTCTCGCTGCATGTTTGCAGCAGCTGAACAGTGAAGTACAAACCCAGCTTAGATGCCTCCTGCAAATCACCGGCATTGTGGGGTTAACAGTGGAGCTTTGATTGGATCCTTTTATTCCTGATAAGAAACTTTGTTTTCTGCATCGTGCTTTTCTTTCACTCTGTTACAAAAAGTACTCAGAGGGAACCTTATAATTTTCAGAAAATTGAGACTCTGCAGCTGCTGGGACTGACAGTGTCTGACAAATCCTTCTCCTCCGGGGTTATGTCAATTATGTTTTTACA
>WEKX01014268.1:13923-77679 GCA_013390025.1 Pitta sordida
GGGGGGGAGGGGGGGGGGGGGGGTTGACACATCTCTAGGAGTTGTCATTTGAGATGATGGATGAAATGGTTGCATTCAGGCAGCACTTTCTAAAGAAAGTTGGCTTTTTGAGGGAAGGATCAGTGTATAATTTCAGGCTGGAACTGCTCTAAGGGTTTGGTTTTTTCATTTGTGATGTAATAATGGAATAAAAAGGATTCTTAACATCTGTAACTGTTAGGAAGGATGTTGAGCTGCTTGAGAGGGTCCAGAGAAGGGCGACAAGGATGGTGAAAGGACTAAAGGACAAGCCCTATGGGGAGTGGCCACGGAAACTGGGGTTGTTCAGCCTGGAGAAGAGGAGGCTCAGAGGTGACTTCATTGCTGTTTACAACTACCTGAAGGGAGGTTGCAGTCAAGTGGGTGTAGATCTCTTCTGACAGACTGACGGCACCAGAATGAGAGGACCTGGCCTTAAGCTACGCCAGGGGAGCTTTAGACTGGATGTTAGGAAGAGCTTTTTCACAGAGAGAGTGATCCCTCATTGGAATGGTCTGTCCAGGGAGGTGGTGGAGTCACCATCCCTGGAGGTGTTTAAGAGAAGACTCGATGAGGAGCTCAGTGACATGGTCTAGTTGGTGGGGAGTTGGACTAGATGATCCTGAGGGTCCCTTCCAACTCGGAATAACCTGTGAATTAATACATTTTTGTCATAATTTTGGCCATGTATTTGAAACAATTCCTAAATTTGTTCACATTAATTAGCACAAGCCATAGGTCATTTTCAAGGAGCTGTTTGGATGAGGTGATGTGTTCTGAGGGGAAGGAAATGATGCTATGCCTGTGTGTTGGAAAGCAGCTCCTGCCCTATTTTAGGTACAGGTGGAGACCCTCAGTTGGAAATTAAACTATCACAGTATAATTAAGGTTCGAAAAGACCTCCAAGATCATCAAGTCCAACTCTTAACCACCATCATCATGTTCAGCACTAAATCATGTCCCCCACTATCACATTCACATGTCTTTTGAACACAGTAGCTCAACACAGCCTCGAGAGACCTCACTGAATAATAAGATATAGGACCGAGATACTTAAAGAACAGGATTCCCCTTGAAATAATTTAGTTTAGATTTGTAATCTCTGAGGCTGTGTGTTAAGTTTAGAAACAGCCTAAGATATTTCATTCCCTCTGGATCTCTGATATAATTATTATAAAACATGGACAACATTGTCCCAGACCACCAGGGTGAAGACAATTCTTCATCAAAGCGTGTGAAAGGCTGAGAGAAATTCTTGCGAGATGTGCTGTTGTAGGACACGATGTTACACTGCAGTTATTAGTCATCTCTGTGTGTAATTGCATTATTCCTGTGCCCTTTTCAGTTGTTCACTGAGAATTAAAATTTCCTCAAGTTGTTCCCTTTGAAACTAACAAAACATACACTCCAAAATCCATTTTCTTGGCACTTTTTTTCCCCTAACCTGTAGGTGTGAGTTTGGCAACTTCTCATGGTGGTTCCCAGGGCATTATTTTTTCTCTATCTGGTCTCTTCTGTTTTCTTTTTCACGTTCTTGGTGACTACATGATGACATTTAACCCTCCTTGAGGCATTAAATGTCTAAAAGAAGGATAGCTCAGCTTTGATTTTGGTATGACAATGGTACAATGGCTCCTGAGGTTAAAAAGTCAGTGGATTTTTATGTGTGGAACTTCTCCCTCCTTGGTCCAAGAAAAAAAAAATACACTAATGACGTGCTCATGCTTAAAATCATTATTTGGGGTGGTAAAGCATGACAAATCTGTGAGAATTGAATATCACATTCACCTCAAAATCTGCCAACCAAACAAAAAGCCAGATGCCTCTTGTCCTAGGGTGGTGTGTATATATTCCATATCTTTGTGTTTTGGCTTGTGAATACCAGTCCTTAGCAACACCAAGGTCGTTTTCTCTCTCTGTCCAGAAGACGAGAAGAAAAAAAATTCAAAAACTGAGAAGCGGCAGTTGAAGGAAAAAAAAAATTTCTGGGGGTAGCTCACACAGCGGCAGCAGAGGCAGGGAGCTGGTNAACATTGTTTCTGTGGATAAAGGAACTTGTGTCCTCCAAGTAAAAATCCCAGAGTCTTCAGGAGTTTCATATTATTTTTTCTTGGTTTACAGTAGTTTTTCATGGGACATCTGACATGTTACCAACTGTATAAGCCTGACTCACTCTTCTCCTTCTATTTTTATATCTTGTTCATCAGGCAAACCTTTTAAGACAAAAACTTCAGTTCTCTGCTACCTTAAGGATGTCAGCTGCATCATAAATTCACCCCAAATTCCATAAAGGTCTCCATCCTGCTGGAGATTAGGATGCACAGCTGGAGAGGTTTAATTAAGGCAGAAGAACATTTATCTTCAATCATATATATGCATAGAGACTTCTGATCTGTGGGGACACCCACAAAGGGAGGTTATTCAGGATGGATTATTCCCCAAATCCCATCATCAGTGATGCTCTTGTTGCTCTTGCACAGGCATCTGTTGGAGTCCTGGAACACAAGATACTATTACAAAGGAGGAACTGGAAGAAACAAAGCAAAGAATTACCTTTTTCCCCACAGTCATTTTTATTACAGAGTAGATAAACAGATATGGCTTGTCCAATAATTGCTGCTAATTTGTGTTCTGGCCCCTGCAGAGAAATCATTTAATTATAGCAATTTATCTGACAATCTGTGCAGATTATAGATCCAAGATTCAAGCAGCGTAGTCACTAACGTGAGGAAGGAAACTGCCTATGACTGAAATGGGGTAAGAAGGGCCATTTTCAGTCAAACTGTGTGGTTATCAACACCACAGAGGATTCAGGCATCACCAAATGGACCAGGAAGTTATAAATCTCTTGAGAACTGGCTCATGGAACCCCCCTGTTGTTTCCTAGGATCAATGCAAGCTAATTCCAGGTGGGAATAAGGAGAGCTGAGGGTTTTTTTCCAACTATACCATAAATGGGGTAAAAATTAAGGCTCTCCCTGAGACATTTGTCCTTGGCAAATCCCAGCAAATATTCAATATGCTTAATTCCTGCTGGCAATTTTAATCTCCATGTTCTAGGCGCTTTAGGGCGTGGAAGTTGGAGATTAATGTATAAATGCCCATCCTGTGCAGACCTAGTGAGGAAAGCTCTTTGTTAAAGTAAATTACGAGATTTCAGAGTTGCAGGAAAGATTCATCTCACTTGGCTTTCGACATCTGCAGTTGACAGTCGAGCTCTTCCCCTTGGGAAACTCACAGACTCAAAATTAACTTCATATTACACTCAAATGTTTTTACCTTTTAATTCTTCATGTCCATTAAAAAGTAGAACATAAGGGTAGAAAGGGATGATACAACTGTTTCTGTGTTCATGGATGTTTTTATTCAGTCCCCTGAATTCACACCATTTTAGCCTTTTTCACTCAGAATTTGACTTTAGTTTTGCCTCAGTTGAGTGCTATGGTTATTAGGCTGCAAGCTATTCTCAGGGGTGAGCTTTTGGAAGGAAAACTCCAGCCTGTGTCTTGAAAATTCTCTTTAAAACGCCCATTTTTGGCATGAAAATAGTTCTATATAATTGTGCTCTTACCAAAATATATGCCTGTGAAGGGCATGTGGGGACCCTCCTTGTCTTACTCAGTAATTGCTTTTACAAAGCTCCACTACAGATATTCTGACTATTAACCTGTGTATTAACATTAGTTTATTTTTTTTTTAAATCATAGGGAATAAATCCTGTAGTTAATCCGTTAAAGAATTTGATTTTACTGGGGTGTTGGAAGTGACTCAGACTCTGGGCTGTCAGAGAGCTGATGTTTATTGTTTCATGGAACAGAAATAATGAATGAGCAACAGAAACCCCGATTTATAACTGCTGATATTTGTTTAGCTCATATTTGCCCTGTAGGAGAACTTACACTGATTTGTGGTTACTAAAGCTCAGGGTCTATCTCCATTTAATTCTGAATTCCGGTCTTGTGTTCATCGATTCTTTCCTGCAGTTGCTGCTTAAACCAATGTTTACACAGCAAAAGTGAGGCAGCCAGGCTTCATTTACAGCTGCAATGTTTGCTTCACTGAAGGTTTTTGTGGTTTTTTAATACTTACAGTTCACATATTTAGAGAAATAATAACGGCTCTGCGTGGTCTCTCCTCTATCAATTATTTCACGCATTTAACCTGCCTTAGAAAACCTTTATATAGAAGAGATGTGCCTGTGTTTCCTTGGAAAGCCAAATTAAGACTAAAATATGACAGACAGTGATGCAAAAATCTGTTTGTTCCCTAAGAACCTTTGCAAATATTGCTCTCTCATATCTCAGGCAAAGATTGCTCAATTAACTGAAACATTAAATTAATCTCTACAAGCAAGTAGACATTTTGATGATCCAATGAAGCCTGATTGATGGTAATCCAGATCTTTAAAACAGAAAGTCAAGAAGGAAGAGGAGATAAGGTATTTATTTTTTTAATCAATCTTACAGCCTAATTTTGCTGATCTGAGTAAGATGTTGCAAGTCACCTGATGCCAGTTTAGAAACTTAATAATTACTTGTTTCTGAGTATCTGAGACTTCAAATTTTTCCTAGAAGTTATGATAACAGCAATCTTAAAATACACATTACTCCATCTGAAAGGGAGTTTTGTCTCGATAATGGAACGGGAGTTTCTGAAAACCTGCTCCCAAATGTAACACAACTGCCTAGAAGGTATATTTGTGCTCTAATCCTTCCAGGCAGCTGAGTTAAACAGCTGGCACTCCACTGCCCACAAGAAAAAGGAAATGGGATGTCATGGGACAATCCCAAGGGATCCACAGCTCTGCCTAAGCCACCATGGCCAAGTGGCTGTAAGTCATGATTAACTCTGGCTCCCAGAAATCCTCCGAGTCTGAGGGAATGACACACTTCGTACCTGGGAGTCATCATTTTTCTTTGTAATTCAAGTTTTGCTCCGTAACTATTCACCTCAACTGCCCATTGGAAGCCAAGTGGTCTAAAAAACACATTAGGGGGAACACCAGGACTCTTGTCTCCTTTGTCCATGTGCTTGTAGTGTGTCAAATGAACCATTTCCCTGCTGCTGTGCAATCAGCCTGGCCAGAGAGAGGGTCCATTAGGGGTAAACCACCTCCTGATTTCTCCCAGATGCCCCATGATAGAAACAAACCTGGAAATTGCTTCTCATTAAAGCCAGATTGCCAGAGTCAGTGTTGTCAGGGAGGAGACAGCACCATTTTCTAAACAATAACCCCCCCTCCCCTCATTTCTGGGATGTGGGAATGAAGCTGTGTAGCAAATTTAATCCTTGCAGAGCTCTTATTTTATCAGCCTACACACTATTATCCCTTTCACCACAGGCCAGAGCTGCATTATGGACTTGCCACTCCAGCAAGGACATGGAGGGCTTGTATTAACTCGTGAGCTGCTGCCAGGCTTCCCACTGACCTGGGAAAGCACAGCCAGGTCGGGTTTTCAACTGCTTTGGTCAGTTGTGAAGGCCTCTTCTGCAACAGCTAAAGATGCTGTCCTTGCGCAGTGGTCCTAGATGTGACCATTTTAGTGGAAAAGCAGCAGCAGGGAGTTGAATTTTGATTTAAAACAGATGTTCCAATCCCCACATTTTAACAGGGAAAATTATTTTCTAGTGCTTGTTGCAGCAACCTGAATTGTCAGTTAAGGGTTTGATAACTTGCTGATGGTTAAGAAGTCAAGTTGGACAGCGATCTTGGTGTTACTGACTTCTGTAAGCTGTCTTTGTTGGCCATGGCTCACATTACTCCTTGTTCCCACTCTGCCTCTATTTCCTGTAATTTCCTTTTTCTGCTCAACACCTCCTAGGTGGATGTCCCTCTGTGTGATGCTACTCTAAATTCAGGAACTTTGTTAACCATTAATTTTTAGGGTAATAGAAGAATTAAACATGTCTCATGTCACAGAAAACTCTTAAACTCATTCTTCTTGTCCTTCTTCTTTTGAGAAATGATTCGCACACAAATACATCTGCTTTCAGTCTATGTTTTATCAACTTCAAATCTAACTCTTATCACAAAATCATTTAGGTCTGAGATCTTGCGAATCTGTGACCGTTCGCCACGTTGCCAACGAGATCATGGCACCAAGTGTCACACCCAGTCATTTCCTGAACACTTCCAGGGATGGTGACTCTACCCCCACCCTGAGCAGTCCATGTCAATGTTTAACAACTCTTTCCATAAAGGAAGTCCTCCTGGTGTCCAGAGCTTCTCCTGATGTCCTGCTGTTTGGCCATTATGTCTTTTTACCTTCCAAGACACCAGTAACCTCTCATCTCATATAGGTGATGATCACGGCTTTGAATTCCTGAATGTTATTGTAAGAAGTTCATTTTAACATAAATACTTTTTAAGAAGCTGAATACGTAGGCAAACATTTTAGTTCTGGATGTTGCTTCCCCCCACTTTGTGTCTCAGTCATTGCAGCAGGGAACACAATTCCCTTCTTTGTGACCTCCCCACTTGTAGATTTTAGGGTTTAGCCCTCAGACTTTGGGCTTGCACAGAGATATCTGCTTCAAATAATGTCACAGAATCCTAGAATGGTTTGTGTTGGAAGGGACCTTAAAGACAATCCCTTTCCAACCCTTTTCCATGGTCAGGGACACATTTAACTAGCTCAGATTTCTCCAAGCCTCATCCATTCTGTGAGCAATGCCCCAGTGCAATGATATTTGAAAATAATTTGTTGGGACTTAATTGTGGAGGAAGACTTGTTAAAGATGGACTATTATTTTTAAAAATGTTGGTTTAGTTGCATGAATAAAGGTTTTAAAGGAAGCCCAAACACTTTTAGCCCTTGACCCCACAACTACAGCTTGATTCTGCAGAGACACTGTGGGTTGTTGAGAGTCTATGAGTCAATATTGTGCAGAGCACAGGTTAAGGGGACTGATTCAGATGAAAATTCCTGGCCCCACATGAGAAGCGTTTAATTATTCCTGAAACTGATCCAAATCACTTTAATTTCTGAAGTCCGGGGGGGAAAAAAATCTGGGTTTTTTTTGTTTTTTTGTTTTTTTTAATCTCCAGATGGACAGAAATTAACCGTTTTATTGGAATACTCTTTTATTCCATATTTAGTCATACTACCAAAGAGGAATTGCAGTTTCTCAGTGGTGCAAACCAGTAAAGTCCCTCCAGCAAACAGGACTCTTAATTTCTCTCAGTTATTTTTCCTCTGAGCCTTTATATTCCTATCCCCCACCACAGAACTTTAAACTAGTGCCAGTCTCTCGGTGTTAATGGGGTTGTGTCTGATTTACAATGTTGTGGCACCAAAATCAAACTGAAACCCCATAAAGCTTTTAATAATTTTAACATGCAGCAATCGATGTAACCTACTTTCCTAGAAATTATTTTACTTGGAGAAATAGATCAGCATGAATTAATCTTATATTTCTTCAAGATGAAAATGACTGCAAGCTCTTTACTGTGTTCCCACAACACCGAAGGACTCTGAAATATTTCTGCATGTATTCCTTACTCTAGTTCTTTTTTTTTAAAATTTTTGCATTCTGCAATAATTTATTTAAAATTATGTCTCCAAACTGAAAAATTCAAATATCTTCAAACATCCTTGGAATTAACCTTTAAGCCTCATCCTCTCATTTTTGGGGTCCCCTCTGAGACAACAGAGGTACCTGATGGACTGAAAATGTTTGGACAGAAAAAGACGCATTTGGGATCAACGATAGCAAGACAAGAAATTGTTTTCGGGCTCTGTTCTTCAGTCTTGATAACCTTCTAATATTTTGTCACACAAGTTCCATCCAAGCCATCGGAGTCAGTGAGGGATTCTGACATTCATTTTAAATGATCCCCAAAGGATCTGTGACTTGAAGTTGTGACTGGTGCAGGATACGTTACTGTATTTCTCTGGAAGTTCCTTAGAATTTGGTTCTTTTTGAGTGTTTAATTTTTGAGTGTTTAATTTCACAGACACAGACTTCTCTAATGAATAATTTTCCCACATTTTGTCCCCAATACTCTTTCACCTCCACTAGCAAAACAGAAATTTTCATAGTGAGTGACTACACATCCTAATAGTGGTGTTGAGAAATGTGTGTATTATTACCTTGCAGAAGCCAGACATGCTCTCCAACTCCTAGTAAAGGCATGAATCCCTGTTTCTTCAGTTACCATTACACTGGATGCTTTCTTTACCTTCCTTGAAGGACAGAAGCTTCTAAGTCCATTTGCCATTTGTGAGTTCACAGGTTACTCCGAGTTGGAAGGGACTCACAGGTTCATCTAGTCCAACTCCCCACGAACTCGACTATGTCACTGAGCTCCTCATCCAGTCTTCTCTTAAACACCTCCAGGGATGGTGACTCCACTACCTCCCTGGGCAGACCATTCCACTGAGAGATCACCCTCTCTGTGAAAAAGTTCTTCCTAACATTCAGTCTAAACCTCCCCTGGCACAGCTTAAGGCCATGTGCTCTTGTTCTGGTGTCATCAGCCTGAGAGAAGAGATCCACACCCACTTGGCAGCAACCTCCCCTCAGGTAGTTGTAACCACCAATGAGGTCGCCTCTGAGCCTCCTCTTCTCCAGGCTGAACAACCCCAGTTTCCACAGTCGCTCCCCATCCTTTCCTTTCACCATCCTTGTCGCCCTTCTCTGGACCCTCTCAAGCAGTTCAACATCCTAGGATGTTGCTTGAGTGCTGTGTTTTCTCCCTATGTTGATCCATGTGGAATCTCCATGTATGGGAATACACATCCAAATCTTGTTGCTGGCTGCATCAGGGGCCTTGGGGCTGTGGGATCTTCACCCCCTGAGCTTCCAGGAAACACAGTTGCAGTCCATTGTATTTCTGGAGTGACCCACGAGAGTCAGTTCCATACAATAGTAGAGCACAACAGGCAGAAAGATGTTTTAGGCTGAATCAAGATATTAAATTTTAGAATACAAATACTGGAAGAAGCAGAAATGTAAATGAATTCTTAAGATATTCTTTTACACTTCTTCAGTGTCACATAGTACTTTTTTTTTCCTTGAGGAAACATAAAATTAATGTTTCAATAAACAGCAAAAGGTCATTTCATAATTATTATGAACATTTTCATTAAACTGCCCCCATCTCAACAACCCTGATGTGGTTGCTCCAAAATGAACAACCTTTTTTAAATTAGTTCTGCCAATAGCTAAATATACTCCTATAAAAACCAAAATGAGAATTGGTATTAGATGAGATTTTGTATGGTTTTAATGCTGTTATGATTAGTAATTTTGGGACAATGTGTCCCATTTGGATCTGCAATATAATTAGAAATGCAGGTTGTACTGACAAAGGTAAACAACTGGTAGTTTAGGGAAGCAATTCTCAGTCACCTTCTCAAATCCACCCCTTCCTAGCATGTAGTGCTGCTCTGCGTTAATTTGCACTTTATGGAGAGAAGGGGAAGAAGAGCCACGAAAGTGGCAAACTCCTGGATGAGAATTTTCTTGCAGTAAAAATCAGATGCTGCAGGAAGCAAAAGGCAATAAATCTATAAATCATATGGGAACTAGGGACCAGGAATCAGGGGGAGAGCCCTGTTATTGTTATTACTTCCTTCAGCAGTGAGATCACAGGCATTTACAACTTGAGCTACAGGAAACATTCACAGGCTTAAGCACCACAAATGCAGTTTATTCCCTGTGTTTCAGAAGTAATTTTCCTTCACATGTGCACTCCTTGAAAGTACACGTATTGCTACAAGGTGAGTAAAGCACTTATAAGCTGGTGGTCTGGGACACAAAAACTGAAGTCTAGAGCTTCCAAAATTCTATTTCTACCAGTGAATTCAGAAAATGTTAAAAAATATCCCTCCTATAATCCGGTCTATCGAGTAGATTTTTGAACTTTGCTGAAATGAATTTATCTTGAGAACTAAACAGCAGAAAGGAAAGATTCTGGACCCATGGTGGTGATATTCACTGCTGACAGAACTCGGGTTTGTCTCACATAGTTGTGCTTTTCTGCTCAGCCCAGTTCCTCTTTATAAATTAGTTTAGCTGGTACTTCTGTCTCCATCCTTCAGTGAAGCACTAAAAAGCTTCAGTGCAAACACTCGTCACTTTCTCTTCCTACAATCAACCCCCAAACCATTTGAATTCCTATCTGTGGTCCTATCATGGCCTTCCAAAGGACAGCAGTCGGGACATCAGTTTGAATTAATTCGGTTATCAAGTCAGGTCTAAGTTGAACAAGTCTGGGAAAAGCAAACAAGCCAAAATAAGCAAAGAACACAAGGTTGTTTTTTTTTTATTTCAATGGGACTTGAGAGGCTGAAATTCCCAGGACTTATAAATGAGCAAATCTGTGTTCCCCACATCTTCGACACTTCACCACACGTTGTAATCATCTGCTGTGTTATTTAATGTTGAGAAATGGATTATCAGTATTGCCAGCACCTGCAAACCCACCCACTACCCACGAGTATTTTATTGGGGGAATTCTCACACTGGTTACTTTGGTTTAAGCTGTAGATGAGAGTTCTGTCTATACCTTAAAAGAAAAGAAGGTAAACGGGCTGGCTGTTCATGTAGGCAAATAAATTTCTAGTCCTGAGAGTCTTTGTTTTTTGAAGCAGGTTTTTCAGCTCTGGGGATGGAAGATAATGAAGCTTGTTAATGTGGTGTATAATGTCTAATAACAATGTTTAATTACCATGAAGATGCACTCTTTGTATTCTGCAGTTTCATGCATATTCCAGGTTCTTTTTTGCTTTAATTCTATATAAATCCACAGGGGAGAATATTACAGTTGGTTGATTATAATGTTATATACAATGCTCAAAGTTCTGTGTTGTCAAATGTCTTTCTTTTCAAGGACGTCTTTTCAAAACTGTTTTCAGCTGAACTGCTTGATTGGGGGAGGATTAATTTCTCTCCAAGACTCATCAGTTTCTAACAAATCATATAAAACCAGTTAGGGGCATGTGGGGAATTTTTTTTTATTACCGACACACAGTTGCAGCAGGATCTCATTTAAATCCTACAACCCAAACCCAGCAAAGAAAGAATCGAAATATTAATATCAGGTGGAATTTCTCTTTCAGTCTACAGAAAAACCCAAGAAACAAAAATAACCCCAAAAACAACCCAAACCAAGTTTAGTCGTTTTGGGTGGAAATATGAGAATGTCTTTGGATATTACAGTATGACCCTGCAGTCACATGTCTACACAGAGCAGGAGATACCTTTGTTCATTAATTTTAAGATAATTAATAAATAGGGAAACATAGTTTTGGGGGAGGCCCCAGAAAAATGGGGAATATGTTCAAATTCTTTCATAATGTGTGAATCCTGCAAAGCTGCTCTACCAAAATGCTTTCCTGACTCACCCATTGTATTCCTCACTTTAAACCTTAAAAAGCAGCAACAGAAAAGAAGGTTAATTTTAGGAATTTGCAGATTGTGACCTCAGACCCTGGGATTCTATAAAGGTTTTCTGTTGCTGATTTTTTGTCGCTGATTTTTTGTCCTTTCTGTTGCAAATGATGTGAATAACACAAATACTGAAAGAAGCTGACCTAAAATAAATAGTCTGCAATCCAAGCCAAAAGCAGAGGCACAAAATATTATCTCTCATTCTCCTTGGACTCTGTTATCCTGGTTTATGTGTTCAAAGCTAATGTATCAAGCTGAATAATTCGAGCCTTTTGATTGACAGACTTTTATTTCTGTTCACATTATCATATTTGTCAGTATTCTCACGGCACCAGGATAGAAAGGATTTCACTTTTAGCCATGCTTCAGTGCTGTTGAATCACAGCAGCCAAATACTGCCTTCAAACCCATCTGGCCAAGGAGAAAAAGAATCAATTTGAGGTTTATCTGTGCACAAAGGTGTTTGTAAATCACAGTTACAGGAGGCACCATATTAGCTTCAGAAATGTTACATTATTATCAGCAGCTTCCATTTTTTTTCAGTCACAATCACTAGAAGTGTAGTAAGTTTAAGAAAGGATGATTTTTGAGGAGTTTTTGTAAATAAATAATGGGGATTTTATTTTTAATACTCCCTTGTTAACGCTTGAGGCTTTTATTAGACTCTAATACTTACCAAGCTTTTCTCTCCAATAGTAAAAAGCT
This sequence comes from Pitta sordida, assembly GCA_013390025.1. Taxonomy (NCBI): domain Eukaryota; kingdom Metazoa; phylum Chordata; class Aves; order Passeriformes; family Pittidae; genus Pitta; species Pitta sordida. The sequence continues at coordinate 26,044 of WEKX01014268.1, forward strand.
GAAAGTTTTGTTGTTTGGTTCTTTGGGGGTTTCTTTCCCTTTGAAAGGTTACTCTTTCATGTTATTTGATCATTTCAGAAACAGATGCTTCAAGAAGCACAATAGCTCTCAAGCCTTGGGGAAACCTTTTGATTTCATCCCAAGCAGCTCAGGCTCTGCTCTGCTTCATCTCCTGTGGTGTCTTCCGTTTCCAGGACTGCACACTTTGCTTCACATCCCCCAGGAAAAGAGCAAAGGCCCCTCTAATGAAGGGAGGGACAGATGTCAGTGCTGCAAAGCTCAGCCCAGGGTTCACAGCCTGGGTTTGCAGCAGATGAGAGATTCAGGGGTGACCTGTGGACTTCCCTTGATCCTTGGCATCAGTGACCCCTCTCATGGTACCAGCTGGTGTTCGCCCAGCACAACCATTTCCAATTTACTTCTTCATCTTCCAGTGAGGAGCCACAGAACATCCAGTTCTACAACTTCTTTCTACTAAAATAACAGAGAAATAGATGATGTGAACCCCGGAGCCAAACCTGTGTGTGTTTGCACAAGAGCTCCTCTATCAAATAAAGTTCTCAGACCTTCAAAAAGTCTGGTTTGTGATGTTTCAGGCAACTTGCACTGTCCAAAATTTAAATCAATTTTAAAGCATGTGGCTGACTCGGAGACTGATCTTCGTGGCTTCAGTAAGAAGAGGGAAGAGCTGCAGACTAGGAATCTTCTTACACAGTTAAGAAACATAACCACTGTCACATCAGGCCTTCAAACAGTTCAGGGCTGGTTTCCCAAGCATTGTGCATCTTCCTTTACCAGGTATTTATGTACCCTGAAGAAGCAAACTAAATTTTCAAGTCTAGGATGCTGTGAAATGCGTTTATTCTCATTTACTGTTGCTATACATCATTGGAAAAAGCACCGAAAAGCACTGACAGAAAGATTTGCATCACCAGAAGAAGCCTGGTGCATACTAATGACACCAATATTTTAGGTACAGAGGAAAAGCAACTTCAAAACCGGAGACATAACTGTGTGTTGGGTTTACAATTGAGTTCAATCCTACTTTATTGAAATTCATCACCGAATAAAGGATGCAGTGAGCTTAAAGCATTGAAATAGAGTGTTTGGTGTTTGAAAAATAAGAGTTTACTTTTTCATTTAGTAGGATCAGTTAATCAACATGCCCCATGCCACCACTTGCAATAGCTGCACGGAGACATTTCATTTTTAAATAGCACTGAGCACCTTGTGTTGGGGTTTTTTTCTTTAGCTTGAACGTTGACATTAATAAAACTTCTCCAGGCCCAGCTAAATTATGTTTGATATGCTATGTTGCAAGGGACCAAAAATAGGCTTGATAAGCAAATAGCAAAATTGGAATACAGCATATTAAAAAGGGTAAGGAGGAAACCTTGGCACTGGGTATTGTACGTGGCCATGGAGCCCATAAGGGTTTCTCCATCAGCTCTTCCACTGCTTCTTGAAATAGCAATTTTGAAAAAATTTCATACAGATGGGGTTCATCTCCTCACATGTGGAGATATTTCATACTGGGTCTTGTCGTGTGGTAGTAGAAGTGTGGAGGTAGTGGAGGTAGTGAAAGTGTGATGATCCTTGTGGTCCACAGAGATTTAACCACCATAAAGAATGGAGTCTTCAGTGAAACTCCTTTCATCCTGGAGCAGATATGTAGTACAGATACTCAAAAGTTCCCTGCTTGTTAAAATGAAAAAACCACACAAAAACAGTGGTTTAGGAACTTCTCATGGGACAATGTTCACGTGTGAAATCATATCACTCAAAATGGACTATGTGTTGCTGTTCCATGGTCACAGAGCTCTCTGTTGAGTGACCTTGAGACAGTTCCTTCAGCTACAGCTACTGAAGCTTCCCAAACTGTTCTTCAATTCCCATCTCAGAAAACAGCTTCTCTGTGGTCCCATTGGAACACTCCTTCTGATCTACAATCCATCGTTATCCATATTATCCACCACACCCAAAACAGCTCCTAAAACTCTTCACCACCTGAAAAGGATCGCCCTGTGTGATTGTCTCTGCATTACTGGAGAGTCTGTATTGCTTGTTTATGAGGATCTGGGTACACTCCAACAACTTGGGCAGTCAGGAATTGCCTGGAAATCAAGGAGTCACTCTACCCAGGTATTAACCAACTAATTTAAGTACAGAAATTGGACTGAGCTGAGCAGGATGTGCCTGCGGGAATCCCCAGAACTGGATGAAACTCCTACCTGGGGAGCTCCTATAAAACACTCAGTTAAGTGGTTGATTGTTTAGTAAGTCCCATAGTTTCACTTCTGTCTAATGCCCCAAACCAATCCAGTATCTCATCTGTGCAGGCAGCCAGTTGTGCACAACCTGAAACACCCAGGCAATTAATGCCTTAAATGCACCGTGCAAGGACGGGTACATTCCTGATGCTCAGCTGCCCTGCTGCTGTGATTAAACCAAATTTTGCTGTCATACCCACAGGTAATTTCTAACTGAAGTCCATGGCTCTTGGCACATGATCAAAACATGGGAAGATTTATTGCATCCAGCAAGTGCTTCTTTCTGTGCACATGTTCTAGAGGGTCCAGAATAACTGCTGAGCTGCAGCTCCTTCCACTTAGTCTGAGCCCAGACACTGTGACTCTCAGCAGTGAGTCACTGTTATCTGGTGAAACATATGCTGATGTCAAGAGGGAGCTGAGATTGAAGTGGGAAATTTTTGAACAAACACAGAAGGTACATGCTGGAACAGCTTCCTGGGCAGAGCAGTGCAAGTTAAAAAGCTGATTGAATCCACGTTCCTACTCTGTGATGAACCTGTATGCGTTTTTAAGGTATGCAGTAGAGNAAAAAGAGAAATATAGAAGACTAAAAAGCATCAGAAGTCTGACAAAGACAAAGGACACATAAAATCACTGATCAAAGAAAGTTCAGTCTTAGTCCTTGATGGAGGCAATGAAACACTAAGAGGATCTTGTTCTCTCTGGGGCTACATTTATCATTTTAATTCATGTCAAGGGAAGAAATATTAAGATATATTGTGTCTGGATTTACCAATTCAAGTCACCAATTGGCTAAATCCCAATGCCAACGCTTTCCTGAGACTGGCAGAGTCAATCCTTGGGTTTCAGCCAGGAGACATTAGATGAATATTTGAGCCACATTATGTGCCAATATTTCATATTCACTAGCTTGGTGTGTGCTGGTTTTAATTACTGAAGTTTGACTCATTCCTAGCTCCAATGATAAAAAACATGTGGGGTTTTCACTGTATTTTTAAAGAGAAAATCCTTTTTTCTTGCAAGACTTTTTGTAACTCTTTTATTAGTCATGAACACATATTGTAATATATAATTTAGCATTTATAACATATAGCTAGCCAAAGGCTGCTGGGAAAGGAGGATAACTGGAAATTCTTCAGGGGTCCAAAAATAATATCTGCAAAGCACCTAAAATAGAATGCTTGCTACTCACTTTTTAGTTGTTTGACCTCAAGAACTTCTCCAAGTGTATCAGTGAAGAATTTGTACTTATCAATAACACAACTATGGGAACAGTAGCTTACCTCTAAACCAATTCGGGTGATTTAAGAACAATACTTTGAAAATAAGAAATCCAGGATCAAGTATATTTTATAAAGATCAGCCAGCCAGGGTGTATTTAGGTTTGTATTTTCAGCACATTGTAAGATCCTTGTTGGTGCACACGGTTTGTACCTGACATTAAGTACGGAGTTCTTGCCTCTTGGACAAAAAGATAAAAGTTACCTTTCAGCACAATCCAAATATAATNAATTAATGCCTTAAATGCACCGTGCAAGGACAGGCACATTCCTGACGCTCAGCTGCCCTGCTGCTGTGACTAAACCAAATTTTGCTGTCATACCCACAGGTAATTTCTAACTGAAGTCCATGGCTCTTGGCACATGATCAAAACATGGGAAGATTTATTGCATCCAGCAAGTGCTTCTTTCTGTGCACGTGTTCTAGAGGGTCCAGAATAACTGCTGAGCTGCAGCTCCTTCCACTTAGTCTGAGCCCAGACACTGTGACTCTCAGCAGTGAGTCACTGTTATCTGGTGAAACATATGCTGATGTCAAGAGGGAGCTGAGATTGAAGTGGGAAATTTTTGAACAAACACAGAAGGTACATGCTGGAACAGCTTCCTGGGCAGAGCAGTGCAAGTTAAAAAGCTGATTGAATCCACGTTCCTACTCTGTGATGAACCTGTATGCGTTTTTAAGGTATGCAGTAGAGATCATAATATAATATTATTACATTGCTGAGAGTAAAAACCATTGTGAGATGCTCAGACATGATTATCAGGCTTAATTTTGTCATAATTGTCATAATTTTCTTATTTATTTCTCTGACAGAAAAAGAAAAGAGTAAGTTTTCCCATGTTCTTCATTTGAGAAGAAAGAATACCTAAGAAAATACCGTAGTGGTGAAATCTCAGTAAAGGTGAAGGAGGACAAAGGGAAACAAAGTCTTAATATTCTTAGTTGTTCTTCAGACCTTCACTACAAGAAGGCAAGTTACAAAGGCTCTTGAAATACTTAGAGATGAAGCAGTAGCAAGGAAGGAGGCAGAGGCATGACTGAAAATATAAAATTAAGTAAGGTTTACAATTCAATATTTACAACAACTTCAGTAGTCCAAGACAAACCCACAGAGTTATCCCCTCAAGTTCTCTATTGTGAAAATAATGTTTTATCAGAAGTCTTCATAAGGTTCTGGTGTTCTGTTATTGGAAAACAGATTTAACATGATGGATGTTTGGTGCCCCCGATTCTGTCCAGGCCTCCTTCTGTCCCAGGAGAGATCAATGATAAATAATTTTCTGCAATATAGCTGAAGGAAAGCACTTTCTCACTCTCCAGTATTTCTCTCCCTTGTCACTCATGTATTGTATGACAACCAAGGAAAGATCCACTGCATTATTGCTTTCGGTTTCTAATTCTTTTTATTTTCTTTTATTGTTTTGCCCCAAGGTTCCAAAGGAAAAAGAGAAATATAGAAGACTAAAAAGCATCAGAAGTCTGACAAAGACAAAGGACACATAAAATCACTGATCAAAGAAAGTTCAGTCTTAGTCCTTGATGGAGGCAATGAAACACTAAGAGGATCTTGTTCTCTCTGGGGCTACATTTATCATTTTAATTCATGTCAAGGGAAGAAATATTAAGATATATTGTGTCTGGATTTACCAATTCAAGTCACCAATTGGCTAAATCCCAATGCCAACGCTTTCCTGAGACTGGCAGAGTCAATCCTTGGGTTTCAGCCAGGAGACATTAGATGAATATTTGAGCCACATTATGTGCCAATATTTCATATTCACTAGCTTGGTGTGTGCTGGTTTTAATTACTGAAGTTTGACTCATTCCTAGCTCCAATGATAAAAAACATGTGGGGTTTTCACTGTATTTTTAAAGAGAAAATCCTTTTTTCTTGCAAGACTTTTTGTAACTCTTTTATTAGTCATGAACACATATTGTAATATATAATTTAGCATTTATAACATATAGCTAGCCAAAGGCTGCTGGGAAAGGAGGATAACTGGAAATTCTTCAGAGGTCCAAAAATAACATCTGCAAAGTACCTAAAATAGAATGCTTGCTACTAATTTTTAGTTGCTTGACCTCAAGAGCTTCTCCAAGTGTATCAGCGAAGAATTTGTACTTATCAATGGGAACAGTAGCTTACCTCTAAAGCAATTTGGGTGATTTAAGAACAATACTTTGAAAATAAGAAATCCGGGATCAAGTATATTTTATAAAGATCAGCACATTGTAGGATCCTTGTTGGTGCACACGGTTTGTACCTGACATTAAGTACGGAGTTCTTGCCTCTTGGACAAAAAGATAAAAGTTACCTTTCAGCACAATCCAAATATAATTAAAATTAAATTAAAATTTAAAAGATCCATATTGCCAAGTAGTTAATGAGCTCTAATTTCACATCTGAAGTGTTTCTGTGGAAAATTGAGTGTTCATGTTGACATATCGTTGCTACAAAGTTTTCAGACGTTATTGAGGAATCATTCACTGAGTCTTGGATTTGCTTAGTATTTTTAGGTTTTAGGTATAAGATACAAAGTTTTTTTAGATATAAGGAAGAATTTTTATACAGTTAAGGTGGTGAGACCCTGGTGCAGGTTGCCCAGAGAAGCTGTGGCTGCCCCAGGCCTGGAAGTGTCCAAGGCCAGGTTGGAGCAACCTGGGATAGTGGAAGGTGTCCCTGCTCATTTCAGGAAGATTGGACTGGATGAGCTTCAAAATATCCCTTCCAACTCAAACTATTCTGTGCTTCTACAAAAACATAAAAATTAGGAAGACAGACAACTGGAATTGTAAACTATCCAGATATTAATCTTTATGGTGTCCATAATTCTGGATTTCCTTTCTTGTTTTTAGCAATACCACCATCAACAATCACCACAGTAACCTTCATATGCTTGTTTGTGTTCTTCTTTGTTTATCAGACTTTTCTTCTCCATTTGGTTTCATCTGCAAACCAGAGTCATCAAACAAGACTCAGATTAGAAGTAAGATATATGGAAGACGTATTTTGTGCCTACGAATTACCAGAAAAATTTCAGAACCTTCTAGGAGAAATGTCATCTGCAAAAAAAATACAGAGCACATGTTTCATGCATTCTTACCACTTTTGTCTCAGAGCAACTGCAGGGTTTATTTTCTTTCATCACCCAATTTTTGAAAAAGAGAAGATGAAAACATGAGAGCTTTACCTTTCACTGGATAATGTTTTGCACAGAATCACGAGTAATGCTTGAGAAAAAAAGAAAACAGAGCAGATTTGTCAACATATAATGCCAGTATCCTGGCATTCCCACTGGATGGTTGTTCTGCTTTTGTAGCAATATTTCTCACTCTGACATGATGCCTCCATCTCAGCTGAGGTGGAGGGGGAAATTTTCCACTTCCCAGGTTATTAGACACACTTGGGAAAACTTATGTTTTAAGCAGATAACACATGTTGAGCTACTTCTGCGAAGTGAATAAAATAAAACTTACCTCCCTCATAACATGACTCACCCTTTGCCTGCAAAGATGATGCACATTTTGTCAAGTGTTTTCATTTTTCAGTCCACAGGGTGACAAAACTCATGTACTTGGGGCCTCATGACCGATTTCTCCTCCAGTACAAAGGTGATAAAATAAAAATAAGTCATATTGTAGGAAAATAAGATCCTCTAAGTGTTAAATGAAACTGCTTCTGATCATTCATATTCCTTCTTTATAGAGATTATACTTAGTCATGGAACAGAGACATCAAGTGACTGGAGGTCATTGAAAATCCTTCCTTGGGGTGTTAGATGGTGAGTTGGACTAGATGATCCTTGTGGGTCCCTTCCAACTCATAGTATTCTGTGTATCTGTGAATCTGTGAATTGTCCTACGGAAAATGATGGATTCCGATGATGTAGTATCAGTCAAAAAATTAAATAAAGAAAGAAATTTCCTTCAACAAAAACCCTTTGCACTTCATCCAAGAAAAGACACCAGGAAACGAGGCCGTTCCTCTTGTGGTCTTAGTCATTCCCGGGCAAAGCAAAACTGTGAGGGGAAATTAGTTTTATTCTGATGGAGCCTGAACTGATTCATCTCTGGTCCTAAAGCCTTGTTGGCTGAGCTTGAGCTGAGCTCATATTTGCTGTCCCTCAGCTGTGAGTGTGTTTAATGTCATTACAGGGAGACTCTGAGTCCCTTGATTTGTGATGGCCACAGACAGTTTTTCTACATCCCCCCTGTATAAAAGGCAAAATCATGGAAGATGTAATAGGCAGAAGTTTTTCTTGTAGCGCTCTAGAAATGCTACTTTAAAAGCTGTCTTGGCTCTTGGAAGACAGTTTAATTTGGTGTTTGTTTAGATAATTAGTGATTTCTCTCCCAAGGTAATTTCTAATCACCTGTTTCGATGAGAAAGACGAAAGCAGAGTCATTGATGACTAAGGGATATGTTCAGCCAGGTCATTTCAGCTTTTGTCACAGTTGCCTTTTGGAAGGTCTTTTCTTCAAGTTTTTGTCAGAACTTCTTGAAAGATGACTCCAATTTTTCTCAGATTCCTCAAAAGAATCCTTATTAAATCCAAGAATTAGAGAGAAAAAAAGTAAAGGAAGAAAGATCACATGCCTTTCTCATCTTTAGTGGCTCCCAGATTTATAGAAGAACACAAGTATTGATGATTTCTTATTTTGAAAAACATCAACCAATGTATGTCCAATGACTGTAGAATAATTATTAATTTTATACTGAGTTTCATCCTGCTTGATTTTAATTTAAAAAAATATTCCCTCCCTCTTTTTCTTTGTTCACTTACTGACAAGTCTCAGTTTTCATTTCATAATCAGATTGTCATCGAACTTCACAGTCATCCTTCTGCATGCATTATTTCTTCAGCATATTTTGCTCTTTTTTGCAGGTGTCAAGGTGTGCTCTTATTTTTTGCCTCGACTTTTTCCCGCATTAAATTTATATTCCCTGTATTTTGGTAAATCAAAATGTTTTTACTATTTTTGTTACAGCTGAAAAAGCCTTGCCTTCCTGGGCTCTTTATTGTTCATTTTATTTATTCAGAACCATGTTTCAAATGAGTTTATTTTTATCATACCAAAGTATCTGTGCATTCAAACTCTAAAAAGGAGTAATTACAGCTCAACTTCAGATCTCACAAAAGTTTTGATTCATACATTGCGCTATTCTGAAAGATTAGTTTTCTCTTTGCAAGGTGCCACTCACACAGATGACTGAATTTGCTCATTTTTCTATCTATAATACATCTGTCATTCTTATCAATTTATCTCTATTTTCTTCCATTAGAGAGCAGCCATGAAATGTGCTGGTAATTCAGTGTTTACATTAGTAATTTGTTGAGTAAGAGAAGATGAATTTTAGCGCATGCATTAGCAGAATTGGAACATAAAGCTGCCATTAAAATTGATATTACTTAATGTGATACAACTGGGATTTGCTAGGATTATTTGTTTAGAAAAAAAAATAAGACAAGTAATAAGAATAAAAGAGTTATTCAAAGATCAGTGGTCTGCCTAGATTTTGTTATAAAGGAAAAATACGACTTTTTTTTAATTTCGGCATGAATATGGTTCCTGTCCTGCAGAACTTCAAAATACAAGTTGGACCACATAACTAAAACTTCATGATGTTATAAATTCAAGCAGTATTCAGACTTCTGTAACATGGGAAAATGTCCAGAAGTAAATCTTAGAAACCTCCACAGGTGTATTATTTACACTGTTCTGTGCATAGCAAGTCTTTTTATTCCCTTTCCAAAGCTACTTAATCCAGTCCCAAATAATTCCCAGATTGGAGACTCTCAGCATCCTGAACACAACAAACACAGGAATAAAACTCTGTCACATAGTTGCCAATATTAATTGAGAAAGTTACATTAAAGTAGTTGAAACTGTATGTTACAATTTAATTTCGCTTTATCATTGCAATTCAGTTCAAGCAAAAAAAATAAAAATAAACAAATTATGTAAATTAAACTGGCTTGGATCCACTTAACTGTCAGTCAACAGTGAAGCATTTGGATAATTTCGCCTCATCCTAAAACTCTGTTTAAAACTGTCTTGAAACCATCCTGGAAAAGACCGAGTTTGTCATTAATTACAAAGAAGCACCTGAGCAACCAGGTGTGCACTCTGGGATGCTTTAGCACTGGAGGGAAAAATGTCACATCAAATTTACTGATGGAATATTTCAATATGTAACTCCGCCTAAACTCTCACTGTGCCCAGGCTGGCCTGACAGACAGTAATTTCTGGGGTCACAGCTGTCACACATAAAATCAAACATCTTAACCACTTTTAGCAGTTCACTGCCAGCTCAGAACTAATTCCCTCCAGTCCTGGATGGCAGAGAGTGACAGAGACAAGAAGGGAACTTAAAACACAACCCCCCTTTTTATTTATATACACCGTTGGACTTGCCAGTGTAAGGTTTATGATTGGACTCAACCACTTTAAGTATCTTTTCTAATTCAAATGATTCTGTGATTATTTGCCTGTGGTTTATACAAATCCGATCATTTTTATAACTTCAGCGTGGGCAGAAAATTCTGTATTACCCAACATTAGAACACCTCACCTTGAAATAATACCTTTTTTCCTGACATCCTGATAATTATTTCAGCTCATGAGACATACACTCAGATTTTCTGCCTCTTTTTTCTTTGTTCCTGGTTTTTTTTTCCTCTCTGTCTCCTTTAGTCCATGAAAACTGAGTTACAAATCATATTTCTTCTGCAGACCTAAGCCTGTTGAGAGGAACAAATCATTATCATGAACAAGAGGATGGATCCTTAAGATCTCTTCCAATCCAACCAGTTCCTTGATTCTCTGATAATTTTGGTACATTAAGTATTGAGGTTTTGCTGGGTTTTAAGTCTGAATAGTGAGGGTGTTTTCCAGGCTGCTCTACAGGCCAACAACAAAATATTTCCCCAATATCGTCTTAATCCTGTTGTGTAAAATAAACAGAACAAATGAATCAGAAAAGCCTTTCAGCACGTTCCAGTGTCATATTTGCAATAAGCAAACATGTCTGTTGGGATAACTCTGGATATTCCACAGGTGCTCAGAAGGCAAGCAGGGCAGATGTGAGATCAGGATCCCTGAAAGCTTTGGCAACTGAGAGCACCACCTCATGCTCCTGGATCTAAGAAATTTCCAAATCATGGGGAGAGATCTCTTGGTTTGGCAGCATTTATTGTCTTTTCCTTTATTAAAACCCTTTCATGTTGAGAATGGTCCTGGCATAACGTCACGGAATGATTTAATGAAAACAACAATGTGATGGTAAATGTCCTGGGTTTCAGCAATTGTTAATCTTCATCCCACACCAGCTGTCAACCCAGCCCCAACCCCTGAATCTAGCCCAGTACATACCCCATGTATTCCCATGATAATGAAAAGTAAACTTATCACTCAGAACTAAAAGCACAGTGAAATATAACCATTGCCATGAAATTCAGTAATCAGGGATATTTACCTGCTTTTCTGGACTTTTTAACTGAGCCCGAGGTTTCAGGTCAAGCTGGAACAACTGATGGTGGAGACATCCAAGTTGGTCAGGGCAATGGGAAACGCTTCAGAAGTGAGAAAACACGTTCAGCCTTGCAAAATGAAGGTTAAAATGGAACAGGCTGGAAGAAAGGAGGAGTGAGATTTCAATGAAAAGTCATGGAGGGTCAGGATAAAACAGGTAGGAATGGAATATAAATCCATATAAAATGGAAATCACAGGGTTTGTGGTTTTCAGGACACTCAGGCTTTGTAAGATAAGGAGAGGGAACAAAGGCCAACTACGTTCAAAACAGAGCACAATAAATTTTTATAGTGAATTATAAAGTATCAAGGCTCTGACAGACAGGTTTGAACTGGAGTCTTGAGAAGTCTCCTATTTTTATCTTTCCAGGTCTCCAAATCAAAGCACTCCAGAATTAATTCACTGGGAATAAGCAACTGGACTTTGGGGATAAACATGCATACATGGAGCATGCCTAGCTTATGTCTCGTTAAAAAAACCCAAAACACTGAAGATGGGAAATATCCTGACTGCAATGGAAATGTGAACCTCAATAGAAATGTGAACTGCTGCCTAGTTGTGTCAGCTGAAGAACCTTTATAGACCTTTATTTGGGCCTGATAGTACCTCTGAAATGGAGAAATATTTTTATTTTTCTTCTAAATGTGGGATTTCACCTGTGTTTTCATAGTGTTTAAGTACAAACTGAGACAAACTCAGTGGGTGAGGATCAACCACAGGATCAACCACAACCCCATTACCAAGGCCAGATTTAATCCCTGAGCAGTTCATGTGTCACCGATGCAAAACCCAGCAGGAAACTTTGCCCAGCAGAACAGGCCACAGGGCTCCCAGTTCATCCTTCCCAAAGGAGCCACAGGGAAAACAGGGAGAGTTGGATTTCCAGAGCCAGGTCTCAGGGAAAATACAATTATCAGACATAACCTGCTCTATGAAGAAAAAGGAAATATTTCAGTTTAGAAAGGGAAAATCTGGCCACTCAAGATGCACTAAGGGGAGGCATGGGGCGGGAAAGGAGAAAAATTATTAATTTTAGTGGAAAAAGAGATCTTGAGGTGGTGGATCTAAACTTTCCAAATGTGTCGGAATTTTTTTAATCATCTTACAACTGTGTGTTCGTATTGTTTCTGAGTGGAAGAATTTTCTAAACAAAAGGGAAAAAGAGGCTTAAATATGCTTTTCCCCAATCCCACTTCTTGTTACATTTTCATCTTTCCCAATATAAATTAAGGGTTGTCATAGTAAATGTACTTCATCTAAAAACAGCTCAGAGCAAATCTGGGTCACTGATTTGTGGAAAGATCTGTCTGTGCTTTTTTGATATTTTTATAAATAACTATGACTACAGTATTGAAAAATGTGTATTTCAAGGTAATAGATGAAAGCTTCGGGAATTAAGAGTAGCCAGATGAAGAGAAACAGGAACAATTTAAATACAAGATCAATGTTATAGGTAGAAATGAGATCTGATTCAGATAAATGTGAAATATTGAGCTGTGGAGCAAATGCTTGCAAAGAACACATATTAAATGAAAAATGATATTAAAAAAAAAAAGGGAGGGCTCTAGAAGAAAAACTAGAACAAAACCAAAAGTCATCACAAGGATGACTGAGGAGAAATAGAGAGGTAAAACTAAAGAAACTTTAGTATGGAAAGAAACGAAATAGAAAATTATAGAATTTATTAACTCTAAATCCAACTTCCTTCAGGGCCGAGGCCAAAGCGACTGTTGATCAGGCCAAGAATGAACTTTAAAAACCTCTGGCTCTTTATAACCAATAAATAGATTATAATTTCCAGAGAAGTTTTGGTGGGAGAGGAGAGACTTGCGTGGGATTATCTATTTTAATTAAAACCAGTAACGATCTCTGCCTTATCAATCACCTTTGCAAGGAAGCATTCCACTGCCAGCACCGACTTCCAGCTATTTTTGCTTAGACTAAAAATATCACTGTACAGCAATATTCATTATTGCTCCGATCCCTGGGGTGGGGAGTTGTCAAACATTTGTTTTCTCTGCATTAAACATCTGAAGTTACCGTGAACTCATGAGTGAGGTCTTGTTTTGCTTTGAGGCTGCAGCAGCAGCTTGGTATAAAATCAAACACGTGCACACACAGGTGGTGTTTTGGGTTTTCCTTGCGCTCATCTCTTCAACCTTAAAAAACCTCGTTTAAAACTTAAAATGCAACACCCTCTGTTGCACAGTGTCAAAGCCAGGACACTCAGAGACACGGTTTTATTCAGAGGGTTGTCACCCACAACTCTTGCTCACGTATTTTTGTGCCTACATTGCAAATAAAGGTCGTGGTTCAAATGAGTTTATCACCTAATGTACAGAGGTAAAGCAGAGAATGTGGGAACTATCCCTTTCATTATCAAAAGATGTTATCTTGGTGTCCAGCATCTTTTTTTAATTCCATGATGGATTTCTTTCCCAATCTGTAACAGTACTTCATACACTCCTGAGAAATGGATATTCCACTCTCCATTTTGCATGTGGATAAAATGAGACAGCACCAGATTAAATAATTTGTCCTTTTTTTTCCACAGGGAGTGCCTCCAGTTGAGGAACTCAAAAATAGTTACTTCCTTTTGGGTTTAGGTGCCTCCCTGGCTCATCCTTCCCACTCAGATCCTGATGGACATCTCGCCCCCCAGTCCCACTTCCTTCTCATAAGAAGATAAAACAGATTCAACAACCAGCAGAAAATCATTGGGTACAAGAATCATGGACACAGAAGAGCAAATAGAGTTTTCACTTTTTATTAAATACATCCCTTTTTATTAATACATAAATCACCTTCCTTTCATAGGAGGAAATTAGGAATTGGTGCATAGAGAAGATTGAATTTGTGGTAATACAATTTTCAATCCTACCTGAGACTTGAACGGCACAAACTTTCCCAGCTTTTTACCCAGAAATTGGAGTTACTTTAGATTTGTGGAGTTTAAGGGAGTCAGGGAACTGACAAGAAATCTGGCAAAGTAAATCAAGCTATTCCCTTCTGCGCCCAAGAACTGAGAGTCTGCCTAAAGCAATATCCCGTTCTGACAGGCAGCAAGAAAAGATGCTTAATAAATGAAACAGGGCAGCTTGGATCAAAATAAATTGAGAAGGGGAGCAACAAGGGGTTTTCTCTTCTGCGGTTTTTGACTTCACCTCCTGTGGAAAGAAAAACTTCCTGTTCTATGCACCTTTGTCAGTGCACACACAGATGGTGACATGCAGAAATGGGTGCCAGGTGATGCATTTCGTGTGACTAAAGACAGACATGACTGCAGAACATACTCTGATATTTTCGAGAACACAAGGAGGGGGGGAATTTTATTGGTGATTTATAATAAGGCCTTAAAAACTGGGTCTGTTTTGTTATTAACTGATTTTTTTGTTATTTCAGTCGTGCCAGGTAGACGTGGTATAATCATAAAAAACTGTTTTATCTTAGATCCTACAGGAGAAAAAACCACAGCACCATCCTAGGAATGCCTGATATGAATTACTACCTGGATTTACATGTCTTATGTTCCTGGCTTGGCTTTAAACCATAAAGATAGACCAATTTATGTTTAAAAGGATGTCTGGAGATCATTTGGTTCAGCACCACACTCAAAACACAGTCACGTCCCAGTGCAGTTCTTCCAGGGTCCAGGATAAAGTCTTCCTACAAAAAGTAGGAAAAAACAGTAATGATAAACTAACCTAGTAGATAAAGGACCAATCTAAGCTGATGTGTGAAAACAAAATTGCTTTCCTTGCCTTCAACACAGAGACGTTTGCACAGTCGTGATGGAACAGGGGAATGGCATCAATTCCACACTTGGGTGAGCACCCACCAGATGAAACACTCCATGGTCTCAGCGACAGGCCACTGAATGGAAAACACAAAAACTGAAAAGGAGAATGAGTCCCAGGGAGTGTGAGGTAAAGGGACTGGCCTTCCATCTACCATGAGCCTCTTCAGCCTCTGTCTGCCCGAATCCTGTCCAGCAGGATATGCTCTTGCACGGTTTCACAGGTCAAAATACTTTTGTTTTTGTTCTCTTGGAGCAGAACATCTTCCACAGAGAGTCCCTTCAGTTTCTGTGGGGTCACACGAGGAGTGAGTTGTCGCTCAGTTTGCCAAAGGTGTCAAATGCTGGCGCAGACCCCACAAGGAAAACACCTGAACAGAAGGGGAACCATTATTTGCTACTCTCCATCCCACCCTTGTGCAACACCTTTTATTTCCATGGAACATTGGTGCATTTTGTGTTATTTGGGAACAATGTTGTTCTTTTCACTGAACCAAGTGAGAGGAGCTGTGAAAGTTCATGCTGAAGGTGAAGCTCATTCAAGCAAGAAGAATAAACTAAAGAGGTGTGTCTCTGCACTTTGTAAAGCAAAATGGCCTGAGCACACACTTTTCCATATGGAGTGAACTGTTCTGACAAAAAAATTCCCCTAGAAATAGAAATCAATCCACTCAGGAGACTTTTTTGTGCGTTTAAGCCACTTCTTAAATGCTGCATTAAATAAAGGAGGCAGTGGGTGGGGAACTCAGTCCAGAGATGATCCATTCAATTTGCAGACTGGAACAAAGATTAAAAGAGTTTGAAGCAAATGGTAGCATTAAAAGTGAGTTTGAGCTTATATAAAATGGACTGGATTAGGATGCTCTTAAGACTCGGGTAATTTTGAGAAACAGAAAAAGGAATAATCTACTTGCTGTGGGAAGGATCACTGATTAGGTTTTTTATCTTTATGCATATTCTCTATGATTTCTGGCAGACTGATCGGTTCCAGTCCTTGTGAGGTGTGTAAGCACTTCCTTCCTGTTGGAATTCATTAAAGCCAAGAGGAATTAGGTGCAGGTACATTGTCATGAGAGTGATTCATCTGGCTGTGTATATTTCAGTATTAAATTTAAGCGAGCTTTCTACATTTCATTTTAACCCTTGAAGAGGAATAACTCCATGCAGAAAGATGGGCCAGAGCCCAGCAGATTGGGAAGTGTCTTGGCAGAAAAGTCTCTTGGACTCTTCAGTGACAGTGAGTTGACCATGAGCCTGAAATGTGCCCTTGCAGCAAGAAAAGGCCAACAGCCTCTTTGGCTGCACTGGGAGAATCACGGCCAACAGGTCAGGGAAAAACCACTTTTTAAATGCTGCAGAATAGTTTGTGTTGGAAAGGAACTTAAAGATCATCTCATTCCACCCCCCCTGCCATGGACAGGGACACCTTCCACTATCCCAGGCTGCTCCAAGCTGGCCTTGGACACTTCCAGTGATGGGGCAGCCACAGCTTCTCTGGGAAGTGTTTCCCCTCAGTTCAGCTCTGAAATGTTGGGCCCAGCGTTGAGCACCCAGTACATGAGACACAGGGACGCACTGGAGCAAATCCAGTGAAGGACCACAAAGGTGATAAAGGGATGGGAACATCTGTCCTGCACAGAAAGGCTGAGAGAGATGGGACAGTTCATCCTGGAGAAGAGAAGGCACAGGGGGCTTTACAAATGTGTATAAATTCCTGATGAGGGGAATAAAGGCATAAAAATGTCTCCTCAGTGGTTCCCACAGACAGAACAAAAGACGAAAGGCAGAAACTGAAATGCAAGAAGTTCAGTTTAAACATAAGAATACTCTCCTTTAGTGTGGGTGTGGTTGAACACTGGAACAAGCTGCTGAGGGATGTTGTGGAGTCTTCATCCTTGGAGATGTTCAAAGGCCATGTGGACATTGTTCTGCTCTAACTGAAGCAAAGCAGAGCAGCAGGCACGGAGTAAATGATCTCCAGGAATCTCTGAAAAACTCAGCAGTGCTGCCCAATTCTGTCAGAAGTTATACTTGAATCACCACTCCAGAAAAGTTCAGCTTTCCAAAATCCAGAGATTTTCAGGTGTCTGTAACTGTGCGAGATAAACCCCACTCAACAATAATGAGAAAAAAACCCTTCAACAGGACCTGCTTTCTAAAACACAGCACAGCAACACTAACAAACAAAATTAATAGTGAGAAGGACATCTCCAGTTTGGGAAGCTGTGCTTATCAAATACCAGATTTTCAAGTATTTTTATGGGTTTTTTTATCCCCTGTGACTGGATTCCACTGACTACCAGCATTCTGGAAAATAAAAAAAATAAGTACAAGGGTATACTTATTTTTATTGCTTTGCAGCAAACTTGTATCATCATGTCCCTGCAGAAAAAGGTTCAGAATGTGTTTGGTTATTCACTTTAATATCTTCAACCAAGAAAGTAGTCAAAAGTGAAACATAATGACTGAGAAAATTTAAAATGCTAGAACTCAAAATTGTTGGGGTTTTTTTCCTTTCAGTAAGTATATATTGTTGTTTGAAGGTCTGTATGTAATTATGAAAAATTCAAACCCTAATTTGGATCCATTTCCACTCAAGTAAACACGACAAAATGAAATAAAGTTTCTTTAACAGAAATGTATTTTAAGACCTTACAAACTTCCAGGGCTGAAGTTGTTGTAGATCCACAGATCTGACATGATTTGGATAGGAGTGGGATGACAAATACAGATCTCAGGCAGGGGTGGGCACATGTCACCTCGTCCTGGTTCTTCAAGGGCAGAGCCACGGCTGTTGCTATAACCCCTATTATTTCCCAGGCCATCAGAAAAGAAATGCTGGAAGGAGATATTTTAGGGGGAAAAAAGTATATAAAATAACACCATGGAAATAATTAAAGGAGCTCATAAAGCTCAAAAGACATGGTCATCTTGGTCACTCATGTTCTTCAAGATGATTTGACCTTCCAATATCCCAGGTCGCTCCAAGCGCCTTCCAACCTGGCCTTGGACACTCCCAGGGATGGGGCAGCCACAGCTTCTCTGGGTAACCTGTGCCAGGGCCTTTTCACCCTCACAGTAAAAAATTTCTTCCTAATGTCGGACCTAATTTTCCGCTTTTTCAATTTGTATCCATTGCTCCTTGTCCTATCACTACAAAAAGGATTTTTCCACTTCGTAGAGGATGAAAGCCAGTCACTTTTCCCTCCCTCATAATATACGCTTCCAGCATAAGAAACACACAAGAAATAATAAAATAAATCATCCTGAGAACTTCAATAATCCAACATAAAACTGGAAAGCTGAGAGACGAAGTGCTCTTCTCTGCATTCCCCTTGGCTGTCTGTCACCACACCGTTTTTCATGCATTATATTGGTTCAATGACATTTTACATTCCAGGGAAAGATGAGCCTTCATAAATGGAGAAAAATTGTATTTCACCTTAGGAAAGAAAAAAAAAAAAAAAGAAAGGAACACTTAAAAAAAGAGCTCAAAGTGTAAAACCAAGGAAAAAATCCCACCAAAACCCAAAAAAAGAAAACCCACAACCATCATTGCAGCAGGGGAAATACTTGGAAACTGAACTCTGAGGACGAAATTGGTTTTACCTTAATTCATTCATCTGAAAAACTACACGTCTTGGCCATTTTTAATACCTGCTCCTCCCATGTAGTCACAGAAATGGAAGAGACACCCCTTGAAAAGCCAAGGTAATTTGTTTTCAGGGATAAACCACTTTCTGTTGCACTTTTAGCCATTTCAGTCGTTATTAAAATTTTCTAATCAATGTCTCGCAAGATTTGGCTTCATGGAATATGAGCAAATATAAAAAAAAGGCTCTAAGTCTATAATTTTCTGGGTCAGTCTGAAATAATTGTGCTGTGCTGTACAGACCTTTTACAGGGCAGGACTCAATGAGGAGAGAGGGATGGTGGGAAGAGACCGAAGGACACTGGGATGGACCCGGTAGAACTTTCTCCAGACACACACCTGAATAAATAAATCCTCAGCTAATGGTCAATCTTTACTTTTTCCATCAAAAGGAAGTGCTGACTTCCATGGAAACGATCCAGTAAAACACTTTTCATCAAAAGAGAAAAGTTTGAATCAAAGCCAAACATTTCATGGAGCTACACAGGCTTGACAAGGAGTGAAGGGGAAGGTGAAATTGGGAAAGGCAATAATTTTGGATCAACTCCTCCTCCAATGTCAAAATATTTGTGCTTCATTTTAACTGTTACCTTTTGGTTCTTTTTTAAAATATATACCTGTATACAGTATACATTTTCTAGACGTTGTATATTATTTTAGATCTTAATATAAATAGTTTCGAAGACTGCACGACTGCTGGATGAAAACGACACAGAATTTTTTTCTAATCAAAATTTAAAATTGTCTTCTTTTCCTTGCTCAAAAAGTCATTTTGCTCACAGAAATTCCTCAGGAAAAAAGTTCTTATGTAAAAATTCAACTATGGCTTAAGTGTGATGAATACAAAGCACTTTAAAACACGGACAAAAATGGATTATATGGTGTTTATTCCATCAGTACTTTATTTTTAGCAGCCACAGAGACATTCCCACATCCCTAACAAGCACTTAAAGCAGCTGTGATAGAAGACAGGCTGAAGACAATTTAACCTGAAAAGAAATTTAGCTGCCTCACAGTCTTAACTTTGTTTTTCTAAGATACTTGTTTAATTCCTGAAAGTGGCTTGTAGGGCATGTAGAAATTTCTGCTAGAAAGAAAAAAAAAAGCCTAGCTTAACCCCCGAAAGTAATTTTTTATTTTATTTTTTAATAAATATATTAAAGGAAAAAACCCTAAAATATTTCTTGTGATATTCTTGCAAGACTTACATTTCCCTTTCTCTTCTTACCATCTATCACTTAGGCAGTTCAAACTTTTTTTTATTTAATATAAATTTTTAAGTAGTTTCTATTCCAGAATACAGCAATTAAAAAAGAAACAAACAAACAAACAAAAGCAGCAGTTCCAGCTGTACCTTTTCAGCTGTTGATGAAGAACAAAGACAAAAATGTATCTAAAAAATTCAACTTGCATTTAGATAGACAGAGGTTTCTTAATTTCATATTTATATCTTCCAGGGTAAATACACAAAATTTGCTTTATTAATAAAGCTGCCACAAAGCAAGGAACCAATCTCAGGTGAATTGTTCTTATCACTTTGAGGTTTTTACACAAAGGTTTTGGAGTTTGTGTTGAGAGATGAGGGAATTCTGTTGGTTCTGAATTGGTGTGTTTGCAGAACCTGACAGGAGGATGGAGCTGAGGGGGGTCGGGCTTGGCTTCTGGGGAACAAGGGACAGGATGAGAAGAAATGGCCTCAAGTTGGATGAGGGGAGGTTCAGGTTGGACATCAGGAGATGTCCAACCTGAACCATCACAGAAAGGATGGTCAGGCATCGGAAGGCACTGCCCAGGGAGGTGCTGGAGTCTCCATCCCTGGGGTTGCTCAAGGAAAAACTGGACTTGGCACTTGGTGTTGTGGTTTATGGAGAAGGTGGTGTTTGGTCAGAGGTTGGACTCAATGCTCTTGTAGGTCTTTTCCAGCCTCAAAGGTTCTCTGATTCCGTATTTGAAGGAGGAATAAAGATGGGGAGAGACTCTGAAATGGAATTGCTGGAGGGGATTTGCAGGTGTTTGCTGATGTTAGAGCACAGTGTTGGAGCAGAGAGTGAGTAAGCAGCCCTGTGGTGCTGAATGGCTGGCTGGGTTTAAACCACAACACTCAGGTAGGTATAGATATTTTCAGAGAACTGAAAGCCAGCTCCAAAAATCAGAATTCCAACCACAAATGCTCAACAAATTCCTCAAGATATAAGTATAGTAATTTTAGGAGTGAGCAAGGGAGCTAACAACATAATTCCCCAGGTAATTACTGGGTAAGATTCCCACACAGAGCATCAACAGCACTGCAGAATCAACTGTCATTAGAGAGGATTGGAAGGGATGACGGAAAAGAGTGAGAAAGAAGAGAAGAAAAAAACTTTGTTGGATTTTCTGGGACTGGATTCTTCATATTTTAAGGGAAGTCAAGTGAGAAAGAAAATAAATCACCAGGAGAAACTCTGAAGGCATGGAGGAAACAAGGACAAAATATAAGACTCATCTTTCTTTCTCTAGAAGTCAGGGTTTGAAGAACACTTGTAACACACACGGAAATTCTGAACTTCTGAAGTCATCACTAAAATTCTGGTTTATTTTAGGAGGGTCTTCTCTCAACATTTATTTCTTTGAGGGATTGTTCAAGGTCTCTGACTGACAGGACTCATCCATCTACCAATATTATGATCAAATTTTATTTAAAAATTCCAGTCATTGTAATTTCATCCTTTCACTGCAAACAAAGCAATAAAGAAATCTAATATTAGAACATCAGAAAATTCTTGGTTCTTGGCCTCTAATTTCCTTTTTTTATTAACTATGTGAAAAATTATTTTATTTCCTGAAAAAAATGAATGCTCAAGAGGCTGCCTCAAAAAGTTATTACCTTCCCAGAGCCAGAAGTATTATTTGTTTCTTTCCCAAAAGACAAATGAAGCAAACAAGTAAGTAAGTAAAAAACTTGTTTTCTTTTGGAAAAAAAAAAAAAAAAGATGATGAATTGTATGAGAAGTCACAAGGAAGTCTTGCTGTGTGATATACCTTTTTCACCATGGGTGGTGAACATTGTGTTCATAAATCAAAATGAAAACAAGGTGAGCCTAACAATTTTCCAATTAAATCTCCTGGATAGAAAGTTTATTTAATACTTTTGGATGGATCATATCTATTCCTTATTATCAGTTCAGAGCACCTGACAGTGCTGCTCAATTTGATGATGGAAATTTGACGGGTTTTTTGTGTTTATTGGATGGGGACTCCAGAAAAGGAAAATGGGGGGAATGAAATTCCATGGAAATAAGCCAAAACAGGCTTAGTGAAGTGAGCTGAGAGATCAGTGGGATTGATGGGAGAGGAAAAAAGCATTGGGGCTACTAGAATATAATCCATTACGATTTTGAGGTGAGGATACAAATATGAAAGAGGAAGAAAGTGAAGGGTTGAAAGCCTGGGTAATGTTTATAAATCTGCTGAGGGAAAGAAGGTCAACAAAGGCTATTCCCATCCAGTATGGCAAATTTGGATTTCAAAATGGAGAGAAACATATGAAAGTGGAGCTCTAAGTAACATGGTCTGAAGGAAGGTGTCCCTGCCCATAGGAAGGGGTTGGAACAAGATGGTCTTTAAAGTCCCACCTACAAGTTCACAAGTTATTACGAGTTGGAAGGGAACCACAAGGATCATCTAGTCCAGCTCCCGCATGACTCCCACACAAGGATCACACCCCCATCCCCAGAGCCATGGGCACCACGCTCCATCCATCCGAACCTCCCATTGTCTAGACCATGTCACTGAGCTCCTTATCCAGTCTTTTCTTAAACACCTCCAGGGATGGCGACTCCACCACCTCCCTGGGCAGACCATTCCAATGAGAGATCACTCTCTTTGTGAAAAAACTCTTTCCAACATCCAGTCTAAACCTCCCCTGGCTTAGTTTAAGGCCATGTCCTCTTGTTCTGGTGCTGGCAGCCTGAGAGAAGAGATTCACACCCACCTGACTGCAACCTCCCCTCAGGTAGTTGTAAACAGCAATGAGGTCACCTCTGAGTCTCCTCTTCTCCAGGCTGAACAACCCCAGCTCCCACAGTCACTCCCCACAGGGCTTGTCCTCCAGTCCTTTCACCATCCTTGTCGCCCTCCTCTGGACCCCCTCAAGCAGTTCTACTATTCCATGACTTTATGAGGTAAGTGTATTAAAACTCCCCTGTCTTGTGTTTGCTCCTGCAGAGCACATGGTCAATTTGCTGTGAAGGACTGAATCACTTATCACAACATCTAATCCACATTTCCATCACTTCCCTTGCCCCAATCAATCTTCATCAAGCCTGGTGCCTCTTCCAGCTGTGTCTGGACAAGAAACCCTGAGGCACTTCTGTCAGTCTTTTTGTGACCCTCCCTGGGAGGAGCCTGAGCCAAATTAGATCCTCTCAGAGGCTCACAGTTCTCTACCAGAGGAGAATCTGGGACTCTCAGCTCATGGCACTGCTTTCACTCCAAACCACAGTCGCTAATGCAGTGGTAGAACCCTAATGCTCTACCCTGATGAAATATAAATAGGTGTGAGCAGCAGACTAATTGCCTGTGCCTGAAGGCAGCTCTCCATAGATCTCATTTTCCATTTGTATTCTTGGTATTTAGCAGGTTGTATTTGCCCTGTTATAATTGCAGAGCCTCAGTAAATAAATAGAAAGCGGGAAACTCTGGTAAGTCGTTCTCCTTAAGAGACTATGAAGGGGAACTAATTTGTTTCTAACACGGAGACATCCAGACAATTTCACCGTGTCTTGTTCCAATTACGAAAGCAGAATGATAACTAAAGCCACATTTACTCAGAAACTGGAAATATGTTCTCTAATTTTGGCTAATTCTGTCGAGTGCCTTTTGACAGCTGCAGAAATTACTGCAGTTTGTTTGCTTTTTCCCTGGATGACAGTCAGCGCTCTGTAAAAATATTGTGCTGTTTACTTGGATTACATTCCAAAGTTCTTAGGAAATGGAATAGTTTTTACCCCTTTAAAATGAGCCATGGCACAGAATCAAGACCTGGGTGTGATGTTCCAAATGATTTGCAAGTTGTCACATTCTTGGAATGATTTATCTCCTGTGTCCACCAATGTCCCATAGCAAAATGTAACTGGATTTCGGCATCCTGTTCCTAGGGTGATGGAAAGGAACATGAATATTTAGTAAAAAATAATAAAATAAAATTAACTGCAACCCGTAGACAGGTTTTCTTCTCTTTTGTCCTCACACACATCCCAGACTCCTGAATCTTTTTCCTGATAAAGTCCATCTGAAATCCCTCCAAATTCTAGTAGAAACCAAAGAACTGATTTTCTCTCTAAGATCAAGAGTTAGGGAATAGGATATTGGTCCAGTATATATTGCCTGTGTTTAATTGAAAAATGAAATATTAGTATGCAAATATCATTAAGTTCGGCCTTTGTTATTAGACAAAGTAGTGGATATATTTTACACACTGATGTGTTTCATTCTCTAAATTAATTTCACTCCCCTATCTCAGAAGTCTTTATTAATTTCTTGTTAGCACAATATCCAGAATTTGTTCTACCTTTTTTTAGTCAAAAATACCACATTTACTAAAAAAACCTGTTATTTCCATTATTCAAACAACTTCGCATGAAAAAGAAATATTAACAACAAATAGTGGGTTGCACTCAGAGAAGTACTACAGGACATTCTGCAAATCTACGAGAAGTTCCTGGGCAGGTTTTTACCACATTAAGCTGCCAACGGGATGTTGAACCCACAGGCAACAGAAAAATGTCTGTGAAACACTTTGGTTTACATTGAAGGACAATAAAGGGCACAGTGTTCTTATATTTAAAAACATAGCATAGAGTTGTCATCTTGAACAAAATTATATTAATCTCAGAAACTAATGTTGGTAATTCCTTGGTTTTTTAATTTATTTGGATGTGCACTTGCCTTTGGGACAGAGGGTAGATCAAACTTGAAACACATTATGAAGCAAAAGAAAAAACTCGTTTATGTAGAATCAGGAAAATGTCTTCACATGAGAGTTTGAAAGTCAGAGTTAACTTAGTTGAACTTGCTGATGCTGCAACTTTCATCCATCTTAGTTCTGGAGAGGGGGGGAAGTACCGATCAATGTTCTTTCTAAGAGCTTTGTTTCGTTCAGAAGTGACAACATTCATTACTGCTCCCCTTGTAAATCACTTCACACATTAACAGAGCACGACCAAATTGCTTCTCTTTCTCTCTGAGCATCATTAGTAACTCTTCGAATCTCAGATAATTGCATCTTAGTTCTTTTAAACAACACCTGTGTCACTGTTAAAGCTTTCTAGAAACTGGTTTGGGGTAAAAAATAATCAAACATACAAAATAAATGTCAAG
Source organism: Pitta sordida (assembly GCA_013390025.1). NCBI lineage: Eukaryota > Metazoa > Chordata > Aves > Passeriformes > Pittidae > Pitta > Pitta sordida. The sequence goes on from WEKX01014268.1 coordinate 50,937, forward strand.
TCTCATTTGCATATAACTCCTATAAGTTTTTTTCTCAAGAAACAAATTGAAATACAATAAGAAAATGCCTTAACTTGCAAAGTTTTATTGGAACTCTCCTTCCAAGTGTCAGAGTAATAACACAATCTATAGTGTTATACGTTCCTGAATACCCAAGATTTCTTTCAGCTTTCCTGCATTTTGTTTTGTTTTAAGTTTTGTGGTGGAAAGAAATCTTTCTGCCTTAAAGCCTTCTTGGCTTTTTTACTTCTTTCTTTAAATCTGGCTCCTGTTTTTAAAAAGATGGGAAAATCCCTTTGGATACTGAGCTCACACAATGGGATATAAATGTGTAGCTAATTTAGAGACTGCACAAATATCATGGGATCATCCAATTCTGGTTGGGTTTGAGTTGCATTTTACTATCTACTTGTAGTTTACTCTGCAGAGCACTGTACCTACACACCCAGCAGTGTAAATATTTGTGTGATCATGTCCAGCTCTCCAAACTCAAAAGCAATCTGATCAGAAATCATTTTGCCTGCAGAGGTGGTTGAATCACCAACCCTGGACATGTTCAAGGGGAGGCTGGACGAGGTGCTGAGTGATATGATCTAGATGTAGATGATAGGTTAGTTGGATTATAGGTTGGACTAGATGATCTTCAAGGTCCTTTCCAGCCTTATCTATACTGTGATCATGTGATACTGTGAAAAGACATCTTATGGAAAACATTAATGCCAATGGCAATAACTTCGATGAAACTGGTTGAGGAGCGATTTGCAGAAGCCCTGGAAAGTGCAAAAGGTTTTGGCCACAGGACTTGAGTAACTGCTGAGTTACTCACCAGCTGAGGATGAGGGAATAGCATGAACACGTTTTATCACATCTGATTTCAACATAATTTAAACTGCTAATTCAAAGGTCTTTGAAATAAGTCAAATAACTATGAGTGAAGCTCCAACAACTTTATTTCAAAGGGATGACACGGAAAATTCTAATTCCAGGAACTCTTTATTTATTTATCTCTAACCAAATACACTCTTAAACACAAACATAGGCATAAATCCCTGTATTATTAAACAAAATAACTGAACTGTGTTGTTTTGGGTTCTCCTTTTCAGTGGCAAAGAACAACAACAACAAAAAGAGATCATTCTTTCCATTCCAGTGGCTTTTCAGCACTTACATTATGATGGGAAATGTGTACTGACGTGCTTGACCTATAAAAAATACCTCAGAAATTCTTGATCAATATCTCAGAGATGTTTTGAAACCCTTGGATGCAAGGTACTATAAATTTAGAAGTGTTTTCCTTACTTGGACCCTGACACTAATATTTACCTTTAAGCTTGGACTTTTGGCAGAGTTTTCAATCTCTGGTCCCATCTAAGGAAAGGAATTATGCCCAAGTTTCTTGTGGGGAAGAAACAGAGGGAATGTTCTCCATTTCCCATGTTAGTTAGACATTTTTCCCTACTAACATCTTGACCTAGTCAAGAGATTCAAAGAGACTTAATGCATCAGAATAAAATTTACTGTGATACCATGTCATTAAGCTCATTGTAATAAATAATAATCTAGGGAGAGAAAAAGCAGGTCCTTAATGGTCTGAAGAACGTACTACTAAACATGCCAACAATTTCTTTTCCCTTTCAGTCCATCCACAATGAAAAAAAAAGCTACTTTATAGACAGACTCAATGTACAAGGTACAAATAAAATGAGGAATATTTTACAATCACTGTGCATTCTTGAGAATAAGGAAGAAATATTATAGTTAAGCTCGGCTTTCTGACTTTTGCCAGAGTTTTCTTACAGAAATATTTGACTTCTGTGTGCTCCAGCTTTTCTCTCTGAACAGCAGAGAAATCAGTCTTCAGCCTCCTGGAAATGGTTTTCTGCAGCTGATTTGGCATTTGCAATCTAAACCTATGGGAGGCTTTTCAACACAAAATATGTATTTCCTTCTGATTTTTCTTGCTCAATTTTTAGTGCATTGATGTTTCACCTCCTAATGCCGTGGTTTAACTGGAATAACCTTGTCTCCGTTTGCAATCCAATATGGGTTTAGTCATGGTGCTTTTCAGGTGGCTCGAGGGATGCACATGGGTTCATCAGGATTCCCAATTCATCTGACAGAGACAGGCTGAGCTCCCTGGTGGTTTAGGATGACAGCCACAGCCAAACATAAATTTATCTGAGCCCTCCTTGTTTTATCCCGTTTTGTCACACACACTCTGTGAGGATCAACCTCTTGTCCTTTAATCTGTCGTTTCAAAGGCACATCTGCCAGATCCAGCTGCTCTTCCTCACCTCAGGAGTCTAAATTCCACCCAACTACAGCTCCACTAAGCCCAGATGGAGATGTTTGCTGTCCCTCACCACTGATCTTTCAAGGCTTAATGCTCGTTAACTTCCTTAGATTTCATAGCCTTTGCAGAGAACTTTACTTCTAATTAAACATCGCAACATCATTTCTCACCCTCTGGCTTGATAACCCAGAGCTGATCCAACACCATCCTGGTGGGTTTGATTTCTTTCAACCTTCCTTCTTTCACCTTTTCTTTTGAATTCAAAGCCCATGATCCATAATCTCTCACCTTACAGCATTTGTCTGACCCCATTCTCAAAATTTTTCCTTTTTCTCCCTCTCTTTGCCCACACAACTCTCAAGTCATGGAGTTAAATGGACCAGGAAAGGAAAACAGAAGTGGTGAGGAAAGGGATGGAGCAGTCAGCTACAATTCCAAGCTATGAGTGTCCTGCAAATGGACAAAGAAAACAGCCTTAAACCCTCTGTTGGAGTAAGGAACCACAGAATCCTGGAATGGTTCAGGTTGGAAGGGACTTTAAAGCCCATCCAATTCCACCCCCTGCCATGGGCAGGGACACCTCCCACTATCCCAGGTTGCTCCAGCCTGGCCTTGGACACTTCCAGGGACGGAGCAGCCACAGCTTCTTTGGGCAACCTGTGCCAGGGCCTCCCCACCCTCACAGGGAAGAATTTCTTGCTGATATCTAACCTAAATTTCCCTTTTTTCAGTTTGAACCATGATTGTTCCTAGGTGAATACATTCTCCTCATTAAAACTAGGACTAACAGACAAGAAAACCAATCAAATGTATTTCTTCATATTTATCAGCCAGCTTTTTCTTGGCCCCAACAAACACTGCCCACTTCTGAATCACTTTATCTTCTCTACCCAGAAGTGGGAAGGAAATGGAGTTTTACAAGCAACAAAGGAAGGCAGAGAGGGCAAGTTTGAATCCTGGCTGCATAGAACTGATAAAACATTCCCAGAAAATTCCAGTGTTGTAATCTAGTTCCATACACATGACATCTACCAAAGGAATTGGACTGATGTGGTCCGTGGCAAGCAGGCCAGACAAGCTGAATATAATCTTTCTTGGATGTCTCCCACAGCAAAAAAAATTTTTCAAAACTCTATAATGCTCGAGAAAATGTGATTTTTCTTCCTCTGACTAGAACCTGGCAGCCAGCGATGTAGTTATGGGGGTGATCAGAGCAGCTGCTGGACTGGGGAAAACTTCTGAGGAATGGTGAGCACATTTTTAGCTTATTCAGACATAACAACACATTTCATACGGAGAGGAAGAGAGATCTCTCTAGTCTGGAAGTCATTTTACTGAGGGCAGCTGTTGGGGAAGACTTGGCTTTCCCTGAGAAACACAAAATCATGAATGCACAACCTCTCCCAGTCGTGTTGACAAAAATTTCCTCCTGCCACACTTATTTTGTGGATTAGATGAGATGCTCTTCATGTTGTTGGCAAAAGGCACAGATCATGGCTGTGGGCACTGTGGAGCATTGCACTTTTATTTGCTTCTCTTTGTGGTTTCATGTCTGCAGTAAATGAGGTGTTCAAACCTTCCTTGTCACACAAATTCAGGTCTTTATTCCACATATCGTGGCAGGGCCGGGTTTTTTTTTTAATATACAGCAAACATCCAGAACACCTGGCAAGTTATAAATGCCAAGCACCCCAGAGCTTGAATTAAGGCTGATGAATTTAGAGGAAAAGCAGCTAAAATTTTGTGAGATTTAGGTAACAACACCATGGCACTGACCTTGCAATGACATATCAACACTGGATGTGAGAGAAGGATCCATACAGTGCAACTACAGAAGGAAATAACAAATAAGTAAGAGACCTATTGCCCATGGAGGTGGTTGAATCACCATCCTCCGAGGTGTTTAAGGGTAGACTGGACGAGGTGTTGAGGGTCATGATATAAGTGTTATAGCTGCTAGGTGTTAGATGGATTATAGGTTGGACTGGATGATCTTCAAAGTCTTTTCCAACCTTATCAACACTGTGACACTATTATACCTTTATGAGGTCTTTAAAATAAACTACGTATTATGGCTCACATAGAGATGACTGGATTCAGTCCTTTCCCTCAAAAGAATGTGATCATGCATTCTGCCTGCTGAGATAAGCTCCAGGAGTGGGCTACTCCTTCGAGCATGACTGGTATTTCCTGGAATTAAGCTGGTTTGGATGGGACAAAGCCATCCCACGAAGATGGATAAGACATTATTAGCACTGGCTCTCACTTGGCTTTGCTCAAGTTTAACCCTGAAGCCTAACACTAAAGCTTAAATTTGCTAGTTCAGCATCGGTAAAACAAATAATTAATTTTCCCTTCTGTCCACATGTAAATATGATCAAACTAATCTTTTCCAGGCTACCATCCAGATGTTTCTGTTTTGCCTCTGTCATACAATCGATTTCCTAATTAGTCTATGCCACTTGACAAACGGTTTTTTGTTATATTTCTCAGTCATACTTGTTTTCACATGAAAAAGGAGACTAATTGTGCTCACCCCACGAGTTACTACAAAACCCATTTCATTTTGGGGTCTGTGTTTAGACTATATGATAAAAATGGTCTCTCATGGTCTTGTAGGTAGAAAAAATTGTCTTGAAATATCTCTTGAAATAACCTTGCAGGGTGCTCCACTTTTTAGAATAATTTTCTTTTATAATTATATATTTATCATTTAGTGTTTGTGGAGAAAATCAGTAAAAATGTCCTTGAGTTAAATGGATACTTGGTTGTTGTCACCCAATATGGGGTTTTTTGATGTATTAGGATGTAAAACAAAATGATTTATAGCACATCAATAAATACAGTAGATTACTTCAGCTTGGGAAAATAAGAATAAAAAAACGAATAAATGCATGCAATATTTTGCAGTATAATAAGAACTACTATTTAAATAGCTTGGTATAATCAGGCACAAGCTATCCTGGTTTCAGATAAACACCATGTTCCTTCCTGGGGCGTGTAAAAAAACCCTCCCCATAAAGTAAAAAAATAAAGCAGCAAAAGAAAATCTCTCACTTTCAAGATTTCTGGATGACTTATGGTCGGTGTCATACAAAGAACTAAACTGAGCTATTTTATTTTTAAAAAAATGTTGAAGTACAACACTAAAATTATTGAAGAAAAACGATCGTGTTGATATTAATGTTTATTTTAAGGTTTCACAAATGAGAACCAGGGAAATGTCACCTTTTGGATCAGATTTGAGTTGAGAAGTGTCCTCATGTCTAAAACCCGTAATTTTTTCTCAAAATAAAAGCTATTTTTCATAGAATTAAGATTAAGAATGTTTCACTATAGATGTAATAGGCACAGCACACTATAGAACAAGCCATTTCACTCTGCCTCTCTTGGATGCTCCTTTTTGGGTAACATAAATTACATTTAAGAGGTGCCTTTTTCTCTCCTTCAACAATAAAGGATGACCAGGGTGACTTGATACGTTGGACAACTGATTTCAACTATCTTTGTTATTAACACAATACCAAGTAAGAAATGGCCATAAAATGTGCCCAAAGTTGTGAATTTAATTATCTTCCTTCATTTTTTACAGGACATTTCACACAAATAAAACTGGTGACGTGGTTGGAAAATTGAGGGTGGGGGCTGTGAGAGTGGAAATCTATCATTCCAGCATTTTACTGGTATTAAGATGCAACTGTTGGTCAAACTCACCTGGAAGAAGCAGGACTCCGCTTTTTTCCTTTGCACATTTAGAGTCAGAGCACAAGAAACCACTACAAGTGATTGACAGAAGCAGCTGAGGATTTGTGGTGTACCCTGTTAGTAGAATGCTTGGAGACCCAAAGCAATCAATTCCAAAGTCAGCAGTAGGACAGCTCAGTTACATAAGAAATATCCTGAAATAGCACAACGACTCCATGGGACTGCTGTATAGAAAGAGCTATATAAAGAAAAGGCATTATTTATTTACTATGTTGATTCCGCTTGATTTTTCCTCAATTCCTTTCCAAAATCAGGACAAGAAGGTAAGTGCAAGAAGAAAACAATCCGAGTCATCTACTCTGAAACTTTTCAGAAGAAGCAGTTTCATCATCTTGCCCAGAGCAGTGGCTTGGGCTCAGTCTTCATTATATGGACACTTTTAAGGAGAAAGAACATAAAGGAGACAGGACATAATCCAGAGGCGTTGTCCACTTTGGACATAACAACCCCGTGCATCGCTATTGGCTGGGGGATGAGTGGCTGGAGAGTGGTGAAATGGAGAGGGATTTGGGAGTAATGGTTGACAGAAAACTCAGTATGAGCCAGCAATGTGCCTAGGGGGCTCAAAGGGCCAAAGGCATCCTGGCCTGTATCAGGAACAGTGTGGTCAGTCGGACTAGGGAAGTTATCCTTGTACTCAGTGCTGGTCAGACACATCTTGAGTGCTGTGTCCAGCTCTGGTCTAGCCAGTTTCAGAAGGATGTTGAGCTGCTTGAGAGGGTCCAGAGAAGGGCAACCAGGATGGTGAAAGGACTGGAGGACAAGCCCTATGGGGAGTGACTGCGGGAACTGGGGTTGTTCAGCCTGGAGAAGAGGAGGCTCAGAGGTGACCTCGTTGTTGTTTACAACTCCAGGAGGGGAGGTTGCAGTCAGGTGGGTGTAAATCTCTTCTCTCAGGCTGCCAGCGCCAGAACAAGAGGACACGGCCTTAAGCTACACCAGGGGAGGTTTAGACTGGATGTCAGGAAGCGTTTTTTCACAGGAGAGTGATCCCTCATTGGAATGGTCTGCCCAGGGATATGGTGGAGTTGCCATTCCCGGCAGTGTTTAAGAAAACACTGGATGAGGAATTCAGTGACATGGTCTAGATGATGGGAGGCTCGCATGGACAGAGCATGGTGCCCATGGCTCCAGGGTTGTGGGTTCTATCCCTGTGTGGGCGTTCACTTGGGAGTTGGACTTGATGATCCATGTGGTTCCCTTCCACCTCAGAATAACCTGTGTGAACCTTTGTGAATATAATGCTGAGAAGGGTGTGCCTGAATATCCTCATAAAAACTGTAGCCTTCATCAAAACCAGAAGATATTTTGCTTACAGCAGGCTGAAGGTGAGCTACAATATCAAACCTAATAAAGGTCTAATAGAATTACATCCTGCAGGGTTCTGATCTGGAATACCAGCCCAGGACATCTGCACAGGGAATAGTCAGCAGGAGAGCCTGACAGGAACATCCTAGCCATTCTCTATTCTAAGTGCCATTAACTAATATTTCTGCTGGGAAATGATCCCCTTCCACCCCTAAATAAGAATTTATATTCCCCTCTCTTTATTTTTCATTTATGTTTTTTATTATTTCACTCTCCTTATTCTTCCTTTTATTGTATTTTGGGCACCATCACAAATTCAGATTCATGATCAACGTACCTATGAAAACCTCTTTATCTTTAAGATCTAGGCCAAGGCAGTTTAAGATAAAAGACATGGAAATCACAGCAGGATATTTCATAATACCTAGAAAGAAACGAGAGCTGCATTTCCCTTTTCAACTACAAACACTCTCATTCAGTCTGGTTGAGATCCCTATTTCCTCATCCATGTGGGATCCTCAAGAAACTCATCCCAGAGCGTGTTTTAATTGTAGAACTCCAGAATTTATGTTGCCCTTGAGGAAAGCAGGTTTAAAGTCTCATTTCTGTGATTCAGATTTCGCACAGCCAATGGATTGGTCAGTGAAAAGCAGAAAAAGAGCAGAAAAAGTGGTCCCAGCAGAGCATGGGAGAAATAGCACAAGGCAAGGTCAGTGCCTGTGACTCCCAAGATTCAAATAGAGGTAAAAAATTTTAAAAATAGAAAAAAGAAAGAAGACCTGCCTGGCCAGAGAGTTTTGAGTGGAACTCAGGGGGGAAAAAAAAAGAGACTTTATGACCTTTGGGACAAGAGGAAGGTAACCTGGGAGGAATGCAAGGATGTAATGAGGTGACGTAGGGTGAAAATTAGAAGGGCCAAAGATAGAAATTATTGTGGCTACAGCAGCAAGACAATAAAAAATTTTCTATAAATCAGCACCAAAAGGTGGGTTAAGGAGAATCTCCATCCTTTATAGGGTATGGTGGGAAACAAAGTGACAAATGATATGGACTCAGTAAATACGAAGACAAGACCAAGGTGGGCAGGAATGTTGATCTAATGGAGGGCAGGAAGGGTCTACAGAGGGATCTGGAGAGCCTGGAGTGATGAGCTGGTGCCAGTGGTATGAGATTCAACAAGGCCAAGTGACGTGTCCTGTATTTGGGTCACAACTCCATGAAGCACTAAAGGCTTGGAGATGCGTGTCTGGAAACCTTCCCAGTGGGAAAGGACCAAGGGCTTGAATAGGAGCCAGCAGTGTGTCCAGGTGGCCAAGAAGGCCAGTGGTATCTTGGCTTGCATGAGCAATAGTGAGGCCAAAGACCAGGGACAGGATTATACCCCTGTTGAGGCAACACCTCAAACCCTGTGTTCAAGTCTGGGCCCCTCGATACAAGATAGAAACTGAGAAAGAAAACTGCACTGAGAGATACTGAGAGTTCATGTAAATTGATAGGAATTATGCTTCATAGCCTAAATATCACTGGTTTTCTTCCTTTCACCACACAAAAAGAAAGGAGTTGGTGTGTAATTAAGGTTTCTAAAGTGAAAAAATCTTGACTTCAGTAGCATTCAAATAGGATGCAGACACCCAAGCAAAACGTGAATGACATCAATTGGGAAGGGAATTTCTGTGGCACATCACCCTAAGCTGGAGTTATATTGTCTGTCTTCCTGTTTAGTTCATTTCTAGCCATTAGCTGTTGCCCTTCTCATGAGATCATGAGGAGCTGAGCTGAAGACTTACCGTGTCTATTCAACACATTCTGCTGCTGCAGCCGTCTGGCAGCACAGGAATTCATGAACAATTGCTTTGACCTTACAGTGGTAATGGAAAATATGTCAAATGTATTGATTCAACTGCTTTCCTATTATAGTTCAAGGAAATGAGCCAACAATGGCAAGTGGTTTTAACTGCATTAATGGACAGTACAGTGTGTTCTAGTACCAGATAAGAGCTTTACCTGTTGTGATCCTTGAGTGCCCATCCTGCTGGATGTAACCAATAGCAGACTCGTTCTCATTTTAGCAGAATCCACAAATATTGTGGCACATTCTGAGAGGTTTAAAACCATTAACTAACAAAGCCACCAAGCAGTCCAAGGGCAGCTGTGCTGTAGAAATGCACCTAGGAAAAAATCAGAGGTAAGGATCCTGTAATCATAGAGTGATTTGGGTTGGGAGGGACTTTCAAGATCATCCAGTTCCAACCCCCTGCCATGGACAGGGACACCTTCCACTATCTCAGGTTGCTCCAAGCCCTGTCTAACTTGATTCTGAACACTTCCAGGGATCAGACAGCCGCAGCTTTTCTGGGCATCCTGGGGGCCTTACCACTCTCACTGTAAAGAATTTCTTCCTTATTTTCTCTTTAATTTTAAAGCCATTCCCCCTTGTCCTATCACTTGCAAGCCCTTGTCCCAAGTCCCTCTCCAGCTCTCTTAACACTTTAGCTCTTTAGGCACTGGAAGTGGCTCTAAGGTCTTCTTGGAGCCTTCTCCTCTTCAGGCTGAACAAACCAACATTCTGAGCCCATCTTCTTGGTAATGTGCCCCAGCTCCTTGAGTGTCTCCGTGGCCTCCTCTGGACTTGCTCCAGCAGCTCAATGTTTTTATGTTGGAGGCCTCAGGGCTGGATGTAGCACTGCAGGTGGGGTCTTACAAGAGTGGGGCAGAGGGAGAGTATCATCTCCCTCATCTTGTTGGTCATACTTTTGATGATCATTGGCTCCAGCAGTACCAGGGTGAGGACAGATGACAAGAGGTGTTGGTACCTCTGGCTGGATGCAGATCAATGCTCCGAGTCAGACCACTGGTCTTGGCTACGGAGAATGGACTAAGCCATGATGTTTCAAAGGCTCATCTCCCTTAGTACTTGAGTTCCTCCTGACACATACTTCCCAAAATCCTGTTATATGCCAACGGAAACAGGCTGAAAGAGGTTGTAAATAGTGTGTGTTAATGTCCTCATGCACTGTCTTGACCAGCAACTTTCTCATGAAGGGAAGAGGAGAAGCAGGCATTCATCTCTGCTCTGTGGGGACCAATGACTCCAGGAATGGTCTGAAGTTGTGTCTGGGGAAGTTTAGGTTGGATATTATGAAAAGGTTTCTACCCCAGAGGGTGGTTGGGCACTGAGCAGGGTCCCCAGAGCAGTGGGGACAACCTCAAGGCTGCCAGAGCTCTAGGAGGCTTTAGATGATCCTCTCAGGCCCATGGGGTGACTCTTGGGGATGGGCCAATGTTTGGACTGGATGGTCCTTATGGGTCCTTTCCAGCTCAGCATATTCCATCATATATCCTGCCCAGAATTAGACTCACAACTCTCAGCTGCTGAAGTCTGGTCAATGTGATGAAGTGGTCCATGTAAAGATCTGTGCCCAGTTACTGGTGAACAATTAATCCTAGCTGGTATTTAAGCTTGTAAAATCCTAATCGCTAAAATTTGAACTAAATGTTATTCAAATCCCACAAGAAAGATAATTTACGTTTACATGTCAAAATATAAAGGAGAGGATCTTAGAAGAATTAAATGACAGATAGAAACATCTTGTTAAGCTGCAGTAAAGTCAGAAAAGAATGAAAATACAAAAGCAGCATAGTAGGGAAACAGGCTGCTTAATGTGGGAGAGTTCCTTACCACATATATTCTCCTTCAACTGACTTTAATTCATGGAATGTCAGGGGTAGCACTAACATAATACTTCTGGCACTCTGAAGTACTGTAAAATAAACGAGGAAAAAGAGAAAAGATGGAAAAAATATTTATTGCTCCTTTGCTGTTAAGAATTAAAGGCTGTATCAGACCATCTGTCAAGAAGAAAAAAAAAAAAAGAACACACATAAGTAAGGCCTCAAGTAATGTTGTGGGAGAGACGAAAGAGCAGATTAAAAGGTCAGAACTCCTCCTCAGCGGCGTTTGCCCAGGAGAAAACCAGTTCCAGGAGTCAGAAGTGCTCTAATAGAGTGAGGCAGCTCATGTCATCCTTATCCACCTCTGCCTCACTTTAAATGAGCAAACATCCACTCGTAGCTTGGTTGACTGAAGGAACCTTAGCCATAAATCAGTGATTCAAACTTGACTCTCACTTGCATGGTCAGACAGTTTGGTCATTAGTTCCTCACCTTCCAGTGTGATTATGAAAGGCAGGAATAATTTTTTACACCATTATGATGTAGATAATAGATCTCATCACCCCAGAAAACTGGGGACGGGAAGTTTTAAAGAATAAAAAATGAACTGAAGTGTTCATGTATTTGTCAGGGTTCTCATAGTGTGTGGTGAGCAATAAAACATTAATAATAAAGTACTAATTTAAGAAGAATAATAAATTACATGTTTCAAGAGTCAGACCTCTACAGAGATATCTAAAAGACCTCTTTATAGAGCTCTTTAAAGGATCTCATGCAAGGGGTTTAATGGGGTATAATATCCCCAAGGTGCCCGTCAAAGTCTCCCTGCCTTGTACAAGGAATAAGCCAGGAAGTATTTGCTGCTGCAGGAGGCACTGACAGGGTCTCAGGCTCCACTTCTCTTTCCTTCAACAATACAAAATATTGTATTTTAGTGCAAAGGTGGCAGGGAAAGTGTAGGAAGCTGTATCTGAGAATGGGAGATGGATGTCAGCTGTAAGCAGGAGTTGTGGATTCACATCTTTTTTAGCAGGAAATTTCTGCTGTTCCTACCATTCTTCACCAGTAATTCCTTGGAAAAGCTAGAGGAAAAATAGCTCATTAAAGCAACATTCAAGATCTGAACACCCTTAAATATTAATGTACTAATTATAATGTCAGTTGTGGTGTGATAAGTGTCAACTCTAACCAAGATGCAGATTCTGAAGGAAAAACCTTCAAATCCCATATCCTTAAAGCCAGAACTTACTGTAGATGTAGAGTCTGGTTAGGGGATGGAGAAAACTGCATGGTCTGAGATCATGTTCTCTCATCTTTAGCAGCTTGAAAAAGCTTTAATGCTTCCTGCCCCTGAACACAGAGCCTGAATTTCTTAGCATGAATAGCAGGGAGCATGTTGCACGTGGAGGTCTCTCCCCTTCATGGAAGAGAAATAAATAAATAAAAGGCTTTCAAGTTATTTCATGTCTCGTTTGAAGGGACATCACTCAATATCTCTCTTGCTGGGTGAAAGGATCATGAGAAAACATGAATTGCTTCTGCTCCAAGGTTAAGGACTTTTTAAATCAGACACGGTGTCATCCCAAAGCCTCTTTGTGCTCATGCTCCAGGGCTGCAAATCCCACTTCTCCTGTGCCCTGGGACTTGAATCACAGATCTTTAAGCCCAGCAGTGATGGGAGAGCGGGAAGAAACCTCTTTCCTCCACGAGTGAGATGAAATCACGGTAAGGACCAAACTGTAATGGGGAAAAGACACTTCAGTGTGGGAATTTGAGTGGGATAGCTGGGTTTGAAACCTCAAAAAATAGATCCCCATAAGCAGCTTAAGGACACACTAGGCCACTCAGAGAAGGCGTAAGACCTATTTTGACCTGCGCCTCTGGTTTTTAGTTAGGAAAATCCTACCAAAATACTCTGAATCGGTCACAGAAATCATCTCAAGTCACTCTGAAGTTGGTTTTGATCTGTCTATAGTGGACATGTAAGTGCTACTGAATATCTCCATGGATAAAATCAGTACCTGCATCAGGCTGGCAGGCCAGAGAGAGGACCTACAGGAGACCTGAAAGCTTCTGGGAAGGAGCTGGGGGCTCCAGGGGATATACAGGTTATGTCTGGTTCAACAAGGTGCCTATTTCAAGCCTCCATCGTGAATCCATCCTGCAGTATAGGCATGAATATCTGAATTTGTCCTTGCTGTTGTGGTCAAGGCAATGAAAAAAAAAAGCCTTTTGTTTTAATTAAAAACGTAAGTTAGATTTTGATACACCTGCCACATTTTAAATGTCTGCTTTAGGAAGAGAGAAACCACGCAACAAACTCAAGCTGCATCTGAATGGAATGAATTTGGCTGATTTTGAGTACGTGCCACATGTATTGAACCCAATGCTTGAAATTTCATGATACACTGCTTTGCAAACTAAAGATGAATGGAACTCTTACCAAACCATTTCGTGGTTATTTTTATTTGCTTTTCTTTTGCTGGGTGATACTCACGTCTGCACAAACACAATGTCTTTTCCCCGCATCTATCACAATTCGCAGTGACAGAAGGCGACATTTTATTTTGCATGGAAACACATATTTGTGTAAGTCTGGAGACTGCTATTTCAACATGGAGCTTCAATCTTTATTAAAAATAGCTTCAACAAATAAACTCTTCCAAGAGTGAGAAAATCGATGACATTCTGCTCATTATTTCACTGCTAAGGTACAGGGTAGGAGCTTCTTTGTGTGTTTTTAAGATAGCTTTGCAGTGCTGGCACTGAGATCCTAAGGCACTCACATAACTCATTTAAAATACTGAGGATGGGTTACATTTATAGTCCACTGGAATCAATGAAACATTCTTCACTTTTAATCAAGCAGTGTGGTCAGCAGGGCCAGGGACGTGGTTGTCCCCCTGTGCTGGGCACTGGTGAGGCTATAACTAAGGAGAATATTAAAGGTGATGCAGCAATAACATAGAGATTTGTTCCAAACCTGCTTTTTGAAGTCCATCTTTTTGGACAAAGTTGTCTTTTTTTTGCACAAAATGGATCTAGATATTAACAGGAAAAAATTAATTTTGGGATGTGAGGGATTTCAGGCATACAAACCCAAGTTTAACTTCTGGATAAAACCAAGTTTTTCCCCTTTCATAAATACGGACTAATTGAACAGGAGTTAATTTAGGAAACACTAATGACTTATGCTATGCAGAAAATCAGACGTAGAGGACTTCCATGGTCTTCTTGATTTAATAATCTGTGCAAAGATTGTGTTACACACACACACAGTGTTTGAAATTGCCAAGCAAACGAGATAAGGTCAATTCAATGCAAATCAAAGAAACATTGCAGCACTTCCTGAGGCTGGGAAATGAGAGCTCATAAGAGCACATGGTATCTGTCACATTATGTGGCATGTCAGGTTCCTACACCCATCACACGATCCAGCAAAAACAATGATGGAAACCTCAGTTGAATTAATTACACCTGCTTTAGAAGGCAGCTGAGCACTCTCTCATCTATTTTCTCCCACTGCAGAAAAGATCTCTAAATTTCCATAGCACCCACATACACTGTCAAAATATTTGTGAACTCAAATGTGCTTTGTGCTTCTTGCCCAGCATGTCTGCAGAAGATGATGACCTTGCCCAAGCTGAGCTCAATCATTAATCAGAACCTTCTTTCTAGTGGGAGGCGTCCCTGCTCATGTCAGGGGAGTGGAACCTTAAAGTTCCCTTTAAGAAATGTTCTGGACTTTAAGGTCCCTTCCAACCCAACCCATCCTGTGACTCTATGAGTTCCTGTTGAAAGTGATGGGGAAACTCTGTATTGCCCATGTCAGTGTGAATTTCTCACGTTCTTGCTCTGAGGGGTTAATACCTTTTCCTTGGTGAACAGCTCTCCTGCTGGGACTGAGTCCAGGTGGAGCACTGGTTGCATTCCCATCCTACATTTGTTTGCCAAGTGGCAGTACCTTGTTCCTCTTGGTTTATCCCTCCCAGGGCTTTGCCCCTTTGGTCTGTTGCATCAGCTCAAGCTTTCCCAAAACTCAGACCTCTTCTGCTCCTGCTCAGTATCCTGAGCAATTCTCCCACGCACAGAAAAATGCAGTTGATGGCAAATTGTCTCTGATACAAGTTAGAAACACCCAGCCTTTCTTAGATCGGCTGCTTTAGACCCTGCCCCCAGTCCTCCTTAACACTTCTGATTTAGAGCCAGTTTAGATACTGAGGTGACAAACATCAGCCTGGCCGTGTTGTGTCCAAACTGAAACCAGTCAGATAAGTTTTCCTGGGCATTCAGTCCCTGTTTGCCCAGCATGAGGCAATATTAAGGTATTTAATTCTCTGATAAAAATCCTACCACTTGTATTGGTAATAACAATTAGGGTGGAGGCAGAGAATTGGTCACAGAAAGTTTTCTGTGTGCGTGTTCTCTGTCAATATTTGTCCATGCGTAGAGTCATTGTATAGTCTGTTAGCCCAGTTGTGGGAAACTTTTAAGGTCATTATGGTGATTTTAGGAAAAATTATATCATTCAAAGGCTGAGAGAAAAATAAGAGGAAATTAGATATTCATGGAAATTGGGCATTCATAGAAATTGGAAGTTTTATGTCTCTAGGTTGTTACTTAAGAGAAATGTTTTGTTTTTTTTCTTTTGAATTCCTAATGGCTCCCTTGTGTCCATGGATGAATGTTATCAGGATGGGGAATGTTGACACCACCAACTCCAGGCTCTTCCTGTTTGTGCTCCAAGTGTTCAGTCCTTGACCTTTTTGTACTAATCAAATAAAAGCCATTATTTCCAAATTTATCGGTGTTGCTATAGCTACTAAACTGTGTATGCCAGCTAATATTTTAAGATATGAATAGCAAAGATATATTATATACTTTACAGAGTGTGCCATTATCATGGCAATAAATTCACAAACCATATTGAAGAGTCATACAGCAATTTGTAGATAAGGAAGATTTAAATTTATAGCTCTTATTTCATCCTTTTGGGTGAGGATCAACAATTTTTAGGTGTTTTCTGTAGTCATGGCTGAGAAATTATCACCTCTTACAAGTGGTTCACAGATCCTGAACTGTTGGCTGGGGAGAGAGAGCCAAGGAGGATTATTCTCCCAAATTAAATGTGAAAGAGGAGTAAAATCAGGTGATACAAATAGTCCCCACACCAGAGTGACACATGGGGACAGAGTGGAGTGGAAACCTCAGGAGATCTTTAGAATCCTAAGTGGACAATAAGCACTTACACAGGAGGCCATTTGAGGAACGTGAATGGACAAAAGAAAAAGATATTTTCCATATGGAGAAAACACAGACCTGTTAAAACTTTGCAAACAGGAGGAACATGAGGGTTTGCCCGTTCTTCTGAACTATGTCTTACCTCCTGTTTCATAGTAGATGCCCACTTTCAGAAATGAATAGATAAATAAATAATTGCTGTCTCTGCTGGCACAGACCATCCTGTTGTAGCTGCCATTTTCTGGTGGAATTCTTTAGAAAATAAACATTTTCTCAGGCTGCCTTCTGCATTTTCCAGTGACTGTACTTGACATGCTTTGTGCGTTCGGTCTCTGTACAAGCACTTTAGCTGTTCATATCCTTATGATTTCCTGCCAGCACCCAGTCCCAGCCATTTCCACCTCTCACACCTGTGTGCCAGGTACAAACTCTGCTCCAGCTGCACTCTGGGTGTTAAAGAATTGTTAATTTGTTTGAAATGCTGGCAAGGAGAACTCTATAGACTGTAGCTGAATAACTTCATCATTTTCCAATAGTTCAACAAAAGAGCTTTTTATTGTGTTGATTTTCTATAACAACACTTATGACTTGTGCAAACTTTGTAGAGCAAAGTGTATGTTAGCTTTTCTAGCAGCTGAGGCATGCTAAGATAAAATTCAGTCTCTGGAGGTGTTCCCTCTGCACAAAATGGATTTGGGAATGGGGGGAACCGAGAGATAACTTCTGATTACACAAAAATCACAATCATTCTGTGCGCATATATATAATTTTAATTGCATGACATTAAATATATACACTATTGTATTGCTTTATCATTTTGGTGGGGTTTTTGAAATAGTGTTTTAACTAGAGGGTAATGGCTAATATTTCTCTATTAGGAATTGAAATGACATCACTGTGAGTTTCCTCAGAAAGTTTTAGATGTTTCTAGAGGAAATGGGAAGGGTGATGGAAATTCCATGTTTCATTTCCAAGCTATGCATCCAATCCATCCCTGGACCATGGGAAACAACTCCCAGTGAAGGACAATGAGCCCTGAAAGCTCAATTTCCCCTCTCACAGCTGGCACAGGGACACACTGCAGCTGCCACTGCCACCACACCCTTGTCAGGTGGTTTAGGAGGGACTGGAGAGTTGCCTCATCAGCACCACGACAATCAAGGGCAGAAGGAGTTTTATTTCAAAACTGCTTCTTGATTCATTCAGATCAGACCAGCAGAGAAATAACTTATTTAATATATAAATAGAGAATAACATCAGTTTCCCCAGTTGAAGCAAGGCCACTCCAGCCCCACATAAGAAGTAGGAAGCCCACAGCAGTCTGACCTACCGAAGGCTGGGTGAAGAAAAGGGGAAAGAGAATCTCAGTGCAAAGGATTTGAAGATACTCTTTAAAGATGCCACATCACCGTTTCGGAAGTTATTGATTAGCAGTCAGGAATTTGTTCATTCCTCCCACATCTCACAGAGCTTCCACACAGATAATCATTAAATGTGGTGTTTAATAGAATTAAAGCCATAGCAGTGCCGGCACACAGAGCTCCTCACCTTGTTTGGTTGCTCACCTGGAGCATAAATGATCTAAGCAGAGCAAGGGCAGCTGTCACAGTGAAATAAAGACAGAGCAATTGGACTTAGAAGAAAATCTAATTTTTGTGCTTAATTTTTTAAAATGGATTTAGATTAAAATTTGAAGAAATTTGATCTGAGTCCTAAGGGTTAAAGAAGGCATTTACACATCTCTTTGCTTCCAGTTCTCAGCTATTTTTATTATTTGGCTTCAAATAAATTACAAAACCTGGGATTAATCATAATTGACTTCGGAAACCTTCACGATGACATTTACAGCTGAACTTGTCACATTTAGTTCCCCTTATAGACTAATCAGTAAAGTGCAAATCAGCTAAAGTACATTTGCCATATGCAGTTCTACAAGGTGAACTCTGCCCTTCAAGCTCCTTTTGCTCTCTGCTCACAGAAAGCAAACCCAGGTAACAGGCCCATGGGAATTGTCACATCAATACCCTGTGAGATGTTGCTGACATCTCTATTCAGTCAGGAAAATCTTATTCTTGTCCCTTTAAATTAACATCAAATTGCACCTCATGAAATGAGGTGTAATAAATATAACCACAATTAATTGAGGACAGATTCTGCCTATGCTCTTTCTTTTTCTATCATGTCACACTTTTCTTTTTGTTACTTTTGTTTTATACCTCTCTATGCACAGAACAGCCTCTAACTCATTTAAAAGGTCACAAACATTTCCCTTTCAATAGTTCTTTCTGGTATTTTTTTCTCTCAGGAAATCAACATAAAGCGTGTCAAGAATTTCTGCCATAAATGTTACACACGTTTCCACCTTCCAGAGGGACCATCAGGGTTTATCACATTTCTGTGTGATTAAATCTCAAGGATATTATAGTCATATTTATATATATTGTGCTGAATGTGAGCATTTTTCTGTATCTTATTCCAGGCGAAATCCTGACCCAGCGGAAGAGTTCATCAATTCTGCTTCTCATTCCCTCTTCTGGTAGATGGAACATAACTGAACCCTTGCCATTTTTAAATTGGCAAGTGTTTCCCATTAATAGTAAGGAAAAGATGTATTTTAGAGTGGCATGTGCTGGATAAGCCAGCAGAACTTCTGAGAACCTCCCAACCAACCCAGGACAGGATTGTGGGATGTCCAATAAAGTGGATGAGCTGAACAGACTCTTCAGATTTCTCCCGCACAAGATACTAACGAAATAAGGATATATGAGATGCAAATCATGAGGCTAAACTTATTTATTGAGGTTTTATTGTGGTCTTACTGCTGTGCCATGAGCTTTCACAGCATTTACAGCAGATAACAGGCCTTGGAATGTACCAGGCATGTGCATCATGCCTGTGCCAGTGAGGGAGTTTCAGGGGGACTCTCCATGACATCCTTCTGCCCTGTAGCTTTCATCTCCCCCAAATTTAGGTGTCTATGTTTTAGATGTCAACAGCTGAGCAAATAACCCTGTGTAGGTCTTCCCAGTCATTGCAGAGACACAGATCTCTTACAATGTGAGTCATCTAGGTTTATGTTCACCACTTTGGGATGTGCGTTCGGTCTCTGTACGGGAGTTAGATGGTGAGTTGGACTAGATGATCCTTGTGGGTCCCTTCCAACTCATAGCATTCTGTGATTCTGTGATCTGCCTTGTTCCAGATACCTGCTTTAAGATGAGAGGATTTTCATCTTGAGCTCAATTGAATATATTAAGTAGATATGCAGGAAAGAGAAATTAATATTCGAGTAACGAGCCCAGGTGAAGTTCAGATGGGCAGGAGGTGCCTCCCACACACAGAATCTTTCCTGCAAGACATGGTTCTCTCGTCCCAACTTATACTTCTTCCTTGTGCTGATGCAGAAGGAAAAAAGAGAGGTGTGGGAATGAGGCACATAAAGGCAGCATGCTGCTTTTAAATAACTCCATAGATAACATAATTGTATAGAGTAGCACATTATCCTCATGGCTGAATAAAGGTGAATACATCATTAAAACTCAATGAAATGCACCTGCTTGTAGCCAAAAGCAGGTCAATGACTGCTCTGAAGAAATGCAGATCCTCTTTCTCCCTCTTGAAGTGCAAATGCAGCTCCAGCAAATCTAGGCAAGCAGTGATTATTTCTTATATATATATATGCATATACATATATTCTTTTCATGGTCTTCGTGGTGATTATTGGTTTCGGTCATAACTTTTTTATTGCCTCTCTCTAGCTGTTTGCAATTGAAATAGTAGCTTTTTAAGGCGGAGAATTGGGAACAACATGGTTTATTCAATTTTGCTTACTCACCTAAAAAAGATGTTTACTCTGGAAGGACTTGCTAGAGGACAATGATTATAATAATAAACCCTTATGTGCTCATGTTATCAGGATGTTTACATGAGAATGCAGGAGGGAAATATTTTCTACAAGTTCATTCTCTGCACTATCAGCCAGAAAGCCTTTCTCCCGAGTCATTGGTTTTCAATTCTTCATCCACTGCATGATTCTTGAGTAAAATGCACCACTTTTGGTTACGTTCACGCTCCCTTGCACTTGTGATGTTGAACTTTTGCTCTCACTACCCTTTACTCCTATCACAGCACAGAGATATAAGTTATTTTATAAGGACCTTCAGCAACCTTGCAACAAATGCCACAAATAATGAAGTGCTGACAGGGCAGGAGCTGAAATAAGGAGAATGCAGACTAACAGCTACAGAACTGAGGAGGGAAAAGAACTTGCATGTAGGAGCCCAGGGAGGAGATGTGGGATCTCACAAAGTGTTGAGTACATTTCCCTGATATTTGCCCAACAGATCAAAAATAAAATCAGAGTCATGGAATGGTTGGTGTTGGAAGACTCATCACCCAGTTCCAATCCCCTGCCATGGGCAGGGATGGACACCTTCCACTTTCTCAGGTTGCTCCAGTCTGGCCTTGTACAGTTCCAGGGATGGGGCAGTCACAGCTTCTCTGGGAAACCTGTTCCAGGGCCTCCCCACCCTCACATGGAAGATTTTTTCCTCTGTATCTAACCTAAATTTCCCCTCTTTGTGTTTGAACTCATTCCCTCTTACCCTGTCACTACAGTTCCTAATGAAGAGTCTCAGTCTTGCTTCCTTGTAGACCCACTTCAGATACTGGAAACCTACTTTGAGATGTCCACACAACCTTCTCTGAAAACATCTTCAGCATTCAGTCTTCTACCCTCCTCAGGATGGATTTTCCAACTTGGCAAGGCTCCACTTTGGTTGGTTTTTAGGGGTATCGATAGCAACCAGATAAAGGATACCTTGAATGTTACGTGTGGAACTGACTTTGCTCTGGTGGCAAAAACGTCAAGCTACTGAAGGGGGAATTTTATGGATGAAACAGAAAAGTAGGGCACTTAGGATCCTAAAATCTCCACAGGGGTTCCTTTACGATTGGAATAATGCAGTCAGACCTCTGGGAAACCTTTTGGTTGCATTAATTTTTGTTAATGCGAGATGTAAAGATGAGGAAAAGAAATGGAAAACTTGAAGAGTTCAACATTCACAAGAAAAATTTCACCAGTATTTAGTCTCAGTAAGGAACAAGAATTTACACTTTTTTCTATATAAGTACCATTAAAGGAATAGTTGCTGTTTGCAGTGAGACCATCCACTCACCTGGGCATACAGCAACCTTCCTTTTAAAACCCACACCTCAAAATAATTTGTCTTCAAAGACAGTAAGAACTGCAGCATCGATGAGAAACAGTGGTTTATATAAGGACTCTGCTTTTAAGTTGCATCAAAAGACCACTTAAGCACAGGTTTAACAGCGGAGATTCTGCTCACCCTGTCCCTATTCATCAAATCTTTTCTGTTTATGCCTTTTTAACCACAAAGACGTGCTATGGAATAGTTTGGATGCACTTGGATCTTACGGATAAGGACGTGGTTCATACCCTTCTGACTGTTCAACAAGGGCATTGACTATGGGAAAAGATTTTTTTAAAATACATGGGGACTTCAGTAAGGAAAGGAATATTAAAAAACCCACCAAAATATCCTTATATTGATTGGTTGTTTCCCCACATGAAGGAAATAAGGAAATATGGAAAAATACGGAATGAGAAAAATATGGCAAAAAAAAAAGCACAGGGCAGTGTAGCAGTTAAAAAAAAAAAGGTAATAAATAATTCTAAGAAGAAGACTGGAAGAGATATCAACTTGTAAAAGGTTTTGTGTATTTGTGTTTGTGTTTGTTTATTTTTTTATTTGGCCTTTTTTCAAGAAACTTTTAAAGTATTCCAGATCTTCTTGGAATCCCGTGGGCTGTAACCAATGGATAAGCATGTGTTTGGAATAATAAGTCACTAATTCTCTGACACCTTGAAAATTTTTAGGAGACCTATCCCTGGAACAGAACCTTTCATGGTGTATTTAAATTATTTCGCTGTGAACGACATTTATTAGTCCTTAACCTTATAATCCCAGGGCTCCAGACAGTGGGAATGGGACATCAGTGTGATTTCTTAGAACAATAATACTTTGCCATTCTCCATTAATTTGAAAGGACACAGAATCACAGAATATTCTGAGTTGGAAGGGACCCACAAGGATCATTGAGTCCAACTCTTAAACGACACCACTGCGTCCCTGGCGGGAATCGAACCTGCAGTCTCCCACATGGGAGTTGGGGACTCTCACCACTTCTCTGTGTGCACAAGTGATACTTCTAGTTTTAATTTTTCCACTGGCATATTTTTCTCTTTGTTTTTCCCTGTGTCAATGCTGCAGGTCTGTCCTATTTGAACACTCGGGTTCTGGTGTGTAAGGCCTATAAATGCTCCAATTGTGCTTCATTTTCAGATAACTTAATCTTGTATTTAAATCAAGGGGCACGGTAACCTGAACCAATTTGTCTGGTTATAAACACACTCTTAGTGCACAAACAGCCACCCTGCCTGAAGAGTTTGTCCCTCTGATCCTGCTTTTCCCTCGGGTCTGCCAGGGGAATTCTGCCTGTGGATGTTGCCTAATCCAGTTGAGCAGGAAGGAGAAGAGCAAAATGTTGGGTCTTCCAGAATCATCTTTTCTTGGCTCAAGCAGGTTCATGAGCACTCGGAGAATGAGACATGCTGAAAGATCTGGGGGTGGGGAAACGTCCAGAAGAGGAGGTACTGATAGAGGGATCATGGGCTCCTAATTCAGCTGGGTAAAATTGGATGTAGGAGGAAAAAGTGATGGGAAAAATCATCAATTCATGACATCTGTATCACCACTGTATTTCCAAACACACCTGTTCTCACACTACTTTGCACATAAAGTATTTATTAGTATTCCTAAATGCAGTTCTGCATTTCCTCCCTTTACTGCTTTCCATGTTCTGAGTTCAAGTTTTGTTCTGTTTTTCACTTTCTTCGTCTTTTTATCCAGAAATGTCTCCAGAAAATTTGCTCCAAGGTGTGTGTTTTGGAAGAAAAAATGGCAACCCAAGGACTACTGCATTTCCCTTGGGTTTTTTGTCTCCTGGCTTGTAAATACATTCAGTATCCCTGATAAGAGTCACTGGAATTGCTGGCATAGGTTTACGTGACACAACTTTTAGGGACGACACATTATTTCCACCTTTATGCAACTTCTAAAACCAAAGTGTGGGGATTTATTTAAATATCTTCTTAAAAGATAGCTATTTATTTTTATTATTATTTTATTTCTTGTTTTATTGATAATTATACCTTATATATATATATATATACATAATATTTTTGTCATTTTATTTAAAATATATTCATGTAGATACTGGATAATTAAATAAGTGATTAAACAAGTACTGTAGAAGTTTTCAGAATGCTTCCACTTTTTTCTTTGTGGTTTGATTTTTCAGATTTACTAGAGAGTCTAAGGAAGATTTTGGGACTCTTCCTTGTTGTCTGTGTCAGATCAATGAGCTGCAGACATTCTCTTCTGGCTTATTTGGATTACACTTAGAAATGGGCAAGATTTTTTTGGACTGGGCAGAGAATAAAATGACTAGAAAATGCATTTGGAGGAGGGATGAAACACAGATAATTTTTCTAATTGTCAGAAAAAAAACCCAAGTGGAGGAAATGTAAAATATTTGTTGAAAGGCAAATATTTAATTTTGACCTTTTGAGAGCAAAACAATTCCCTTTGGTTTTAAAGCCTCCATTTATTTGGAATGACATCATTAGTAAAAAGGGTTAAATGGTGCCTTTTAAACATTCCATTTTAAGCTGAGTGTTTCATTTTGGATGAACTCCAGCTGCTATTCTACAGCTTTATTTATACTTTGTTTATTTCATGATAAAGCATAAAATAAGACTGTTCCTTTTCTCTTATGCAGACAAGACAGATTAATAGCTGAGAAAAAAAAAATTACTGCAATAATTTGGAAGAGATTTAAGAGCTGGAGCAATGAACTGAACAAACCGAGATATTCCTGGCTATATATAACATCTACAGTGCGAGTGTTTACTGAAATAGTCACCCTAGTCTGCCTTTATAGTCAGCAGAGGTCAAATCATTATAAAAAATAATGTGTTCTAAAGAGTGTTTTGTCTCTTCTTTAGTCGGAATTCTGACACGGGATGATCTGACCATCATCTCCCATTTCTCTCCAGTGACTATAAGGGAAACCTGCTGTGGCTGGAGAAGGGTGTGTTGCCCATATTTGAAGGTGAGATGTTGCTTCTACACTTCCCTCCAGCTGCCACACCAGCAGTGAGAACATAATGATGAGCTGATGAGAAGTAATAATTAGTAGGAGTAGGGAAGTTAATTTTTGTAAAGATACAGAAAGTAGGCTGAGAGAGCTGGGGGTGTTCACCTGGAGAAGAGAAAGATCCAGAGAGACTTTAGAGCTCCTTCCAGAGCCTGAAGGGGCTCCAGCTGGAGAGGGATCTGGGACAAGGGGTGGAGGGACAGGACAAGGGGGAACCGAATGGCTTCAAATAGCCAGAGGCCAGGGTTAGGTGGGATATTGGGAAGAATTTCTTGGCTCTGAGGGTGGGGAGGCCCTGGCCCTGGCCTCTGGTTTTCCAGAGAAACTGTGTCTTCCACATCCCTGGAAGTGTCCAAGGGGCAACCTGGGATAGTGGAAGGTGTCCCTGCCCATGACAGGGGCTGGAATTAGATGGGATGATGTTGGGTTGAAGGTCCTTTCCAACCCAAACCATTTTGGGATTCTATGAAACACTGCACTGTGCCTTCCAGAGGAAGAAGGAGAATCACAAGCCACTGGAAAATTCAAAAGCGGTGCCGAGAAACAGATTCTGCTTTTTCAGTCCTTTGCTATAGGATTCTCTCAACTCAGTCAGATATGCCTTCAAAGCTATATGAGAATCTGGCTCCATGATTCATTTAGGAAAAGACAAATCCCTTTGATTAATAGAGAAGTACAGCTTTCAAGAAATCTGCCGTCCTCTCTTGTGAAAGGGTGTCTGATGGTCAACTCATCTGCTTCTATAAAACACGTTACAGTTTATGGTGAGTTTAAAGATTTGATTCCCTGGGATATAAATGTATTTCCAGGAACTGTTTGCATGCCGGTATTTTATGGGCTAAATATGTCAGAATGAGTCACTTTGAAGATACATGTTTGGGCAGGCAGTGACTTTGAGAAATATTTAACATTTCTTAATTTCTAGTGTAAGTTGACCCTTAAATGCCTCAGAAGTGGAAATGGATTCTTGTTTAATGATTAATAGTAAGTTCCAATAATTAAATATTAATGGTATTCTTTTTCTGAGCAATGTGCATATTATTGGACACAATGTGTATTTATGTAAAAAGTTATAAAATGTATTAACTTCCTTTTCTTTCCCTTTCTTCAATGTATTGTTACAATAATCTTTTAAATATTGCAATGGCACAAGAAATTAATGCATTTCTGTGCTAATATGTATTTCAGATGAGAAATTATTCAAAGGATAAGAAAGTAGTGGGTTAGACTTCCAAGTTACCTCATGACATCCAGATATATTTCCTCCACCACAGAGACTATTTCAAAGTTGCCTGGTCCAACCATGAATTCATCTCACTGTAAATCAGCAGAGATGATCTTACCCTCACCTTTAATCTTCAGAAAACTCCTTTTCTATTTAACCTTAGATCTGCTGTTCTTCTGCTTTTATATCTCTCTACTTGAATAACAATTTATTTAATTTTCCTTTTTAGACCCTTATCTGATTTACCTATTTTACGGGTAATGTTATTCCAGAAGAAATTCCTCTGGATTTCCACTGGACACTTAAGAACATTCTGTTTGTGTGTGCACATTTATAGGAATAACAGAGAGGTGTGAGTGTTTTAGGAGTCAGCAAATCTTTGTTTCCATTCAATAAAATGCCTGCACTGATTGGAATAGTTTCATAAAAGGTGCTGGATCACTTTTTCCTAGAGTTCTGTATTTTAAAGTGCATTTTTACTATTTTTGGCATTCTGAAATGCCCTCCAGAGAAGAAACCTGCATTTTTTTGGAATGCCAGAATTTTAATTTGGTTTCTATATGTGTATTTTGGGCAGTCTGTGCCTCTTGCCAAGTAATACAGGCTTCCAGAGGCACTTCTGGAGAATCGTCATGGTTAACATCCTTGATCAAAAATCAGTTGTACACCTTCAGTTCTGAAGCCATTTACTTGAAGCTCTCCACTCACAGAAAATAAGAATAAGCTGAAGTGTTTTACCTGGAATGGTCAGCCCAGGGAGGTGGTGGAGTCGCCATCCCTGGAGGTGTTTAAGAGAAGACTCGACGAGGAGCTCAGTGACATGGTCTAGTTGGTGGGTGGACGTTCACTTGGGAGTTGGACTGGATGATCCTGTGGGTCCCTTCCGACTCAGAATAACCTGTGAACCTGTGTTATGGTTTAGGGGGTTTTCTGCTGCTCTGGTAGCGAGGGGGTTGACAGCTCAGTTTTGGCCTGAGCTCTCCGTGCTGCCATGGCCT
>WEKX01014268.1:77874-96529 GCA_013390025.1 Pitta sordida
CTGTGAACCACTGCAAGTGGTATGTGTAGATAAGAGAGTTGCTAGAAAAAAAGAACTGTCTGCATAGCTGACCGTATCTCTTCTCTGAGAATTAAAAAATAAAATTATACTGGGCTGAAATAGAATGCAACAGTTTGTCAGATCGATATACTTAGTCTCAGAATTCACCAAATGTCATAAATTACAGGCATCCATCAGGAATTTTGTTCTCAAAGATGCCCCTATCTAAAAAATTAAGCATTTATTCAGATTTGTTTTTAAAAATTCCCTGTAAAATGAATAGAGCATTACTAATATTTGCAGCATTTAGCCTCCAGAGCAGCCAAAAATCACCTTCTGGAGATGCCTCACTCTCTTGTCTATACAGACAGATAATTTATGTGAACCACCTAGCTTATATACAATTTTCCTCTGTGGGCCTAAAACATCAATACAAAATACTCTGAAAATCTTAAACTCAGAACATTTCCAGCATCCCACAGCGGATCTGTTCTGCAACATTCTCCAGACCTCCTGACATGGTGTGTTGTCATCCTCTATCTACACTTTATATGATAACAGTTAAAAACTTCAACAGTTTATAAAATCCTATAAGAATTATTACTGGATGGTCTACTTATTATTTACTTGGAAGTTTATCTTGATAGACAGACCCTTCAAGAATTAAACTTTCAAATGAGAGAATAGTTGTTAAGACTGTTTAGTCACTCAGATGAGTTACTACACAGTGGATGTTGTTTCTCCATGACATTTATGCCTTCGCTCAAAATTTTACGACCGTAGAAATTATGTTGTAGCTGCATTTAGATCAGCTGGCCAAATAAAAGAGGAATTCATGGAAAATCCTTGCCTGTGTTATCCAAAGGACTAAGCAAGACATTTCTGTGGCTTTCTCTAATTTCTCATGTGATGACTCTACAAGGCAGAGGGGAATGAATGAAAACTGAATGAAAACTCTTCTTGAATGCCTACCTAGAAGGGTAGGAATAAAACAGATTCAAAATTATCTGGAAGGGAGGGATTGCGTGAGAAAATAAGAAGATAGGAGATTTGGGGAGGAACACTGGACAGGACTGTAGAAAGTCGTGAGTTTGAAAAGCATCTTATCTGGGGTGTATCAGAGCTCAGGTGTATTTATGTACAGAACAGTGGGAGTTCGTGGTCTGTATATCCAGTAGATCTGCCATTATGGGAAACATTTGTACTGGGCTCTGTACCAACTCTTCATACCCATGTAGTGACTCCAGCACTTCTCCAGTTCTTTTAAAAGGCAGCATTTTTAGGATGTTTCACAAGGCTTGTGGATTTGAGTGCAGGAGACAGCTGTGGCTCAGTCCCAGGCTATGACATCTCTTTGCAGGCTCCACATGTGAACTGTTTAGTCAGCTCAAGTTCTTTGCTCAAACAAGGGTAAGAATGAGTAGAGACAGGACTGTTAAAGTGACTGGAAATATGAGGGCTGACTTTTGAAATACCTTCATTTCTTGAATGCATTAAGGCATTGGAGGTGACATTTTTGTCAGCAGCCAAAGCAGGATGTTGGCTGCCAGGTGGAGCTTAAACAGCCAGGTAACATCTAGACACCTCCATCTAGACACTCAACTCCAGGCACCTTTTACGGTAGGCAAATTCCTTTGCTGAGCATTTTATGACTAATTTAGTCCTATGCAACAAAAATATTCCCCAAGAGTCTGAGCTTGAAGAACTGGTTTCAATATCTCTGATTTTTATATCTCGCACCCATGGCAAAAGCTTTACTCATCTACAGAGCGGGGTCAAAGTTTTAGGGAAGGATGAGCCCATTTGCAGAGTCTTGCCACCTGTGAGATTGGCAGACAAATGGAATGGTTGTTCTTATCCCAACAGAGACTTGTGCTGCTGTCACAGCACAGAGACACAAAATCATTTGTGCTGCTAAACTGGGACTTTTTCTCAAGCGTCTTTACGTTACATGACAGGAGAAGAGGTCTCCTGGCACCTGAGCTGGGCCATCAGTCATGCTGACTGATGCTTTTATGGATGTTCAGCACTCCAGGTGAAGACTGAACAGAATAATATTTCAACATTTCCACTCCATCAGTACAGAGACAGGCTTAGGTTAAAGAGCAAGCCCTTGACCCGGAATGATACACCACAAAGTCATCAACCTCCATTTCCAGCCCTTCCTTTCCCACAAGCACTAAAGTCGATAACATTGATTTCTGTGCCTGAGCTGTATCTGCAGTATAGATTTGGAAATAATATTATTTATGCTGCTCCCTGTCTTCAGAGCAGATATGTGATTTCTCAGAGATAAACATCTCCGGGAATGTTTTTCAGCTTTCTGACGCAAACCCATCTCCTTTCTTGGACAGGAACTGAGGAAGTAGATTATTTTTCCCCAGAATTCTCATATTTTCTGTCTTAGTGTAGACATTTCTTAATCTTGACTTGTACTGCACACCTGCCAGGATACTCAAATCTGACCGTGCAACCACCTTTGGACATTGTTTTGGGTGGTTTTCTCTCAAAGACAATTAATCCTATTGAGATTCTTTCATTTGAATGAGTGTTCAAGTGCTAACACAATTTATTTAAGACAAAATTGCTGCTGCTTTAGTATTTTTAGCCATGAAACCTCTGAGAAGATACTTACAAATTGTGACATTAGGCTGGTCACAAAGATGGGATAAAATAATGGAAAAAGCTCCGAAGAAAGAGCAGCTTGTAAGAGAGACACGGTTGGAGAAAGGTTCGTATAGTCCAGATTAGGACTGGGATTATGTTTTAAAGACCAATCAAAATAAGGTGAGGACAATCCCTTATTCAAGAGTTTGGAAACCATCCCATAAGACCTCATGGATCCCAGGAAACACATATTTAATTATGGAAAGAAAATTAAAAAATGACATATATTGTTCACATGGTTTTATTCAAGCCAAAATTCAGCTCACCTCGGCTACATAGTGATTTCTTATCTCTTATTTTCTCAAGTATTTAGGCTGACCTCATAATCACTGTGGAAGTAGAAGCATTTCCTGAAGGGAAATCATTCTAACATAAGCAGATACTGGAAGTGCACATATTGTCTGTCATGGCCGATACTAAAAAATAAGCAGGTTACATCAGATGTGATGAATTTCACCTTTATGATTTCATCCTTTCTACTGTGGCCAAAAGACTGTTTGCTGTGAGTGTCGCTTCTGCATTCTTAATCTCTCAGCTCTTTTTTGCTTTATGACTCCACTAATGCCTTTGGTGTTTTTTCTGTTTGTCTTTCTAGGTTTTTAATTGCATTTCTTTTCATTTGCTTGCTTTTATGCTTTCTGTGAGCAACATAACAGGTTTCTTCCTTACATGGAAAATAATTGCTGGAAAAAGAAGACAATGCCAGCTACAAACCTCCAGGTCTCCAACAGTCATGCAGTCTGTGCAGCCCTCCTATTATTCCTCAAATGAATGGAGAAAACATTTTGGAAAAGAGGCAACATAATATGAGCTGGCAAGTTTCCTTAGCCAGGACCCAAGAAATCAATTTTGAAAGTGAAGTGTCAGAAAAATAAACCTTTTAAAAAAATGTAATTATGAACAGTGTGACAAACATTGCCTTTGCTCAACTTGGTATCCACGGGCCTTAACCCAAAGAGTCACTGTCAACGTAATCCCAACTCAGCAAACAGCATTGTGGCTGTGGCTTTAATTTTCCTTTTTCCTTTTTTTTAAATTGAATTCAAAGCAATGACTGCACTGTAGTGAATGTGTGCATGTATGAGAGGCTTTTCTCTTGTCTTACAGGCTGAGCTTTTCCAGTAGTTTAAACAACTTACAGGAACGGTGTTATTTTTAGTTCAGTATTTTGAAACATTTGAGTACTTTGAGGATTAACTCTCAGTGGAGCTGAGAAGAATTTATTTTACACGTGTATTATTATCACAGATGGGAATTGTCACTGTGTTCATGATTACAGCTGCCCTATATTTTTATTTATATAGGCCCATATTTCATGGCTTCTGGATGTGCAAAATTCATGATTGTTGGCTGAAATGATCTCGTTCACATTTCTGTCTCACAATGATTTCTTTCTTTTAAAAGATTTTTATAAAATAAAACCAAATACATGTCTGAAATCAAGAGTAACAGAAAAGTAGTTCCTCTGGTTATGTTAAAAAAATTAATGTCTTTCACCTTTGCTCTCTTGTGCCTCTGGTGCAAAAAGTGGTGTGGAACAATAGAGGGGATGAAAGGGCAAACCCACTAACTTTTCTATCAGACGTGTTTTTGTGTTTTTTTCTGAATAAGGGCTCAGTTTAAGACAAAAACCTTTGAAATATCACTATCTGCACATAAACAGAGAAAACAATTCAGAAATCTGCTTGGTTGCCTGGAGGACAGTTCAGAGAATGTTCACCCAAACTAATTCAGCATCCAAGGCACTCCAGACACCAAAGGAAGAGGCAGCTCTTCTCCAGCTTCATTTGTCCCGAGTTTCTCTACCCTTTTGTCCAAGGCTACAAGTTAGGCCTCAACAAGAGGCCAACCTCAGTATCCAAGATTCAAGGAGCATATTTCAGGGAGACCAGTGGGTAAGAGCATGATCCAGCCCTGTTGAGCAGCCACAAATAAATTTAGGACTTTGAGTGTAGGCAGCAGTGGGAACGTCATGAATGGAGGTTTAGGTTGGATATTAGGAAAGATTCATCTCCCAGAGGGTGGTTGGGCACTGAACAGGCTTCCCAGGGCAGCACCAAGGCTGCCAGAGCTCGAGGAGTATGGACAACGTTCCCAGGGACATAGTGTGACTCTTGGGGATGGTCTTATGCAGGGCCAGGATTTGGGCTGGATGCCTTGGGAAAGAGAGACACAGGATGAGGTCATGCTCATCCTTCATTTAAAGCAGAAGCCTGGACTCCCTGCACTAGATTTGGAAAGAGTGACCACTGCATGATGGTGAATTAGGGTACTGTGAACTGTCTTCTGGAGGGACTATAATGCCTCTGTAAACAATGAGATGTCAGTTGGTTGCCCAAAGTCAGATAACATGAACATCTTTTAGATCGTCAGCTGGACTCCATCATGTCCCCAGGGTGGATTAGCCCCATATTAAACCCAGCTCAGAAGCAGAGGCCTCTCTGTGCTCAGTGCAGGGTGTTTGTGCTTTTCCACACACATAGGCTTTGGACAATCCTCTTTTGTCCTGATAGATCTCAGGCCTTTGAGCAACACATTGTCAACATCCTTTCCCAACACAGGTGTGTTTCTTTTTCACTGCTAGTTCCTGACCTGACCCAAGAGAGTTTATGAAACATGAAAACTCTTCTTTTGTGTGTCTTCTCAAAGTGAGAATGTATTTGCCTTGGAAATAGAACACATTTTCCTCTCAGTTTTGGGCAGGAGTCCATCTTACACTGAATAATCAGGAACCTGGCAGGTATCTCAGATGGCAGAGCTCACATGCTGCAACTCAGGATTTGGAACTGCAGGTAAAAGAAAGGAAAAATACAGCATATAAATATTGACTTTTCAGGAAAAATCTTTATTTTTCACAGTTAATCTTATTATATTTCTAACTGAAATTTTACAAAATAGTTATTACATGTATTATTGGAAAGAAAGCCTTCCTATTCCTCAAGGTTCTTTTAAGAAGTCCTGTTTATTCTATTATTATAATGATACATATGTATGACAAGTGGTATTTTCATGCTGTTTGAAATTCAAAATAGCTTACTGCCAAAAAAAATAAGAAAAGTAAATCAGAACAAGCTTAAATTTTTATACATGTTCTCATTTAGAAAAAAAAATGGTATGGTCTTATGGTAATTTGACATTGGATTAAATAATTAAAAGGATTTATACAGCTCTTTAATAAAAAAAAATCATGCTCATTCTAGAACTTTTCAAAATCCAAAATATCGAGGTTTAAGCATTGATCATATTTTCCTGTTCTCTCCAATGAACAGAGACAGAAGCCCCTCCAGGTGAGCTAGGGTTAGATTAGGTGTCTCTTCTCATTTGAACTCTGAGGGAACATCTCAGAATACAAACAGCACATACATTCAAGTACCCAGACTGGAACCATTTGAAATGATCATGTTTCTGGGAGCTGGATGTCCAGTGCAACTTGAAGTCAACACAGACAGGTGGCATCTCCAAAGGAGGAGTTGTCTGCCCTGTTAGAGAGACTTATGATGGAGAAACCACGTACCCAGGTGCCACAGCCACACATCGTTCAAATCCCTCCACTAATGTGCTGGGAAGGGTTTGGGATTGATTTGAAAGGGCACTGCTTCATCTGACGCTCCTGCACAGAACAGCTGTTGTGAGCATGGCAATAAAAACCCAATAAAAATCTGAATTTGTGTGAAACCCAGGACGAATCATTAACCAACTCTGCAGATCTTTGTGTGCTTCCCTCTAGCAATTGTGCCCTGACAGCAACATCAGGAAGCAATAAATTACACTGAAATGACTTCATAATTTTCAACAATTAATCAAATTAACAATTATTGTACCAGACTCCACTGCACAACGAATTAATCCCTACTGGCCTCATTTCTCCTCTTTAAACTGGAAATGGAAGAGTTGGTTTTGACTGTATATTTTGCTTCTAGTTTCTATGAATGGGCTGTTCTTTGGGGAATGGTCACAGGGCACCTGACATGAGACTTTTCAAAATGCTGCTGCAGTACATAAAGAATCAAGACTAACGATGGTGTTTGTAGAGGAGATGGCCTGCAAATTTGGATTAGGTATTTTCCAGATGGAGCAGATTTACTCCATTTGCCTCGTTGATTTGTTAAACTTTGTGTCAGGAAGGCAAATAATAATTAGATTTGTGATTTAACAGAATGTAGAGAAGTCTTTACCAACACAGAATCACAGAATTTGGGTTCAACTCTCTGCCATGGCCAGAGATGTCACCCCCTAGACCAAGTTGATCAGCCTGGCCTTGAACATTGCCAGGGATGAGGCATCCACAGCTTCTCTGGGCAACCTCAGTGTCTCTCCACCCTCTGAGTAAAGAATTTCTTTCTAACATCTAATCTGGATCCCTTTTAGTTTAAAACCACCACACCCCCTCCCATCCCTGTCCTGTCACTATCTGCCCACATAAAAAGTTGCTCTCCTAGTTTTCAATAAGCTCTCTTTAAGGACATTTAAGAAGATCCCTGACAGGAGATTTGTCACTTAAATACACTCTGGTTGCCTCATTTCTCAAACCTTAAGAAATTCGTGTGATCTGGTTACACTCCACTGTTATGGCTACACTTGTCCCAGTAAAGCGGGACCAGGGACTGTTTTCTGATTCTTAGGCCAAGTGTCAAGTAGAAACTCTTGTCTTTACAACCGAACTCTTCTAGCACTCAAAACAGCGAAGCCAAACACAAACTGTCTTTTGGGAATGATCCCTGTGGTGCTTTAGCTTCTGAACCGTGGCCTGGAGGTGTTTTGGGAATGTTGCTTCAGGCTGCTGGCCCACAAAGGCTGTTCCCCACACTGGGGACAATCTTAAAAGCTTGTAAATATTCCAATAAATTTATAGTCTCCTGCAATATTCCTTGCCTCTGTTTAATTCACTAGCACAGGCATAACTCCACGAGAAGAAATTTTTACAATAGAGTAAGCAAAACTCTATTACCCAAGACATGGGGTAAGTATTACAGGTTCCAGGTGTTTTGATCCATTAATAAATAATTTGGAGAGTTCTGGCTTTTTTATGAGGGAAAAAAGTCAAGGTAAAATTAATGGCAGATGTTTTGCAGGTAGATGTTAATTTACATACACAATTATTAAGCCATAGCAGCTGAGGACTTTGATGAAGAGCAGAATTATCAGCAAGAATTATGCCAAGTCAAGACAAAACTGCAAAGCTTGCACTTCACAGAATTTTAAAAAAAAATTGCATATAAACACAGAGGCAGAAATAGAAGGGAAATTGTAAAACAGGATTCCTGTACTACCACATTTCCAATAGGCTCGGGTTACTCATGAAAAATATAAACTTCACTTCAGTCCTAAGTGAGTGAATGCTCTCTGTTCTGGATCAAAATGGAGGGTTGTGATGATCTTTTGGGGCTCTAACATCAACAAACCCTTTAGATAAATGCATCTTTCCATGCAGAGCTCTCTGCTTCTCTCTCTGTATATAATGGCTGGCTGCAAGTCTGGCCAACGAATATATTCCATGCAATGCATTTGCTATGGACGTGTTTAAAATCAGGGAATTTAAACATACAACACTACACCACTATTTTCTTTTTACCTCACAGTCACTCTGGTTTTCCTCTGACTGCAATTCTTCAGTTACATTGGGTTCCAAGTACCTGCTCTTGTCTCCTTTCAGGAGCTAAGCCTGGAGGTACCTTATTCCCATATAAAAGTGTATAGAAGAAGGGAAGGCTCGAGGAGAAGAGCTATGTCTGAGCAGGAACAGGAGGATTTAGGTGTCTAAATTTAAGGTAGACACAGGTTTCCTTGTCATGGTTCTGACACCTCCTAAAGAGAATCCACCCAATTTGCCTGTTGCCCAGTTTCTGGGAGAGCAATTATATTTATAGATGTAGTTTTCAGATGTCCAAATCAATCCAAATAAATCCCAAACAAAACCTCAGAAATCATATGAGCTTGAAGAATGCATTTTACAACTGCTAAAATGAGAGGCAGTGAGAGGAAGGAATAAAGAGAACTGGTCTCTGACTGCCTCTAAAAAAACCCCTTCTTCCCCTTTTCCTGGTTTCCCCTTATTCTTAATGTTTCCATTTCCCAAATCATTTCAAGCCTTTGTAGGTCTTGTTTTCTTATTCAAACAAACCGTGACTGTGCTGCTTGAGAAAAGAATTAGAATCAGAAATATCTGAATTTCTATGATTTTTTTCCTTCGATGAACCTGAGTTCACAACAGGACTTGGCTCAAAATATTTCTCCGCTTTTGTCTTTTCTCACATACTACGTAATTTCAACATATTAATACAAGCTCCTGTAGACCCAAAGACCTCTTCCACCAGTTTCTTTGAAGACCAAATTCTATCCAGGAAGATGACAGAGTCTTTCATGGGATCACAGCTAATTGTGAAGGAAAAATAAAATATTAAATCCAGCTTGACAGACATCTTGAAAGTGAACTTCCTCCTAAAGAGTAAAGGATCAGGAATGTCTAGAATTGTTGAAGATAATAAAGTAGCAGTGAGTGAAATTATCCAGTGCTAGTTTTCCTATTGATTTTATTTACACAAGACAAACTCTGAAGAGATGGGAAAGGAAGGAAAAGGAGACTGAGGAGAAACACAGGAGCTTGCACGACGAGTTACAAATCGTTGACTTGATAAAACTAGATGTTGCCCCAAGACAGGCAAGCTGTATTATTTTTCCTGAATTTTCCTTGGTGGCTAATGAAATTATTCAAACCCAGATATTCCAAATTTCACGTAGAAGTGGTGATTGTCAGGCTACAAGATCACTGTAGCCCAGGAGCTTTCAGACAAGGGGTGTTAGCGGATTAAATGTACCAGATGTGGCACTGCTGAAATATTTCATTGTGTGTAATTTAGTGGGGGAGAACAAAGGCGGGCACAGCATCTGTGTTTTGTCTCCAGTGTAAATGTGAATTTGTTCCCCAAAGGGAGGAACTAATAGGCTCAATTAAGATGTAATTGAGACTTTTTTATGAATTTGAAAGAAATAATCTTTTGCTGCTTCCCCATGGAAGACTCGGGGCCCATAAACAGCTGATGCTGTCCTCACAGTGCTGAGAGTCATCTGCTTTCTCTGGGTGGCATTTTTATTGCATTTTACATGCTATTAAGCATACAAAGGCCTGTGTAGTTTAAATGATTAAGAAATGATATTTAGAAGATAACACATTTGTTTTTAAAATAGAAGTGAGATCTTTACACATCAACTTGTTGGCAGCCCCACTACCTTGATCCGTCATGGGAGAATATTCTTCCCCTATAGGAGCTTCTAATTTCATTTCTTTTTAAGCTGCAACTCTTCAAATCATGCTTGTGATTAACCATGTCAGGCCTGTCAAAATACATGAAGGTTTGATGGGTTTAAATCCAAAGCAGCATCACACAGAAGGATGTGTCACAGCTAGAAATTTATTCCTACCTTGTAATATTGGCAGGAAAAAACAGATCCTTTTTATGGTGCCACTCTGCATACAAAGCTCACTCTAAACGCTGCTCTGGCCAGCAATATTTATAAGCTAATGATTTCTTTGATGAGTAATAATTTACCTTTATAAATGTTGTTATAAACACCTCCTGCTATATCATCCTGCTCTGTTTATAATAAATGGAAATTTCTCAGAAAATAAAATAAAGTAATTCTGTTATGAATAAATGATTGGAGACTCAGAATTCTAGAAGAGTCAAGCAAGGTGTATCTCTAGGCCTGAAGTAGAGAAGTGGAAAAGACTCACTGAAGTATCCATTTCATAGAGTTGTTTAATTCAAAGGATGAAAAAGTAAAACAATGTCAAGATGCTTTATAAAAACCAGGTTAATCTAGTGAAATATTTTCAAGATTGGAAAATTTCATGCTGGTCCACTTTTGGCTTTGAGGTGGCCATTGAAGGAATTCAGATTCTTAAGTGCAAGTGACTGCATGTTGGTATTTGCTGATGAGTTTGGTCTGTAATTTCCCATTGCTGGTGGTCAAGATCTAAACTGTGTCATCAGCAGGAGCTAAAAAATAATCTTAAAGATAATTCATACAATCTGAAGCAAATAATGATATCTGGTTGGTCATTAATTTTCTCCCCTGACTGTATGGCCTTGATTTTTGACAACTTGAGTACTGAGCTGAAACACAAGGACTTAGAAAAATCACCTTTTAAATATAAGTGNATGTATCTCTAGGCCTGAAGTAGAGAGGTGGAAAAGACTCGCTGAAGTATCCATTTCATAGAGTTGTGTAATTCAAAGGCTGAAAAAGTACAACAATGTCAAGATGCTTTATAAAAACCAGGTTAATCTAGTGAAATATTTTCAAGATTGGAAAATTTCGTACTGGTCCTTTTTTGGCTTTGAGGTGGCCATTGAAGGAATTCAGATTCTTAAGTGCAAGTGTCCGCATGTTGGTATTTGCTGGTGAGTTTGGTCTGTAATTTCCTGTTGCTGATGGTCAAGATCTAAACTGTGCCATCAATAGGAGCTAAAAAATAATCTTAAAGATAATTCATACAATCTGAAGCAAATAATGATATCTGGTTGGTCATTAATTTTCTCCCCTGACTGTATGGCCTTGATTTTTGACAACTTGAGTACTGAGCTGAAACACAAGGACTTAGAAAAATCACCTTTTAAATATAAGTGACTGAATGTGGATCCAGGTGAACTGACTTCACTTGACCTTCCAACTTCATCCTGTTTTCCCTTATCCTCTTGCATTAAAATTTCCTGAGGGCAGGAGTGGCCATGCTGTCTTTGCTGAAGGCTTTGTTTGGTCCCAAGCTCCCCAGCTCACCCCAGTGTTCAGGTGTTACCAGACTGCAAAGAATTGTTTAGTAATTTTTAAGAAAATAAGTTCCTAGTGCCATTTTTCTCCAAAATTAAATTTATAAAATAGTAGGGTTTCCTTGACGTTCAACCCAAGTTAGGAAACAGAATATTGCTTGCACAGATGAGTCCCACTGTAATGGAAAGTCACACTTGTTAGAAATTGAGTGATTTGTGGGGTTGGAAGAGGTTGTCCAAGGAAGTGGTGGAATCACAATTCCTGGAAGTGTTCAAAAACCATGTGGAAGTGGTGTTGAGGGACATGGTTCAGTGGTGGACCTGGCAGGGCTGGGTTAGTGGCAGGACTCAATGATCTCAGATATCTTTACCAAACTTACTGATTTTATGATGATTTGCAAGAATTTCTCAGCTGATTTTTTTTTAAATAAAACTGATATTTAATGTTCCTTCATCTCTCTGTTGTGCAGAGAACCTAAGGACGGGGATGGAACATAGATCAAGAATGACTTCACCACCCAGGTGCCTCAGAGAGGGAAATTCCATGATCCCATCTTCTACAGAAAGCCATGGCTGACAGCAACAGCCTTTATTCTGAAGCTGATGGGAAGGGCACACACTGCACAGTGGTTCTCAACTATTTATGGGAACAGCCCAAAAATACACCCTGATCACCTCCCAGATTAGAAAACTGGGAACGACTCCCTTTTTTCATCCACATACTCAGCCAATGTGATTTTTCCCTGTATTGAGGTTACATCCCATTATTATTTCTTAGATGTGCTGCAGGAACTCCTTGAGGCTCCAGGCTGGAGCCACTTTGTGCCAAGTGCTGTAGAGCCATAAATTCAGACAGTTCTGGTCCCAAAGAACAAATTGCCGGAAGATCAGATGTTCTGAGAAAAATACATGTGAAAATGAAGGGCCACAGGGGAATTTAGGTATTCTTCAAGGTGGTCAAACAGGTAAAACACAAAGTCAGGGAGGAGAAAGAAGTGCTTCAATCCCTGAGGCAGTTCTAGATCTGTATCTAATAAAATATTCATCAGTTTAACCCCTGTGGGTCAAAGTACTCGAGATTTTAAAGGCTTCTGCGAAAACAACAATAACAATAATCAACATCTTAATATTTACATCATTATACATAATACAACATAATAAAATATACAAATATGTATATAATTTATAATACAAATTTACATGATGAATTATTATTTATTTTAGTGACAATATTACTACTTATAATTATGTAATTATTGCAATTATAGAATTAAAATATTCTGCATTTTTATTTAATTAGATGTAATTATATTTGCTACAATAAGTGTAAGTTTAAATTTATTTTTTTCTCTAACAGCAGAAGAAACGGTCCTCAAACCAAAATGAAATGTTCAAACAAACCCAACCACCTTACTCAGCCACATGTCATGAAGTAAAATAACATCAGGAAAATAATCTAATAATGTAAATAAATATTTTTTTTAAAGGTAAATGAAATGACATTTCATGTATGGATTACATTCTCCCTTTGTTTCAAGGGCACAACTGAAAGTTTTGAAAACTATGAATAAATTTGTTTGTGGAACAAATTATTTGTGTTTGTATGAATTACATGAATAAGTGATATATACTGAGAGAACTATTTATCAATATTTATCCAACAATAATCGATATATTGCAAATCTTGATGAATGTAAACATAGAGAGAAAAGACATAAAAATAAACCTCAAGCTTGGGGGTTGTCTTTTTATTTCCTGCAATTTTTTAAATATATTTTTATAATTTTTACTTCAGAAGAAAGTACAAAAGCAATCTTTAAATTCAATTTGGCTTTCTTCCTCCAGCTCCTTTTTCCAAACCAGAGGAAAAAATAACCATGGATTTACAGCTCTAATTTTAACTTGAAATACGTAACAACAGGCTCTGTTTGGACTTGTTGGTGGCATTTCTCAGAAGCCCCTCCAATATTTTCAATCTGATCATGTCATTGCTACGATAACAAGGACACAAAGAGCCACGAAATGGCCTTTGAGCATTTAAAAATAACAGCACCACTCTTGTTTTCCAGTGTTTC
The DNA here is from genome assembly GCA_013390025.1 of Pitta sordida. Taxonomy (NCBI): domain Eukaryota; kingdom Metazoa; phylum Chordata; class Aves; order Passeriformes; family Pittidae; genus Pitta; species Pitta sordida. The sequence continues at coordinate 91,385 of WEKX01014268.1, forward strand.
ACTGTCAAATCCACGCAATTCTCAAACGCAAACAAAGCTCCAAAAGCCAAACGACCATAAAGCCTTTTACAAGCAGAAATAAAAATGATGATTATTGGCTCTGCGAGCCTTGCTCAAAATGCTCTGGGTCTGCCCCTGTATTTTTCAGGGCTGTGTACATACTTTTAATTAGGCTGTAATATTTAATCAATCGCTAGACCAGCAGAGATGCGAGCACATAAAAACTCTGGGGGGCGAGTTCCATCCCTGAAGCCTTTGAACCAATTCGCTTTTTATTGGTGAAAAGGAAAAATCAAGACTCACTTCATTGGATCAGTGAGTTACAACGGTGCTGAAGTGATTTGAAGCAAAATACGTATAAACAAGTACATAAAATCAATCAAGCAGAACGAAGAGCCAAGCCCTGGCTAAACCTTCTCCTCTTACATCCAGTTCATTTAAAATGGGATAACAATGATACAATATAGTTAGAAGAAATATGATCATTAGGGTAGGGAAAATATTGACTCTTCTTAAGTGTTCTCTTCCTGGTCAGAAAGGAGGCAATTTAGAAATAATGTTATTCCCAAAGTTAACTAATGAAGCCCCAAATGTTTTGTAGCGTTATGACAATTTTTGACCTGTAAGAAATTGATGAACATTTTATTTGTCTTTCCCAGCAGAAATAATAACTCAGAAAGACAGATGTTATTGCAGAATAAAGAAAATAAATAAATAAAAAGCAGAGAGCAGCCTAATGAGGCAGACACTCCAGGAGGACACTGATCTCATTCCTTCCAGGCTCCCCTCGTATTTCTGAGGAGACAAACAGCGAAAATGTTACAGATGAGGCACAGGAAAGTTTAAATCAATCACTGTGGCTGCATGCAAAGTTCACATTCCACTTGCTACTCATGTCAGATCGATATTTAGGGAAAAAAAGTGGTGTCATCACATTGGACTACAAAGACCATGTTAGTCAGAGGGAGTTGAATGTAAAATTAGTCACTGAGACACCATGTACTGAGACACCTGTTTCAGAAGGCTGAATTTAACAGAATTAAAGTATGTGAGAATGTTTCTTTTTTTTTTTTTCTTTCTTACTGTGTCTTCCAAAGGAACCTGCATAAGTCTTGCTAGAAGAAATATGACTTTTAAAAAAAATTTCCTCTTTATCTTACTTTTCATTTTTTCCTCTCTATTTTCCAAATATACCTTTTAGCGGGAAAAATATGCTTATTCTGAAAACTGATTAAATATTTTAAATAAATTAAGACTTTTCTGATGTCCAGTAACAGAGAAGGGCAGCTTGTGAGACGGATGATGTGTGAAAAGTTTCCCCAAAAGCCTGTCAGACCACCATGTACATCTGAAGTGTTGGTTTCCTTCTCTGAGCTGCTTTTTAGCTCCCTGTGGTGTCTACACTGGTCCATTCATTGAGCTGGGGGTGTGATACCATTACCCTGAAACAGATTCTTAGGTAGGTTGATTAAAACATGGTCCAGAATTAGAGGGAAAGTAAAATCATAGAATCACAAATTGGATTGGATTGGATTGGATTGGATTGGATTGGATTGGATTGGATTGGATTGGATTGGGTTGGGTGGAACTTTAATGATAAATATACATCCAACTGCTGCCATGGGCAGGGACACCTCCCACTATCCCAGGTTGTTCCAGCCTGGCCTTGGACACTCCCAGGGATGGGGCAGCCACAGCTTCTCTGGGCAACCTGTGCCAGGACCTCACCACCCTCACAGGGAAGAATTACTTCCTAATATCCAGTCTAAGCACTCCCTGTTCAATTGAAACCATTTCCCCTTGTCCTGTCACTCCAGGCCCCTTGTAGGTGCTGGAAGGTAGAGCCACTGTCCCAGTGCAGACAATTGCTGTCTTGTCCCATCAGGTAACTGTCCCTGACTTTGATGGACTCAACCCAGAGACATCCCTGATGGATAAATCCAAGCTTCTCCTGCTGTCCTGAACTCCTTGGAAACTGGCAATTGGCCACAACACACTGAGACAATTATACTTTAACAGACTATCAGCTGAAATGATTGAAACCCTCACACTGACTGACATGTGAGAAAGCTGAAACTCATCTGAAAAATCCTCCAGAAAGCATGGAAGTGTTCAGTGTGTGGGTTCACCTCGGTCTCCAATCCTGACAACCTGATGAAAAAACCACTTTACACCCCGAATTTAAACTCCTGAGACAGCTGGGGAGCTTTTAGTACCTTCACAGGGCTTGGAATTAGCAACTTTAATACTGGGCTGCAACCCTCCTCCACTAAGTGTTTAGTCTGGTTCGAATATTCCATCTGCCTTCTCTGAATTTTGGCTGGATGCTGATCATTTTAATTGAAAACATGCAGGCTTTAATTATTTGCTCTGAATCTCCGAAGAAAAAGACAATTTAATTTTGAGGAGTCTCTGTGGAGGGTCGGTATGTCCAGGAAAATTGATAAAACCTAATCAGCAAGAAGTGTCCTGAGATAATTGGTTGGGTTTATGGATGATTTTGTTAATATCTCTGCAAAATGCACAAATAGTGGATTGATTTATGATGCTTTAATTCGGCAGGCAGTATTCAAATGGGAAAACTTTTTGGTTTTGTTAATTCAACATAGGCAAAGGCAGTAGTAAAAGAGTTTTATCCTCTCTTGGGTGTGAAATCAGTCAAGAGTTCAATTCTTCACCGGATGGACTTGACTTTCTGTAAATACTATGTAAATTTTATGACTGGAAGACATGAAAAATAAAATTTTCCCCCCTAGGAAATGCTGCATTCCTTTATCTCTTAATTAGCTTCTTAATTATTAATTTTTTTTCTAAAATATAATATGATTATTCATCTCCCTGGACTAATACATTTCCTTTTTACTATTTTCCTTTAAATAAGCTACTCTTGGAATATTTTCTCTTTGTAAAATTTCATCAGGTCCCACCAGTAATCATCAGTTCACTTCTGGCCTCGTTCCCAATGGCAAAGACAGGCAGCTGTAGGCACTGACTCCTCCTGGGAATGTGTCTGGAAGGAGGATGAATTGTTATAAATCAGAGATTCAACTGCCAGAGGTTTAAGATTAGGTGACAGTGCCCGCAGATCAGATAAACCACTTAAAGTCGGGATTTTCCACAAAAAAAAGTGCTAACACAGAGTGCTCCCGCCGAGGTTTCAAAGCAGCTTATTCTCATTTTTATTACTCTTGGAGTTTCCCAGAAGAATCATTTTTGGAACTGAAATTGCTCCCATTCAGAATGTATCTGTCTGAATAGGAGTCAAGTTGCTTTTTTTATTAGAGAAAATTTCCTTCAAACCCTCTTAACTTGAGGATAGATAACAAAAAAAAATACGTTTGCTCTTGTCATATTAAAAAAAAAAAAAAAAGAAAAGCTTTTCCTTCGTTTCTTCCAATCTGATGGATCTTCTGCACTTGGAGATCTGAGAGCACATGGCACTGCCTTGTTTTGGGGCAGGGCACTGGTGTGGAGGTGAAGCCCACGCCCCAGCATTGCTTATGAGGGAACTGCATTTGAGGTGCCACAGTGGTATCGGCCCTCTTGGGATCTGGGATCACTTACTGGGTCAGTGCTTTCTGGCACCTCACTCCAACCCTTGAAAAGTTGGTAACTGAGATGTTCCTCTGGGAGAAAAACCTGGCAGCCCGAAGAGATGCTCCATCTCATCTGACAGAGATGACTTATGCCCTTCCCTCTGACTAGAGGTGTATCCTCGAGTGATTCCCAACTTTCTGGTGGCCAGAGCTGTCTGAGGTGAACTTCATCCCATGAGCAGGAGTGTGTGAGATTCAAGACCCAAGCTGGTCTTTCCTGTGCTTGATTAAGAGTAAAGGGCTAAGAGAAGGTTCACAGGTTATTCTGAGTTGGAAGGGACCCACAAGATCATCTAGTCCAACTCCCAAGTGATCACCCACCCAGAGATAGAACCCACAACCCTGGAGCCATGGGCACCATGTTCCATCCATCCAAGCCTCCCATCATCTAGACTGTGTCAGTGAGTTCCTCTGGAGGTCTTTTCTTAAACACCTCCAGAGATGGCGATTCCACCACCTCCCAATGCAGCCTAAACCTGCCCTGGCGTAGCTTGAGGCCATATTCTCTGTTCTGGTGCTGGTCCATCAGGACACAAACTTCCTTGGATGTGGGAGCGATCCCCTGGAATCACATGAATCCCCTAAGTGTGGGGAGGAGGCTGCGTGTAGGAACAGGCATCTCCTGGCAGGTGTTACATACTTGTTTTTTTTAGAAAGAACTTAATTTCACCTACTCTTATTTTTGCTGTTCACACAATCAATTGCAAGTTATTTCTTTCTGAGAGCTGCCAGATGTCTCAGTACAGTTGTTTTCCACACTGATAATCCACTGACACCACTTGGTCCTCCAGTAAACCCACAGAACTTCCCACAGTGTTAGTATTGCCCAAGCCAGAAATTGATCCATGTGTTTCTAGCCTAGTATTTGTTTTCAAACCACCTTTTTCTCTTCATTTTTTCCCCCATTAGATTATTGCATTTAAGGACTGGTGAAACAGAAGTTTTATTGATTCAGAGAAATATACTCTGTTTACCCATCCCTCTACCTACTTTTCCTTGGGCTCAACTTTTGGATTTGGTAACTTGGTATTTGTTTAAAGCAAATAAATGAATAGGATAAAAAAAGAAGCCCTGAGAAAGGAGTTCAAATAACCAGTTTCCTTGACTGATGTCACTACTTCTCAATTGCTCTGACTCAGTTCTCACATTGAAAGGTCTTGTCTGTCATCCCTTCCAACTGAAGTGTTTGGCGTTCATTAAACGAAGACACTCAGTAAAGGGAAGATGTCAACAGTTCTAAAGCTTTATCTCCTATTCTCATGGCAAATAAAAGGAAGAATGGGATGTGGCTATTTGGAAACACACATTGCTTTTGTCCCATGAGTCTCTATTTCTTTCTTTAATGTTTCCCAAATGATTCCTGTGTGATTCGGACATATCCATCCACTGTAGATAGATCCAGAATTTGCTTGAAAGGCATCAACAGAGCTATTGTCACAGGTGTAGAGGACAAGAAAGGGAAATCAGGGAAAAAAAGAAGATGAGTTAAGTAACAGCTTTAACCACTACCTGAACACAGAATATCTTGAGCTGGAATGATCATCCAGTC
>WEKX01014270.1:0-12466 GCA_013390025.1 Pitta sordida
AGTATCTTGTTATTAAAAAGCAACCATAGATATTTAAAACAGAGAGCCCCTCGCAAAAACTGTGTGATAGTCCATTTGTAGGACTGCTAATGACCTGTGACAAGGGCTTGAAGACCCTCTTAAATACTCACCTAACTCTAGCAGCCATCATGATGTCCATCACTGGCCATTTTTCCCACAACAAATCTAAATGGATAACTTGTTTATCCAGGCAGCTCTACTAAAACATTAGTAATGAGAAAGTTGCCAATGACCACATTTAAATGACTAAGACCTCGGTGTTAATGTCCCATTGAGATAAATGGAACAATGTCCCTCAACCCCATCCATCCTTTACAGCTTCTATTCCAAAGTAGTAATTTACAAACTCTTGAAGTTGTCACCAAATTTATCCTTCATAACTTGATGTTGGGAAAAGACAGCATGGCAAAAGGAATGGAAACTAGTCTCCAAAAGCAAGCAGAGCATCTTTGAAAGAAAAAACCCCACTATTCATAACAGTGGTAATTTCACTGTTTTAATTATTTTACATCCCACAGAATATCTTGAAGTTTAGGTGGGGAAAAAAAAAAAATCAATCTTCATTAAGTGATGCTACAAAAGACTATGACCCCATTAAATGCACTAGCAAACCATTATATACGAAAATCGTGCCCATTCTACTTTTGACAGTACTTCTGCAATGACAGTTTCCTGATTTTCCCTAACCTTCAGTCTGGTTTCTCTCACCCAGTAGGACTAACATTAGGAACAGAAAAGAAACAAGCACTTTAACACCCACTTTGCTGAAATTTCCCCATGTAAGTAAGACAGGCACCGAATCTCCAATGTAGTCACTGAATTAATTTCATTGCAGGTTTTTTTAAATATTTTATTTTTAATTTCTTCTCTTACTGATAACTTTTAAGCTCACTCTTTCTAAACAGGGTTATATTTTGGAACTCTAGTCAACCTTTAGTACCTGTGGGCTTTTACCAAAAAAAGGTACAGGCAGGCCTTTGCACAAAAAACTTCAGTGTTGTTACCAGTTTAAGCAATATACTCACTGAGATAAAGGGGTATATCTACACCTATTATCTACTGATATCCAAGGGCAGTAGCAGTTAAGGCTGCTAGAAAGGTTTCTGTCGTGAAAAGATGAGGTGTTCTGCAATTTCTCTAAAACATTTCTGTGACAATAGTGCTCCTTCCTATCTTTTAAATGAATGTAAAATGGGCTAAGGCCCAAGATTCTCCTTCTATTGTGAGACTGATTGGACTCACAAGCTATTCAAAAGTTAAATGTGGAAATAAAATGCAAACAAAACATTCCTCCCAGACTAAATCACATGTCTAAACAATCACAGATGCTGTGACAGTGTCTGCACTCTCTATCAGGACATTTGGAAAGGTAATCACAGAGCCCAGTGCAATTTCATTTTCAATGGCAATTCCACACATTTGCAGGTTTCTGTCCAAATGCCAGAAAAGGTGACAAGGTAGCAATTCTGCTTCAAATCAAGACTAACTAAGATTGAATTCATCCCTTGGAAAGGAGAAATAATAGTCTCTCTTCTTCATAGTGATTTTCTGCCTCTTTCTTGTATTCAAAACGGAATACAATCAATTGTTATGCCACACTGGTACATATAGGGTAAACCAAAATCATCTCAGAATGGGAAATAGGATAACATTATAAAATTGCCCCATATCCCCTTAGAGTCTTATTTTGTAAAACACCCTATTGTCAGTTCCTTTCATGAGACCAGGGCTGCCAACCAACAGTGGTTAAGTACCTCATGCCCAAATCTCATTTTAGATTAAGCTCATTTAAACATAAACACTTACATTGAAAGTGTGAAACTGCAACGAATGCATTACTGCAGTTGAAAATGTTAACTCTGAAAGAGAACCACCAATGGAAAAATACAAGCTGCAGTTTTTCAAAGATTAAAATCTAACAAAGCATTTAAATGATAAAATGGAGAGTTCCCACTAGCAGAAGTCAAATACAGATAAATGGTCCTGGCAAATGCAATTTAGGATTCAGGTTGGAAAATATTGACAGTAGAATTATAATCCCAGTGCTGATTTTTTCGCAGTCTTTCTGCTGTCATTAATTCTCATTTAAAAAGAACTGCCCGCCAAATCAAAAATCCAGTTTAACTCTTAAGGAAATGGTTCCTCAAGCCCTGTGTCTACTTCAACAAACATTATCTTTCCAATGAATTTCCCTTTTTGACTGAAGAAAACAGCACTCTTTATTCTTCTGGGTGACAAGGTTAGGCCATATGTATAGACTTTTTCAACGCCCTAACTGAAAATGGTCAGAGCCAGTGTGAGGTCCCCAACTCATTGCCCAGGATTTGAGAATACTTAGCATGGAATTAGAACTTCATTTCTGAGAAGACAGACCACCACATATCAAATATATCCCTGGGGATATTCTGAAAACCAGAAACTCCAAAATCTCATCATGACATCAAAGGCACATAACTCCTGCCTATTCAGCTGTTGATAATTAACAACGTACGTATTTTGATATCAATTCTCAAATTACATTAACTGTCTACTCAAGTTATCCTGATCTTTTAAGGAGCCCTGATTGATCAAACACCAGGCATGAACTTCACCAGACATACAAAAGCTGCATTTGTCCTATTTCTGACACTCTATGCACAAAACCGTAAGGTGAAGTAAAAAAATTCCAAGAGAAGTCATGTAACTCTAAGGTAGGATTGATTATATTTAACCAACATCAATGCATTGCTGTCTCACCTATTCTTAAAATACTCCCAAGTAACAGAAATCCCGCAGTGACTGCAGAAAGATTTCTGTAGCTCCCTGTTACCAAAATGTTTCCTTTATATCACTTGCTGTGACATGTCTCATGTTGTTTCCACCATTACATCTATCTTTATAATACTTCTGCATAAACTGAAAAATTTGATCGCTCGTCTCGGTGAATAAATACTGTTAATCATTTCTATTTTTCTTCAAAACCAGCATTTCCTAAACTTCTTGTTATTATTATCCTTTGCTTTCCAACAAGTATGAAGGCCAAAACACATAACTAAAAACTGGATGCTCCAGGCATCATCAGGAAATTAACTACTGTGCAAGGTGGACTTTTAGTGTGACTCTGTGTAGTAATTCTTACATTAACACATTATGTAATCAGTTATCAGTCTCCTCATTATTCTCACACAGGTAACTACTACATTCAAGCTAAAAACTTTGTGATTACCAATCTAAATGCTTAAACAACATACATTTCCTGTATTGTCTCCCAGAAGTTGTGTTGTGGTCAAACATAATTCTGAAAGGCCAAAGTACAGACTAACAGAGATTCTTCTAATTTGCTTTCAGATTGTCAGGTACCTAGGATGGCTATGCCACAACGCCAAAACGGCCTGTGCATACACATGTCAGGTCATGCATGTGCAGTCCTGAAATGGGCCTCCTTAATCGCTGAAAAATTATGACGCTAAGACGTGAAACCGCTATCTGGGGGGCGCAAAGTGGAAGAGGGCTGACTGTAGTTAAATAACAGCCCTTTTCCCCAAGAACAGGCTCACTTAAATGCCTCAGTATGGTAAGAAAAAATAATTTTACAACTGTTTCAGGTTTTTACAGAGCTTTTATGGGTGAACTACCACAGCATCTTAAGATGATCCTGCTTGTTGCTGAATCTACAGAAATTAAGTTTTAAATGTTTTAAGTAATGTTTTTTAAGTACTAAAAAAAAATCAGGAAAACGCATGCTATAAACTCTCTCACTAGCCAAAAAGTCCTTAGCAAAGCAACTTAGGACGACTTTTCTGATCTCCATAAAGGCAAAAGTTTACCAAAGCAATAAAACTATTTAAAATGCTTTCTCATCCAGAGCATGTCAGCAATGCTGGATTGAATTGGGCAATAAAATTTATATTACAGCCATATTGTTTCCCCTTCATTACTTCAAAATGTGTACACTCAAACTCAAAATTTAAACATTCTCATTGCTTTTTTTTTTGTATAATTGAAATTGGGATGAGTCATTGTACAGAAATTATCTCCCTCCTTTTTATTTCATTGACATCCACAGGCACAACTAAAAGAAGCTCTACCCAGAATTGCTCAAAAGCAGTAACAGACAATCTTTATTTTCTTTTATACTTGCCTCTGTATTTCTTTCCAAAGACACTGTGACTATCAAAATACAAATGGGGTCCCCTAGTATATAACTCACACTTCAAAAGCAGCACAAGCGAGCCAAGATAGCACCAGAAACCACTGCCAAACATCTACAGTTCAAGGTAACAACACTCCTATAGAAAGCTCTAAGAGTGTCTTACCTGGTGTAAATCAGGGAAGTTAGACTATCAAGAAGGCTACTCATTAAAACTATGTAGTTAAATAAATCACTTTCTCTAGATATACACACACAGCTGCCAGTGGAAAGTATCTCAGATGCGTACCTCAGTCACAACGAGGAAATGGCCAGGAAAAATGTACTTAAAACTCGAGTGACAAGGGAGGACAAATATCCAAATCAGCTCTAAACACACTAGTCGTAATACCGTAAACTAAGCCAATGCAGAGTACTGTGCAAGCTTTCTTCACCTACATGTCTGTGTAGTAACACATGCAGCTTCCAAACTAGGTATGTCTTTGTATTCTGAATGCAGCAGAAGTTTGAGCTATTTCGACTTGTCTTGTGTTAGTCCTACAAAGGAAAACCTGCATCTCAGAGCCATGGCAATTTTTCGACTGGGCACACACCATGAAGGGGCAATTTGATATCAAATGGTAACAATAGAGACATCTGGCACTTGAAGGTACTGCTGGAGTTTTAACATTGGGAACTGCTGAAATTCTTTACAGGACTTTGATGCAGTCTCAGTCTAAAATGCTTTGCTGATACAGGATAAACACAATCATCACAGTGCAATCTCATGTGACAGCCAATGCCCTCTACTCAAATCCACTCCTATTTCTCTACTCCCAACTGGAGTTTTTGAGATTTTTCTTCCCCCTAAAAATAAACTTCTTTTCCTAGTAAAATCAAAACTTTAGGCCTTTTCCTGATGAGAGTTTTTGTATCCCCTTCTTTTTCCCTCTGTTCTTTAGATTTATGAACAGCACCCTTTTGACTTAGTCTAGCACACCACAATCTGGCAATATAAAATGTGTTCATATCATGTCCCAGTGTCTGTTTTTATTCTGTTCCAAAGAAAGCCTGATTACTGCCCTAGAGTACATACACATTTCAAACCCTCTACTACTCTGAGATGACCAACTGCCATAAACATGTGTACCTAATCATTCTATACTGGGTGTTCCCATCCTGATAGATATAATTCATTTAATATTTTTTTAAATCAGCTTTTTAAAGTCATAGACTATTATGGGCTAAATTTCGGTAAATCGTATCTTCTCTCTGACCTCATGTTCCATTTTGTTTGTGCTTATTCAAATTATTACTCTTCTTCTTGACCAAACAGCAGGAAGGCTGTCAGTACCTTCCCTTCAAATGCACAGCATCAGTACAAAGAGCAACTTTCAACACGAGGTAATCTTTGAACACCACAGTGGCATGGGGTGGAGAAGATAACCTAGAGAATCAAATCCATTCCCACCAACATCTTGGAAACCACTGATATTTCTTACATCCTTGTTTCTCTGCACAGAAAGAATTTTCCATGTCCACTTTTAGATAACAGGATCTGGAAGGCCAATTTATCAACCAAGTCAAAACTCCAGAAGACAACCAGTGCAGAAGTATCACCTCTTAAGGGAGTCAAAGGGAGCTGCTTTGCACCATCCTTGTTAGGGGTCAAGTATCATGTCTTCATGCAACAATGGTAAAGAACTAGCCACAATTGTGCATCTACTCTTCGCAATAGTAGAGAAAACTTTCATTGTGTCTTTAAGCCACTGGGAGATTTAAGTCTCATCTCTGAACCACCTTTGGAATGTCACTGACAGGACTACCAGATGCCTGCTCTAATTGAGTGGCAAAATTAGACTTTAACGGGCTTTGGAGACACATGAAATTCTGGTCTACTGGTGTCAACATGCATTTTGCCATTCCACATGTGAAAAGAACAGATAATGGAATTGCCCCCATCAGAAAACTTGGGTATCTCTGAATTAGGAGAGAAACGTAGATTTAATTTTATTATGTGAGATTGAAATTTGTCTCACTTAGAAACAAAGCCATAATGGACACGAAAAAAAACTCCAAACCAACAAACCAACCACCCATTACAGCAACACAGGCAACTTTGTTATATCAGTTAAATATATTGTTTAATTAGTTTTCTAAATGCATACACTGAAAAGCCATTAGACGGCCATTAGGAGTAATATATCCATTTTCTTTTTACAATCACCTGATTTACAATCAGCCAAATTTCTGAAGTAATTCAGTCAAACAACATTTTTGTCAGTATTACCCCAGCAAAATTTAAATTCCCTTTCTTGACTGCGATCACGGTAATTTTCCCCTAAGCTCTAAAGCGCTGATCATGATCATCACTTCAGCAGATTTAGTAAAAAAATGCCTGGTATGTTTATGGTCTCATTTCAAGACCTAGAAATCTGAAACTATTCAGCTATTTTTATGAAGCAATCTTTAAGGAAACCAGTTTTGTGTTCTCATGTGGAGGAAAAAGAGATCACTTTAGATATCTTTTTAAAAAAGTGAACTCCCAAAGGAGCATAATCTATCTGGCGATTCGCACCTCAGCTGACTTACTATTAACAAAAACTTTCCAAATAACCTTATTAACTATCAACATATCTACATGAAACCTTGTCAAAAGGCTCGTAACGACTTTGCCAAAACACTATAAAAGTGACCAAAATATCTCACAGATGAAAGGCAAGATCACACTGTAAAAACAGATCTTCTCAATAGATTTTATTCTACAGCTTCTCTGATGTTGTTTTTCATTGATACATCATCAATCTGGAGATTTGGTAGTTTCCCAGTGTGTCTTCCCTACTTTGCATCAGGTCTAGTACGCCCCAGTTTGGAATCATGTCTTTGTCAATCAACAAAGCATATGATCTTCAAAGGAGAAAGTTACTGATGGTGGGACTTTACAGACAACTAAGAGAGAGAGTGAAACAATGAGCAAATCTGTAGTACAGCTGTTAAATGAACTTGAATCCTGATCTAATCAAACTACATAATATGTAAACCTCAAATCTATCCTTCTCTCAGGAATTGTTGTATTTATCCTAGCAATGTTTCAGTTGCTTGCTTTCCAAAATGTAATACAGTTAAAAAATATCATCTGGAAAAAAACCAATTCCAAAGCTTCTTTAGAATATTTTAGTGAATTTTTAAGCCTTGCTTCTGCCAAACCAGAGCAGAAAGAAAGAACTAAGAACAAACTGCACCACGAGTGTGCCTCAATCCTAAAAGAGGATGATGTTAACACACATCCTGCTCACGTAAGGAACCACTACATCTGTCCGGGTAAGTTTTGCAATTTTACCAAAACTAATACAAACACATTCAATATGCAGCATCAGGCAATTGGTTGCATTTCAAAACCAAGAGACAATTGCAGTCCATCACCAGCTGGCAGCACTTAGGCTGAAAGCTGAAGGATGCCAATGTCTGAATAAAGCAAACCCTCTCCTCACTGCAGACTGGCTGTAAATGACCTTTACACAACAAGGCTCTCCAAAAAAACACCAAGCTTCTGTAGTATGGATTTTTGCCAACCCATGGCATATTTCTGTTTACTAGTTCGCATTATGGGGGACAAAGCAGACAGGGGGAGAAGGACTAGCAGTGCCAAGCATGAAAGCACAGCAGTAAGAGCATAAACCCTTTCCATCTTTCCAGGGGTCAAATTGGGCTAGAAGGGAAGAAACTGAAATTAACAAATACATGTGTTGTCACCAGTCATGTCTGTCATTTTAGTAAAAGAAAAAAATGCAAGAGACTCTAATATACAGATAGAAAACCGAAGGTGGGCATGCTACCAAATACACATCTTGCATTCAGGTGCTGAACCCACACTGCCATACAAACTGACTGCTTATGTTAATGCTACAAGAAATCTTGTCTGCTGATCAAAGCCTAACAAATGAGTTTTAAGCATTAAAATGCTTGCTTTTTGCAATCTTCGTATTCATTTCCTTTATACTGTCCGTACAATAGTAACAAAGCCTTGAATACAGCCAAAGACCAAGACTCCAACAAACTGACAGAACTAATCATGCCAATACCACACACTGCCCTGACTCTCATGCCCTGAGAAGGCAGCACATAAAAACGAGAAGTAAAGGGAACTAAGTATAACATAAATATGGATCCAATTAGAATGAGTTAAAAAAATCTAACACAGTGAATTACTTCCTGTGAAATGGAAAATGCTGCAGGTTGTGAACTTCAGTGTAAAATTTCATTTGCGAAGAAAGGTGAAGGACTCGGGAATGGGAATATAAAATGAGAAGAGACACTAAGCCCAGAGGGCTGCAGAGGGTCCAGGCACCTTCCCTGGTAGTTCAGAGGAGTGCTGGGATACTTCACAATCAGTCCTGTGCAAGAAAATCAGGAGTTTCATGGTCCAATGCAGGCAGCAGCACATTGCCAGAGAGAGGGCAAATGCCACCAGTGGGCTGTGAAGGTGCCTTGGCAAGAACCAGCAGGAAAGATGAAGCACCTCTGGGCTGAGAAGAATAACCAAGTAGGAAGGAACCAAAGCGTTACAATTCATGCTCTTTTTTCTATCAAATAGAGCAATGAGGTTTGAAATTTCCACATAACTGGTTGAAGCTCCCTAAATGAGACACTTACATAAGTGCCTCTCACAGTTCTCCACAGATTCCCCTTGACCTTACACCACAGTCAGGGTTATACACATACTAAAACCAAAGTAAAATCCAGATCATGTACACCAAAGCAGGGATATAAATTAATGTTGGTCTTAGCCCAGTCTCTGACTCAAGTCAATGACCTGTACTCCACCATTTGATCTGATTAGTGCTGCTTTGATCTAAAGGTGTGAGTGCACAGGAGATGGGGTTTTTTTTAATCACATAGGTGTTTTTTGCTAGAAAAAGCATCTGTTTACTATCAAGAAATACAAATATTACACAAGATATCTAAACTTTGGGGAGAAGAATGTCAATATTTGTACAGTTTGTTTTGAAAGTTAGTCTCTCCTTGATCTGGATGCATGAGTTGAGCCAGGACTTGTAAACTGTAACGAGTCAAAATAAAACATTAACAGTAACCGTAGCAGCATGGAAACATACTGGAAGAATCGATTCCAAACAGTCCATAAATGAACCAATACATTTATCAGTAGTTTCATGTAACAGTCAATAGAACAGAAAACATTTTGAATAATCTGTATTCAAGAACACATTTGTTGAAGTATGATCCCTATTATTTCCACGTAGAAGCAAATTTCCCTTCCGATTTTACAAACATTGTTTTATTCATTGAAAATAAATTCTCTTCAAAAGTATTCACTTCAGTTACAAAAATTAGCTTCCCAGACAAGATAATCCTACTGAATCTTTCCAACAGGTTGTCTTTTCAAGGTCCTCCTCTAATATTAATGAGCTTCCAGAAACTAATCAGAAGTCCTCCGCCAAACAGCCAAGCAGCAGAGTGTGCAAGGAAACACCCAAAGCCCTGTAACTGACTGGATGTGAAGCTTTTCAAAAATACATGTGCACATTCCATAATAAAACCCTGTATTTCTTTTAACTGATGTTTATGAAAGAGACAGAAGTTTTAATTGGAGAAGAAACATTCCTTTTGTTTTCCCTGTTTCTAGGCTGTTGCATGTTAATGCCACCGCCTGCAGGAGACTCACACATTGCTTTGGCTCAAAAGCAGCAAGGCTGCGCCTTTCTGTTTCAGAACAAATGGTTCAGTGTGCTTTTTGAAGCCAAACAATACAAAATACCCCAATCTAATCCTTTCAACTAACAGCACACTCACCAGATCGATTACTCCAGCTCAGACAGTAAAATGCCCTTGGGTTTGTTGTAAGCACATGTTTTAAGCATTACACCAGTTTTAAGCTTTCCAAACCCCCACGTTTAGATAAACTAAAGATATACCAACAGCCGGTGAGTTCAAGTGTATCACTGCATGCTAACTTTGTGCAGGAATCCTCTACGATGAGGTCTTGCCCAGGTGAGAGATATTCCTTCATAACACCTGGGAGGAGCACCACACAGTTCCTACTGAAGGATCCTGGCTTTCCCCCAGGATGGAGCCCATTGAAGTTCCACTGCATTCCTCCTCCTATGAGGGGACCGCACCATCACTCCTGAGACAGATGTGTTCCTAAACTAGAACTCCATGCATGCAGGGATTTTGCTGGTACCTCCAAGACATAACGCCACATCTTACCCCTGCTGTCAACTCAGCATTTACTAATAAATAGGAATTAGTGTCACACATCTAAACAATGTGAAACAGGTGCTTGTACAACAACGCTAATGCGCTAGACTTCCTGAAATGAACACAATTACTCTAAAGTGTGAGCATAAATGCATACAACTTTTCTCCCCCACAGCTTTGGTAAAAATTAAGGACCATCAACTTTTGAGCCTCAGCAACTTGAGAAGGATAAACAAAATATTTGCAATTAAAAGTGTAAGTAAGTGGTATATAAAGAAACTCTACTTGGCAGACTACCCTACTCAAATAAATTAACTCTTGTAGTATTCCCCTAAACTATGGGGCAGATTCAAGAGTTACTAGTTTATACACTTAATATTAAAAAGTCTCTGAAGCTATTTCCAACTGCTGAGGTCTGATAATTAGAAAAGCTTACATACGTATCCCGAATGGCAAGAACACAGAGAACAGAATCCCTTTCCCACGTGAGAGTTTCAGAGTGAAGTTCATATAAAGCTATACAACTTAAAGTAAAATGAAATAATGATGCAATGAAAGGGAAATGATAGGGGGAAAAAATCAAAACAAAACAAAAGCATCCCAGAAAGCAACTTGGGAGTTCCAAACACCAGCTAATTCAGTATGTACAATATCTGGGCTATCACAGCACGAACTGGAGTAAGCTCATCTGTCCAGCTTAAAGAGAAATCACTAAAAATCATCTTCAGGCAAATGCATCTGAATCATTTTGGCTAATGAAAACATACCCCTCAAGATGAAGAACTTACGTAAATTACATTTCACCTAATTCTGCCAAAAACATTAAAGAAAATGGATTTGCCAAAGATAAAAGCAAAGTAGGCATGATAGATCATCCATTAGCAATACAAGTACGGCTAATTCTTCTTGACAGAGAAATGTCCTGGGATACAACCCACTTTATTTTTTTACTAAGTGTTTAGATGCAGTATATCCTACATGTTTTATCGCCAGATATCCTAGATTTCAGTGAGTTTTTACAAATATCAGGCCTTAACAATAATGTACTAAGAAGAGACATGAAATGGACAACTTGAAGTATTTTAGCAGTATTAGAAAAAAACAAACTAAAGAATGAAATAAAATAGGAGCTTTATAATCTCTGCAAATGACAGAAAGACGTTTAAAATGGTGTGAATTAATACAATTAATTTGAAGATAACAAGAAGGAACAAATCACACACTTACGGAGTACGTATCACAAGGTCAAAATTAATATTGCACTCTACCCACTGTTAGACCAACTAGTGAACTACAGGGCTGGTTTGGGCTTTGGTTTTTTTCATAAATGCTTTTTTGGTGCAAGGTTGTGCTACATTCTCTAGCATACAACTTTGATTTATTCATGTAAACGTCAGAAATCCATCAGCAAACAAAGCCATATGGAAGGAAGAGATATAATGGATTTTTTGTTTGCTTTAGAAACTTGACATCTGTGGATAGCATCATCTAAGTTACAATCCACTAACTTTTCATATTCTAGTAATTTTCATTTATCAATCCGGAACGCAATTTATCTGATGATACAAAAAGATCTTAGGAGAGGAACAACAGAAAAGGAATACTGTCTTAAAAACTTAAAATAGGAATACACTTCTTCCCTTTCACATCATAAATTTAAAAAACAAGAAAACTCACATCTGTTGTAACTTAGCACTTAAGAAACGAAGAAAACGTATTAGAGTTATTTATATCTTGTCTGTATTTTGGGCAAGATTGTCGGAGCCGGACCCAGGCGCCGGTGACACCCATCACCTAAGCTCCGCAAAGTTTCCGCGGGGCCGGGCTTGGTACTCACCCCCGCAGAGGAGGAGGAATCCCGCCGTGCGCCTCGCCGAGAGCATCTTCCCCGCGCCGGGGCTGCTGCGGCCCCGCCTCGGAGCTCGGGCAGGCGAAGGACGGACCCCGCGGGCTCTCAGTCGGGCCGGCCCATGGCCCGGGCCGGCGACGAAGGGCCGCGATGGACACACCGAGCCGAGCAGGGACGGGACGGGATGCTTCTCTGCCGCTCCTTCCCTCGGTTTTCCCGGTCTGTTGCCGCCCCAACGCCACCGGCCGAGAAAAAAAAAAGCGCTTCGT
>WEKX01014270.1:12797-131739 GCA_013390025.1 Pitta sordida
GAGGGACCACAGCGACTGGAGGAAACCCTGCCCCTCTCCCTTCAGGGCATCTTCAACCTGCCGGGGAAATGTTCTCTACCCCGCTCCCCAAAGCTGGTGATGCTTCCACACAGCCGCGCTTGCTCCAGAGATCTGGACCTCAGGATTCAGACACAGATCAGCACCTCCAGCTGATCTTCCCCAGCTTTCACACTCTGAAACGCCCAAACAAGAGCAAGGAGACATACGCAGTAGCAGATTGATACTCAGTCCCACTGTGCCTAGCAAGAATTGCTATAGATTATTTAAATATAGATCAAATAGGAAATTCTCTCTCTACACTAGTAAGGACTCTGCTTGCGATACCCGCCACTGTAAGAGGCAAATTACAAGAAATTACACTATAGAACTGGTGAAAAAAATAGACTATCTTAACTTTTCTGTTGATCTTCATCAAGCATTCCCATGGTCGTCATAAGCCTTGGGAAAACAGCAAGCCAAATCCAAGCACCTGAAAGGAGAATCATGAATTTCAGCTGAACACTAATAACCATTAATTAATTGCATTTGAAGCTGCCTGTCAGATGGTATAAATTAAACTTTTGAATACTTAATCACATGCCCAAGCATTTGTGGGACTTTTACAAGTGCCTGAAAGAGGGAACTGAGAAGCATATGTAGGAAGTCTCCATAAACCAAAGGAAAGGCTATAGCAAAGAAAGCAACGTATAAAGCATTAACATTAAATCAATGCTTCATGAAGAAATGCCTTACCTTATGCTGAGCTTTATCTTAAATCATATCTAAAAGCTCATGCAGTATACAAATCAATATTGATGCCATCTAAAATACACCACTATCATCTGCACTGATAAATGCCAGTTTCCATCCAGGACAAAGTGACTTCTTGGAAGAATTTCAAGAACTTGCAATCTCTTCTGGCATCTCAGCAACTGAAGCCAAAGCTGTACTCTTCTGCCAACTTCAGGCTCTGCTCCAACACACTAAAACTGGGTTTAGATGCCATCATGTTCGTCATACAAGGAACAGAAGTAAGGTCACCAGAATAATTTTTTCGTCTGATTTCCAGTCTTTTAAGTTAAGCAGATTTATATGTTTTCAGAGGATCATAGCTTATGTGCAGGACACCTGGAAAAAACTGGCCAACTTGGATGAGGAAAGAACTAGTGTCTTTGGTGTTCCAGCTACTGTCATCATCTCTCTCATGTCAATGTGTCACCATTCTTCCTGGAGCTGTTCTCCTTTATGGTCTTTTTATGGTCAACATGGAAAAGTGATGGTATATTGAGGAAACACATATCATCCAGGAAGCAACCTGCTGTACGGAAGGCAAAAATAACTGCAGCATCTCTGAAACCCTGCAAAAGCCTATCAAAATGGAGGCAATTTAAATTTTCCACTTAGAATTCAAACTTCAAGGGGAAAAAATGAAACCCTTCCTGCCCAGCCTGGTTTCCACATCCCTAAAAGGCCCAACACAGGCTGTGAACCATCTGCCCTTGAGTTTACATGAGGAACATAAGCCTACAACAACCGTCTCCTTCCAACAGCTAACTTCTGCTCTGACATGCATAAAATACACGTTCACGTCATTCACTTGGTTTCTTTGTCTGAAGGCCTTTTGAAACTGAATGAAAATCAGTGATTGTAAATGAGAAATCAAAAAGAGGACGTGCCCTTAACTTCCCAGACAACCACAAGCTTTGGAGTAACATCTCCCATCAATCTTGTAGCAAAATTACTTTGGAAGTAAATCAACACTTTCCTTCAGTCTAGTGCAATGATGAAACTATGGCTCATACTTTTTTTTTTTTTTTCCCCTGCTTTGACTCATTCATTTGGCACAGAGGGATTAGCTATTAAATTATTGTAGGTTTTACTTTTATAAAGGCACCCTGACATGTCTTGATACCATAATGCTTCCTGAAACTGATGCTAATTGATATTTGTTCCTTGGTTCCATCAGAAGCTTTAGGTCATGCTCATTTAGCATCAGGGCAGGACACTTGAGGACTGTTCCACCTTTCCATGTTTTCCAAGCGCTCACATATGAACAGTGAAATATTTCCAGGCAAACTCCTCCTAGAACATAGTGTTTAAAATCCAATTCTTGATCTATATACCTTTTTTCCCATGCTATGAGGTTGGTTACTCTAGAGTCTCAGAGTTCAAAGTGGTCCTGTTGATCATGTCAAGAAAAAACTATTTTAAAATTACAAAAATTGTTTATTAATACTCAACACTACTTTTTAATCAAACTGTCAAGTGTTTCATACAGTTACAACAAGGATAGCACTGAGCAGATATTCTTCCTGAGGTAGATCTAATATTAAAAGCAGAGATCGAATTTTGACAGAACATATCTGCATGACATACAGTCAGGCAGATAAATTATGAAGTTCTTATATACATGTTCTTCCACAATCCCTGGGTTTTATTTTCATATCCTTCTGTCTATTCCTTTCTTCTCTACTGGTTACATACATCTAACATTTGCACACCATCTATTTAATTTTTGTCAAAACTGGAAGGGCTAAAAGCAGTGTGTTTTCCTGGAATATTCAGACAAAAGTGCTATGAATTGGTTTGAAACCCCCAATACCCTGAGAAAGCAGCAAACCTGTGCTAAGAGATGTCTCCATCATGGCACCTAGAGAAGAGAACCAAGAAGCTATTTCTTTCCATTCACAAGAAATTAAATCATTCTTGTGGGGAACGAATGCTAACAACTGTCTTGATAACAAGAAGTTTAAGCAAGATCTCAGTGTCATCTAATAAGTGGATTTCAGGGCAAAACCAGGATTCTTCTGAAAACAGTGACAAGGGACTGGCATAAGTGAGATGCTGTGTGAGGGAAAGCAGAAAAGATCGTGAGCCTAGGCCAGAGTCATGACCGGGAAGAACCAATGTCCCTTGGTGTCCTGTCAAAGCTATCCCTCCACTGAGCTCGCTCCAACAGGACTGCCCTCATCTGGCCTCACTGCTGCTCCTTGGCAATAAGATTGTCTGTTCCTCCAACAATAGTAGTTTGTGTCACTGGAAATATAGAGCTTTTTAAAAAATATATTAATTCACAAAAATTGCCTGATTTCTGGCCATCAGATTTGTTCTGTGAAAGCATAAACTGTCAAAAACATAACGAAATCAGAAATCACAGTCATCTCTTTTCTTCAGCAAAATACCTCAATGTCTTATGCCATCAGAAAACAATAACAAAATAGTTCTCTAACCATTGATTTATCTGAATTTTTCACCTGCTTAATGTCATTTCTGCAGGTTTCTGTGAAGCTCAACATGACTATGCTAGAGTGTTTCCGTGCAAAAAAAGAGACAAGTTCTCCCAATTCTTACAAACAACAGGTGTTTTCTTGTTTCATTTCCAATCAGGATCTCACATCATCTTGCATCTGCATTGCCACATTTGCTGTTACAACTGACAGGAAACTCAAACTTTCATATCAGTTTTCATATCATTGTTCTAAGGATTGTCCTGGGAGCGCCTTGAGCGTTACCTACTCTATCAGTAACAAG
Source organism: Pitta sordida (assembly GCA_013390025.1). Classification (NCBI taxonomy): domain Eukaryota; kingdom Metazoa; phylum Chordata; class Aves; order Passeriformes; family Pittidae; genus Pitta; species Pitta sordida. The sequence continues at coordinate 16,329 of WEKX01014270.1, forward strand.
GCATATGGAGTGCATGTCACTGTGGTGCACTGACACTCAACTGTTGTACTTTCAATAACCTAAGTTTCAAAACTTAGTGAAGTCCAATGCTGCATTTTCTTTACTACTGTGGGCCAGCAGGAATGTGATTAAATCAGGATGCAAACCTCTTGCTGGGATGCTGCACATTGCCCCATGTGAGAGAGCCCGCATCGTCACAAGGCTGATGTGCACGTTGCAGGGCATCCAGCAGAGCTGTACCAGCGGCTGTCATTCCATCGCCGTAGGAATATCCCCCAGCCAGCATCAGGGACAGCAACAGGGTTGATGACTCATGATTATCTCATTTGCACACAGAATTGTTTTTGCCTGGGACCGTACAATAACATAGTGCCAACAGTTGTAACCCACGGGCACCTTGGCATTGAGGCTCAACGTTTATTCCATTACTCAAGAGGCATTAATTTCCCTGAGGTATTAACAAACATTACTATGATAAATCTCTCCACATCAGTATCAGCGGTAAAGTTCTCCCAAACTTTGAAGACTGGATTTATCTAGCTTTTAAGCAAACATTTTGGATCTGCCTGGAAATGTTATGAACATGCACAAGCACATTCACACATGCTCCATCAGAATTTGAATGGTAGGGGGTAGATACTTTTCCAGAAGTTACAGTACAACTATTTAGAGAAATTTATTGAAACTGGCAGCTGATAAATTAAAACCAGCTAACAAAATATAAAACATTCTTTGTTGACTCTTCTCTAGGTCCATTACCAACAGATAATGTACCACTATGATCATAACAATAAAAAGATATTTTTATCCTAGTTTCTTAGAATTTGGTGTCAAATATAACAGCCCGCCTGAGAGATGTGAAACCTCAATTCCCTGCTTGTTCATAAAGAGCTTACAGCCTGGGTAATGACCAAGGCAAGTTTCCTGCTCACTGCCCAGTGAAAGTTCCCCTGTAGTGACCTGGGGGGAGGTGAATGTGTTAGAGAGTGATTCTGTCCAGTGTACAGTCAGATCTACCCTTTCTGTTTTACAACTCACAAAAAATCATTCTGTTTTCCACAAAATAAGCACTGGAAGCAGCAGTGTTAGACACCGCTACTCCTATATATGACCTGGTACAGGAAGGGAAAAAAATTATAAAAGGCATATCTTCTCTATTTTCTTTGTAACAAAAGAGCTTTATGGTAATAGCAGGTAAGGGCCTTGGTTGTTATTTACTTTCATAGGTTCAGAACAGAGGTACTACATATAATTCATGTTACTGGTGGATTAGCCCCACTACCAGAAGGGGGAATGGTGACCTGATAATTTTCAGTCTCCTAAATCATCAGGTCAGATTCTGTCAGGGAAGAACTTACAAAATCATGACCATTATTCAGGTATGAATATAAGCATGAAGGCACACTAAAGTTAATGAAGAGAAGATCACATTCAATGGAATAACAATTAATTTTGTCATTATAGGAATTAGTATAAAAATATCAGAATCAGGACTTACAAGGGATTTCACCTCTAAGTTAACCTGTATTGGGTTAAATGATCTACATAATCTGATTTACTTTCAGCCCCATATGTTACTCAATTGTAATCATTAGAAACCAGGAAATATGATCCTAGGCTAATTCAAGAGATCTGGATTCACACTAAACTGTATCTTGAAATATATGGCATCACAGTCATAAAAGAAAGCACTCACACAGTCAGGTCACACATCTTCATTTGCGCCACGGTTTATAGAGGCACGTTTGCCCCTGCATTCTATCGATCTAGCAGGATGTGTTTTTCTATTACACATGTCTCTACATTTAAAGAACATTACATTAAAAATGAAATCAAGAGGAAATGTGAGGGCTGAGATTGCCCTATGCATTTTTTATTTGCTCACTGAGATGCCTTACAAGTCTTATTTAGGAACAGCTAGAAATTCATGTCAGAACTAGTGCTGGAGCTTGTACATTCTTGGGATTCAACCCAAAGATGTAACCTCAAAACAACATACTCGAGATTAACAAAAGGCTCTGCTTTTGTTTTTCCTGTGCACTGAGTAAGCCCAGAGTCCTGTAAATGCAAGAATACACAACTAAATGTACAAATACTCTGAACAAAGTGGGTGAATTCACATTGAGAAGGTAAACTTTCTTCCTGATCTGAATGCCTAATACCATGATACTGTTATTTAATGTAGGCTTTTCCATTCCTAAGCTTTTTTTTAAACTAAACTTGCAGAATTGTACCACATGGAACCATACTAAGCACTGCATAAGTTACCACAAGATTTTAAAAGGCTGAAAAGAACCTGACATATTATAAATATACAAGATGCCAAGCATATTAGCACAACCTGGTTTTCCTAAAAAACCCACAAAACAAAAAACAAACCCCAAAACAAGAGCAACAAACACACAACAAAAAAAGAAGTGCCATAACTCATATCTGGTTTTTAACTTTGGAAATTTGTTCATAATTTGAACTTTAAAAGAACTAGAAAGTTCTTAAAATCATTATAGCGAATAAAAGGATAAATGGATGCTAAGTATTCACCAGTCCAGTAGAGATTCTCCCTACAGCAAGAGGTCTATGACCCTCAAATATCCTGCATGACCCTAAGGCTTTGTAGAGTAGAGAACACATTATGGTCAAACGGACTACTTTGGAATTTTAGCAGAAAAATCTTCAGAAAGTGCTGAGTGTGCAAGTTCCTTTAGTTAGAGGCTTAACATGCAGGCAGATGTAGGTTGATTTTTCAAGGAAATAGAAAACCCTTCTATCTTCCCTGAGGTGCCTGTTCAAAATGCCAGGTCATGACAGCTTTTCAAAGTACACACTAACAGATGATTTCTTACCATTCCTTTTCTAAAAGATACACTGCCTATATGACAGTGCAAAATATTCTGTAAAGTTTATTACAGAATCACAGAATCACAGAATCAGTAAGGTTGGAAAAGACCATAGAGATCATCAAGTCCAACCTATCACCTGTTACCTAATCTAATCTAGTCAAACCTGTTACCTAACCTGACCTGTTGCCATCCTACTACCAACACATCATCCTACCTATAACACACTACCCTAATATCTAGGTCATGCCACCAAGAACTTCATCCAACCTTTTCTTAAACACCTCTAGGGACGGTGACTCCACCACCTCCTTGGGCAGCCCATTCCACTGAGAGATCACTCTCTCTGTGAAAAAGTTCCGCCTATTATTCTGGAAGAAGAGAGGGGGCCTCTGTCCCAGTCACCTATTATCTAGCACAAGGCTCTGACAGCACTTTCTCTAGTACAAACACCCACAGCATAAGCTCAATTCTACCTCTAATGCTCATATGAAAAATATTATAAAAGTAGTATTTTTTTTCTCTTGGCTTTGCAAATCAAATCACTGATTACAATTTCATATTTATTTTTCTCATTTTCAGATAGAAGGAAAGATTTCTCTTTTTTTAGTGAAATTGTGCCAACCTTTACACATATGCATAGAAATAATATAAAGCCTTAGAAGTTCATTCTGCTATTCCTTCGTGCCTTGACTTTCATGAACTTAAAGAGCAGGAATCAGAACCCAGGGGAGAAATAAAAAAGAAACTTTAAGTGCCTAAAGCAGATAACCAAAAGTAGGTTACCATCATATTTTTAATTTATGCATATTACAAGGTGAGCTGACAGTCATATATGTCTCCTACTATGAACAGCCAGGCAGTTTCTCTTTTAAGTTAGCACAGTCATTTTAGCTACTTGGAGTCTATTTCTATTTGTTTGGACTGTGGATTGTCCTGTATTTTAGCTCAGGGAAATTTATCTTGCTTGGAATTTCTCTGAAGCAGCATATATGAAAGAAACATTTTCTTGTTGATAACTCACAGTAACTCAGCTGTTTCAGTTTTCTTAGCAGGTAGAGTAGCATGTAACTAAAACTGAGAGCTCAATGAATACCAGCAAGGGCAATAATTGTGGAGCAGGCTCACTACTCATTAATTGGGAAACTTTGATATACTACTGGCTATTTTCCCTTAGATTCTGACAAACAAAATCCACGAGATACAACCTGAAATGCTCTTTTTTTCCGTTACTGCTACACTGAAACATTGCCCAGTTGACACCTGGGAGAAACTGGTTTGACTGATCCAGGTAAACAGGAATCAGGTAAATCAATGTTCAATCAACTTGCAATCAACAATTTTATAGCTCTAATATTTCTAAGTTAAACCAGACCTTTTTGGCCCTCCTATAATACTTCTCATGTAAAATAGGCACAGCTGGTCTCTCCACCAATAAATCAGTTAGTGAAGGAGTAAAAACATATATGCAGCTAAGGCACAGACAGGACAAAGATTGGGATTAAAAGGGAAACTGAGCAGTGAACCTAAGAAGTCAGTTTAGAGAGTCTTGACATGTTTCATCAACACGTACTGAGGAAGTGCTCCCGTGGGGAAGGTGGTTTTGTCTTCAGTTTTTTTTACTAGTCTCTCAGCAAATACTTTGCATAAGGTAAGGCATCTCTGAATGAAAGTGATGTCTGGTATATTAAAAAACTGGGGACTGTAAGTAATAAAATCCTAGAGAAGAGAGTTGCAGGGATGTTGACTTCTGCAGCCAATGCAGTCCCCAGCCACACTGGCAGGCTGGGTCTTCTGAAGGTGCCACCCAAGTTGTGTTGGTATCACAGGAGCAGCCTGAACTGATAGGAAGTCTCTGTATAATACAGTTTGACCTTCTATATGTCAGTAACTATTTATATTGTATTTGTGAGGAAATTTTATCTGCACTTGGCTGACCACAATCCCACCTCTCTTGGTGGGAGGTTCTAGAGGTGTTGTATTCATTATTTTCAAAGGATTCTGTATGTCTACATGACAAAGATGCTTAATGTCAAACTAAATTAAAAAACAAATTACCTATCTGGAGCAAAGCATACATATATTTCTATGCCCCCAGCCAGAAAACACAGAAAAGCACACGTTCAGTGTACCCGAGACTGGCATGATGAAGTCTTCAGAACAGCTACGCGGATAACTGCCTTTGGTGAATCTACTTTATTTTGCACGCCTAACACAAGAATTTCTAACAAGATTCCACAGATTAGAGGACATGAAATGAAGCAGTCTGTATTGAAATACAATTAAACTGACAGTCCTCAGTACCCACCAGCTAAGATGCTAGTGGGAAACAGTGTCAGAATAATAAGACAGTCACAAGAAAAAGATGTAGGTTAAGTCTCTTTAATCTTGTTAACTGCATTAAAGAAACACTGGTTGTCACCTGCTGACATCTTGTTCTGACGAAAACTGATAAAAGAGTGCCTGATCTGTCAGGACTGCTTTCCAAGTCACTGGGGACTTGAACAAGTTTAAGTAGACAGAGAATGACAAAAGGCTCTAGCACAAACCAACTGGAACCACATTATCAGAGCATGAAGTTAAGAGTGGTATCTTCTTCTAAGCTATTAAACAAACCCCCTCAAATCACAACCCAGAAGTAATTTTAAAGGACCTTCAATATCTCCCATTTTGGATTTCAAGGCTTTAACCTTACCTAACTGTCCTACAGATACACAATTTGTGGTTATTGGCTTAGGAGTTTTGCTTTACAATTTAATCAAACTATTTTCTGGGTATTTTCAAAGTTGTTTTGCTCTGTGTATTTATTGTGAATCTAATCCAATCTATAAAATATGTATTCTGAAATGCCATTGTTCCCTGCATCAGCAACATTCCTATCTCCTTCAAACTTCCTGTAATTACCCATGAGAGAGAACTCCTGAAAATAGTTTTCCCTCCAGGAAATGCTTGAAATAAGACTGAAAATAAGTTTCTATTGATTATTGCCATAAGAAACCTTCAGTGATTTCATAAAAATGATTCAGAGCTTAGCTTAGGTAGGGTGACTTCATGTCACTACACAATCCTACATGAGTAGGAATTCAAAATATCTCCACAATGTGATCACACTAAAAATTTGTCCTCTGCACATTTTTTTGTACTTCTAGATTTCTCCCTGAACTTTGTGGTACACTTTCCTCTTTGTGCTATATGAGCTTTCTGCAACCAACAGTTCAAGTGCTTCCCTGCAGACTGTATAATATAGAAATAAAACCACTAAGGCAGGCACAAGGCACAGTGAAGGGACCTGAACTAAGGACACGCATCATTGCATGGGAGCAGTGAATGGTGTCCAGAGGGACATCCTCAGGGCAGGGCAAGCTCAGTCGTTGTCAATGTCCTGTCCAGCAGTCACCTTTGCAGCACCAATGTTGAGTGAAATGTCAGATTGACTTAAGGTGTCAATTACTATGAGAAGGTGGGAGGGCTCTGCAGAGGGACCTGGACAGGCTGGATAGATGAGCTGAGGTTCAACAAGACCAAATCCTGGGTCCTGCACTTTGGCCACTACACCCCCCTGCATCACTACAGGCTTGGTACAGAGATCAGCCAGGCAGAAAGGGGTCAGTGTGCCCAGCTGGCTTGTATCAGGGATAGTGTGTCCAGCAGGACCAGGGAAGTCATTCTTCTCCCGTACTCGGCACTGGTGAGGCTGCACCTTGAGTACTGTGGCCAGTTCTGGGCCCCTCAATTTAGGAAGGATGTTGAGGTGCTGAAGAGTGTCCAAACAAGGGCAACAAGGATGGTGAAGGGGCTGGAGTGCAAGTCCTTTGAGGAATGTCTGCGGGTTTAGAATGTTAGCGGTGGTTTAGCCTGGAGAAGAGGAGGCTCAAGGGAGACCTTATCACTCTCTACAACTCCCTGAAAGGAGGCTGTAGCCAGGTGGGGGTTGGTTTCCAGCAGTAGGACAAGAGGGCACAGCCTTAAGCTGTGCCAGGAGAGGTTTAGGTTAGACATTAGTAAGAAGTTCTTTACGCAGCGAGTGATTGGACACCACCAGGGAGGTTGTGGACTCACTGTCCCTGGAGGTATTCAAGAAGAGAGTGGATGTGGCACATAGTGCCATAGTCCAGTTGACAAGCTGGTGTTTGGTCAAAGGTTGGATTCAATGATCTCAAAGGTCTTTTCCAACCTAGTTGATTCTGTGTCTTACGTGTATAGGGCTCACCAGGATCATCTTCCTGAAGAAGTGAGGGTCCCAAGCCCAAGATGTTCCCTAGACTTTGATGCTGGCTGGTTACAGACTGGCTACAACTCAGAGCAGTGTTAGAGTGGCCTTATTGTTCCAAGCTGTGCAATGAACATCAAAAAGTTTTGCTGCCATCTATGACCCAGTACAAATCAGCAGGAAGCTCATAGGGCTCAGCCTGCAATCTACATAGTCAGCATTCAAAGCCATTCCCAGGTATTAGAGCCTGCAACATTTGGGACAGGAGGGATAATGGGGTTTAAAGGCAAAGGGAACAGAGTCACAAATTTTATTTCCCAATAGAATGTGTCACCTGTTCAATGCTTTTTCTCCTGCAGAGTGTGAAGATAGTGACTCCACAGCTAGTAGCAGAGGGGTTTCATCAGCTATGTTGGGGTACCAGTGAATACACCCAGTGATTTTGTCACCAGTCAGTTGAGGTCAGAGCCTGGCTGAGGCAGCTGTCCAATGTCTCCACTGTACAAGTGGACATGCTCTGAAACTCAGGATCTGGCAGTGACAGTGTTGCACATCATCTGCTTCACTGCTCTTGCATAAAGGTGATCTAAATCTTAGCAAAGACTCATAGCTGGAAATATATATTACACATGCACAATAATTACAGTAGTACTCTTTCATTTGCAGAAAGTAATTCATTAGCTACCCAAAAGTGCTGAATGGCTCAAGAAACTACATCTAACAATAGGCATTTAAACCATCAGGTACCAAAAAAGCAGAGCTTTAGGTGCCTTAGCAGAGGTGAAATATTTCTTATTTACATAGTTGCTGTGGCAAAACACTACTACTACTTCCTATCTAGATGCCAGAAAAAGAGTTCATAATAAGTATTAGAACAACATAGTTTACTGTTGTTGCTCCAGTGCAAAAAAATCTTATGATTTATCATTCTGTAATACAAGTACAGTGTTGTTCATGCAAGTAACTCACATCTGTTGCTTTTAGTGTTGCATGAACATGAACCACACACTCTCCATTCTCAGAAGTATTCTTATTATTTTTCTTTTTCTTCTCAAAAGCAATTCAGTGAAACACAGATTCACTATTAGACTCCAGAGGCAGACTGCGATGTTAAGTGGGTTGCCCAGAGTCAGTAGACGGGAACAGAATTCAGAATTAATATCTACAGACCTGGACCGCAGCATTTGACAGGCAGAAGGAGACAAAGGAAAGTTTCCCATGTCTGCTGGATATTGTCAGGGAGCCCCAGGTAAGCTTAGCTGTGTACATTCCTCATTCCCTGTAAAATACAGTCTTCAGAAAGCACCCATTACCTGACCTGGTTGAAAATCAGTTAGCAGGCTGCTTCATCTTGAGTCAGTTTGATGTTGTCTCGTTAAACCTCCATCCCTTGAAAATCATAAATGTGTAATTCACTCTGATCCTGCAGGCATTAGTCTGACTTCTAGGCTTGTAGATGAACTGATGATAGTCTTTGAAGAACTTCAGTCCTACTATGGTGTTGGTGTTCTGGGTCATTAGCAAGCAAGTATAAACATTTTCTCAATCAAGGGAAACAGCTGAAGTGGTCACTGACAGACACTGGAACATAAAATAAAAAAGTATTCAATGCTAGAACAGTAGAAAGCCACTGAGATGAAGAAAGAACTCAACTCTGGTCAATATATGCCAGGAGAAATTGCCGTGCTTGAGCCTTTTATTCAAGGCTCACACTTTCAAACCTAGCATCCAAAAGTCCTGCATCCCAACATGTATACAGTTTGTCCATCTTCCTTGAAGGCTTAGTGCAACAACTTACTTATGATGCTCATGCACTGTTTCCAGGCAGTCTGCAAATTCATTTCTGTGATACGTATAGCATATTTGCTACTCCATAGATACCCCCACAAGCTAAAATGACATACATATGTGGATTAGGACCTTAAGAGCCAAATCAATGTCATCTCTTGTTTACTTTGATGTGTCCCGCTAGCTACAGCAAAGCTTCCCTCAAACTTATCATGAGCAAATTCATATGCACATAACTACCCACGATAACACAGTTTGCCTCTTTGAGAGTTCAAGAAGCATTTGGACAACACTCTGAGGCATGTGGTGTAAGCCATGGGGATGGCTTTTGGGGATGTCCTGTGCAGGGCTAAGAGTTGGACTCGATGACCCTTGTGGTCCCTTCCAACTCAGGATCTTCTATGGGTGCATGATGTGCATATATATGTGTTTTGTATAAACTATGTTCGAGATACAGTGTTACGAAAACTGTAAATAAGCATTAGGTTTATCATGTAGTAAGTATATGAGTATTTACAGGTTATGCAATCAATGTTATTATAGAGCATGGGAGAAGTGTAATACTATTAAAACCAATCCCTTTCATCATTAAAAAAAGTTGATTTTTGGCAAATGGCAATAAACTTCAAAAAAAAATGTGTGGACCCTCACAATGTTTTCACAGAGCCTTCAAACATTTTTTTATCAGACTAACAGTGATTGCTAGTACCTTTAATATCTTTCTTTTGACAGATGTCAGTATTCCTTCCCTGTGCAGACTTTTACTCCTTCACTCCCTCAGAAGTGATAAATACCTTCTGCACTTTGATAATATTTAGTTCAAATGAAAAATCGCCCTGTAAGAAAGTGTCAGCCAGATTAAAAAAAAAAATCAATTAATCAGTGAGGATTTTTATTAGTCAATCATGTAACTAATTAAAATCATGGAATTATAAACATAGCACAGCAACAAAGTTATCTTACTCCTAACCCAGCAAAATGATCTGTCTGCTGCACATGCAGATATGAAGTATGGGATAACCTGCTTACAGATAAGTCTGCAACTGCTGACCAGTCTATTTTTACTTAGTGGTAGTATTTTCCCAGCTCAGCAATTCTGACAGATCACAGCTTTGAGTCTGAGACATTTGTGAACCATCTCTTTGTTAGTCACAAATAGCCAAGTGCACATCGATAAATCACACCCTTTGTCTCTTTTTTTTCCCTCCCCCACACAGTCGCTGCTTTTCCTTGTCAAACCAACCCAGGCTGAACACTATTAACCTGGAAGAAATTCTAAAGAACAGATCCTATGTAATAGAAAATGACCTCAAATAATTAACATTTTTGAAGTGGTTTTTATCTGAATTTTGTCCAAGGTACATAAATAATCATTCAACTTTCCTCTTCCTGGCAGTGCACTTAGACATAGCAAGTCTTAAAATCATGACATCACCATCCCGTGATCCTTCATTATAAGTAATTAAAGCAGTAATATGGCTCTAGTCATCAAGCAGACTTACTCATATGAAATCTCAGGCATAGTGCATCTGAGGTGAATCAAAAGAGCACAGGACTCAATGTTTTTGGTGAACTGCTGGTACTTTTGTGTGAATTTATTGCTGCTGAGAGAATAGTGCATGTTAACATGCAGGGAGACTAAATTCTGCTATTAATCCATGAGACAGGCACTGCAGAGGTAATAATAGGTTTCCTATTCACGTACAGTATCAAGGCCAACACAAGGAAGGAAGGGAGGACTTAGTTTAGTCTGTGCCTTTTCAGATTTTGGCCTCTCTCATAAACATACTGCCAAAGCTATCAACATTAATTTCTGGATAATATGTTCAGTGACAATACCGAACAGGAACTCTGTCAGACACTCAGACATCTTTCTGCAAGGAGTAATAATGATGAAAAATTTCTTTTGCTTTCGTTCAAAACTAGTAAGCTAGACCAGCTACGAATAGCATCTTACCCATCTAACGATGTGGCCTTTATGGGTTTTTAAACTGTTATTGCAAATTCCAGACCGTTATTTTAACTCATTACAAAGTTTCAAAATATGCATTGCTATTTTCTACATACCAAACAATAAAGCATTTGTCTTCCATGGGCAATTGCAGCACAATGCATCACATTATATTTTAACTCACATCTCACTTGATGATCTCATCTATGTCTTTCTCTTTAATAGATACTACTGGTCCAGTTTAGGGAAAGCTCCATTCCAGGCTTAGTTGTTTCCATGTAGACTTGTAGTTGATGGTCCTCACTTCCATAGCCATATTCATACTGCAGCTGTTCTATATAGATTTTTTTTTTATTCCATTATGGATTTCACTGGCATTATTATTCCTGGCATAACCAATACCATTATTACGTGTATTCCTGACATAACCAATACCATTTATACTCACTATTCAAAATATCTTGGAGGGATGGCTATTCAGAACTTGATAATCTAGAATAACACCTTAATTTCTTTGGCTATGGTGGTTCAAAAACTATCTGCACATCTGCCCTTGTACACCTGTAGTTTTGTCTTTCAAACCTACCTCCTACCTCCACCCATCATGAATCCACACAATGGCACTACACCATACCTGTGTCAAAAACCACCTAAGAATCAGAGCTTGGAGCTCAGTATATAAAAGAGGAGAAGCCTTGCCAAAACTAGATGTCATTTAGAATTTACCTTGCATCACTAAGTATAAATCTTCATTTTATCCCTCTCTCCAGCTGGGCAATGCAAATAGAGGGAAATCTGAGACCATAAGGAGGATCATGAGGATGCGGTCATGGTTCCTCAGGCATGATTAGCTTTGGTAAGGTCCATAGAACCGTAGAATCTAGGAAACCATGTCCCATTTCATTTGGAAACAATGAAAAGAAAGAAGGAAAAGCAAAAGGCAGAGGCCATTTCATACCGTGAAAATGATGAAGTGCATACTGACTTTCACATCAGTCTTTTTAGATAGGTAATGCATGATTTCTTCCACATTCTTCATTCTTCTACAAAGGTTACACATTCAATCCCCTGTTCCAAAGAAAGATCAGACATGACTGTCATTCCTAATATTTGTCCTACAACTTCTTGAAACAAAGAGGAATTACAAAGTCTGGCTAGGCTTTCGGTTCTAGTGCTTCATCTCCTCAGTATTAAAGGATAGATGTTTTCCTTTATACCAAATGTAAACTTTTGTTGCTGCAATTTAATCTGTTTTGCTTTACCAGCAATATGCAGTGTGCATATATTCCCACCTATATGCAGTGTGCAAAACGTATTGTTTTCCTGTCTTTCTATCTACATTCCACTGATTAGAAGATCTGCCATTATATTGGCCTTATTTTACAGGTAAGCAAGCCAGAGAAAAAATTTACTACAGTATTTTAAAAGTAGAGAGAGTAGCATTCTAAAAAGGGCAAGAAAGCAAACTGGCTTGTCAGCTGGTTTTCATATAATTAAAAAAAATCCTCACAAAATCAGCACACATAAACCTCCACAAAGTCCTCACAGAATAGTATCATAGGAATAATACTACCTGGAAAGATAATAAATTATATCTAATATAGGATTCAGGACACAATAATGGGATCTTTTAAGAGCAAATGTTATTAGTCACCCTTCAGTCTCATCATTCACTATTCAGAAAAATATATTTCCATGGATAGCTGTATTTTACCACTAACTGCAAGAAAAGGTTGGCTAATATTTCTGATCAAAAATATAAATGATTGGCCTTTCACCTTGATACAAAAATTATCATATTTTCCCTCCTATCATTATCATCTCAATTAATCCAAAACAAAAAGGTTGATTAATTAATTATTTAATCTGTTTACCAAGAAAAGATTGTCATTAAAAATTTTTGGACTGAAGGCCTTAAAGCGTGATCATTTCTGTAAGATCAACGTGTAATGTATATTCAGTTTTGTTAGGGAATTTATAGATAATATTTATAAAATATACATTTCCTAATTAGAATTCTAATCCATTTCCTCTCTGTGTGAAGAACGTTAATAAAATAAGGGTTTATATTTCTTTGTTTGAATGAACATTCAGTTACAATTCTGGTTTATTTGTTCAGACTGCTGACATTTTCATGGTCTTTTATTAAAGACCTGATTAACCTGCAGAAAGAGCACGGTGTTTGTACAGAGCTTATGTTCTCTAAGCCTACTTCACACCCACATATTGCCTTCTGTTAGGGGAACACCGGTGATGTCAGCGTCCCCTATCATATGACAACGCCTTCAGAGGACTGACCCCTCTGCCAATGGAGTGTGATTTATAATGCCAGGAGCCAGAACATGAGTAACATCAGAGTGTTCACCTGACCCTTGGGCCAGCCCCAGCTCTGCTCCATGGAGAAAACAACTGGCCATGCTGCTCTGCTAACACCTTTATCCTCACTGCTCTCCACTGGCATCCACTTGCCATAATAATCAACTTTCTCACAGGAGGTTTACTATTTCTAGACAAAAGAATTGGCTTAAAGTAACTGAGTCCCTCTGCATGTAACTGTGTCACAGAATACTGAGTTTGGAAGGGACCCACAAGGATCATCGAGTTCAACTCTTAACACTGTCTCCCTGGTGGGAATCGAACCTGAGTCTCCCACACGCCAGGTGGGGACACTTACCTCTCAGATGTGCTGAGGATACTATTCTTCATGAGGTGATCACTCTTTCCCTGATTCAGGAGTCTTGGAAAGTTAACTTGCTTGCATTAACTGCACATGCAGAAAATTAATAGTACAACTAAAAAAATTTACCTATGTGCATTTTAAAGTAAGTCATATGAAAGGTCTTGCACTAAATAATAAAAACCCCAGTGATACCTAAGATGTTTAATAAAACCACATCATGCGTCTGTTTTTCTGTTACCTGCTGACTCATAAATATCCAGTGGATCAGCAATTCCACTTTTATATATTAAACAGTTAGAGATTCTAAATTTGAAGTGAATTTCTTAACATTACAGTGTCATGATTTCCACACTGGAGATGCAAAATGGTTTCAACAGGCTGTAAAATGCAAGGTGTGACCCTACCAAAGACATTATCAACTAATTTAAGACGTGACATAAAAGGGTGACACTAAAGGGAAATAAAGTAATTGAGAGAGGGTGCAATGGCTAGAAAGGATCCAGAGTTATGTAATTATTCAGTCAAAAACAACTGGTTTTGCCGAACAACAAATTTTCAATTTATTGATCTGTTTTGCACAGACTAAGCCACTACAAATATCTCATAATTAAAAAAAAAATTATCTCAGTCAGGAGTTTCATTTTCCTGGACTGACTGCATGCTGTCTGGCTTTCCCTTGTGTATGATGCTTGTCTAATTTCACAACTTCGTATTTTCTAGAAAAACAACGGTGACTACATTCTCAACCCCAAAGAAAAATTTGCAGATGTTCCAAATACATACTTTTTTTAATGTTTCTCTGTGCATCATCTCTCAGTGCTTCTGTGTACACACATAAAATTTAATATTCAGTAACTTAGTCAGGTGTACAAGGCAGACATATACTTGCATACCTTGTCCAAGTCTTTCCTGTGTTGGGAATCTGCTGAATGCAATCAAATCTCTGAAAAATCTCACACAATGGGAATATAAACATGAATTTCTTGTATGACCACACTTCGTCTTTCAGGTGCACTGTAAATTCATACTCCAGTAAATTCCAACTCTTCTTTTGATTAAGATAAATTGACATTATGCCTCTACTCTTGCTAGATAGCTATAGGTTCCATAAAGGGCCTGCCAAATCCATGCAGCAAAGGCTCCACGTGACAGAAACACACAACTTGGAGGGTGAGATTTTCATGCATTCTGTCTCTCTGTACACTTCGTCTTTAAACTCCTGTTAGTATTGCCTTTTATTTCCTCTGTGTCCGTTCGTGCTTCAGCTCAGCTGCTTCCTGAGCCTTAGGAGTCCCAGGAGACAGGAAACAGCATTTTCCAACCAGCAAGGTACATATTGACTATCTGAGTCTTCACAGTGTTCCAAGTGTGAAGATTATACACATAGAAAATATCAGGGTAGAAGAAGAAGGTTTCTCTTTCAGAATCAGCAAGATCGCAACCTGTAATACCATGCACCTGTTTACAAAGTAGCAAGTGTTGGGAGTTGGGGGAAGTTGAATTTTTAAAAGTATTATAAAAATGTTCCACTTACAGTGAATACATACACCATTCATTACACATTTCATTACACGTTTCAAAAGCTGGAGCCTGCATCTTCAAGAGTATATGATGCAAAAAGTTAGTTAAAATTACATACCATATTTTATAAAGCTTTACCCTAGAAAATGCTAGATGTAAGATAAGCCAGATATTAAACCAGACCTAAATTTGATCTTAGTCAAAAGGGAATTTGCCTGTGTTCAGTTTAGACTAATATCTATATCAGATTAGTATTCATAGCCCATACACTGACCTTTTCAAAATTAATTTTTAACATTTGGTTTTATATAAGTGGGAAAAAACCAACCCAGATGCTGCCTTTAAAGGAGTGCATTTGTACTACAGAAGAGAGGAAGACGGAAGGAAGCACCTCACAAGGATGTAGTTGTTATTCAAAAGAAAACAGAGCATCTATGTTATTCAAAAGGTATAAAAATCTCTCCAAGATATCAAATGCAAGTTCTGCTCACAGAAAATTAACCTTAAAGAAACAGCTGGATGCAAACTAGGGCATCATGGTATATTGCATAAATGTGGAGTTCGGGATAAAAATGTTGCTTAATGGAGTTGACCAGTGTAAAGGTTTTTGTTTTGATTATGGAAAGAGCATGTGCCCCAAGTCCTGGCTGGCAATGGAAAAGTATAGAAGTAGCAGAGCAGCTATCACTGGTGTCTAGAATAGGGCAGAATATTTTGTGGCATGTTGAAAAGGCTTTTCTTGCCCAGCTGGTTTTAAATGATACCAGCTACAAAGTCCTTTGCACTTTAATCATTCCAGCAAAGGAGAGAAGGTTAGGAAGAGTTTAATACCTAACTCTTAATCTGGTTGCTCTCTGTTCTAAGGATGCAGGCAAATGGCTGTTTCAATCTAATAACTTTTTCATTCTGAATTCTGCCTCTCAGAGCAACAACAAAAAAAATTGTTGTTCTGCTCAGTCACAAAATTAGGCTTTAAGAAATGCAATAGCAAACCTTCGAGGGTAAATATTAAAGCTACCTTCCTCTCTGTACAGCCAGAGCTGCAGTGAAATACACGAGTTCTGCTGACAGTGCCTTCATGCTGGCTCTAAGTGACAGCAAGCAGAATAACACAAGAAATATATGTAGGCTTGTCATGTACTAATATCCTTTTGATAATGCAAACTGTTAATCCTAACCCAGGTAAAAAGAAGAAAAGAAATTGTGTTCTTATCTTAAAGAGTCCACATTGGCCAGATGAACACTTCAAGGTCACTCAGTATCGCTATAAACAAAACAAACCTATCGGCTCTATTATGCTGCTAAAATCCCATCTGACCGACAACATTTTCACCAAACATAACCAATTTATTTTTGTTTTAAGCTTTAATTAAGTATTACAGATTGAAGCGAAGTAATTAATAACTTTAAAGTACACTGACCCACAGAGAGCAAATACCTCAATCAGGTGCAGTCTGGGGAAAAGGAAATGCATGAACTAAGATAAAACAATTCTGTCCCCTCAGTCTCTCCTAGTAAATCAAAGACAGGAATTTTATATTAATTGGCAATGAGTCTATGTCTAGTCTGACTGCTGACAGAGTCATAATAATAAAAACATGTCTATGGGAAGTGAAAATGCAGTTTGAATGTTAATAATGCCTTCATTTTCTGTTTTGATTGATTACTTTGAATAAAATTCAAGTAGCTATGTCCCTGGCCCCAATTCTTATCTTGAGAAAATCAAATCACAAAAATCAAGTAACATGAGTTAGAAATGCATATAAGTAACTGCCTGCTTAGGGAGATCCATTGCAGAGACAGTTCTCAAAAACACATAATGATGATTAGGTGAGAAATGATTGCAGAACAAGTTTCAAATTCCGAGCATTTTTCCCTTCCACTGCTTACATTTATTACAGGTAGAATTTGCTTAGCAAACACAGTATGAAGAACACTACTTAGAACAATCTTGATAGTAAAATTAAAATTATTTGCCTTATGTCCTGAAAAATGTAAGCACTCAGATGACATTTTAAAAGGATAAACACATAGTAGATATTCTAACTAACCAAAACTAACCCTCAAAACCTCAAGAATGAGCATAAATTAATTAAATATCTCCAAAATCTGACTCAGTTCATTTGGTTTCTTATTAAAATGGAATAACAAGAGCTTAACATCATCCATAACCCATAAATAATTCCTGTTACACTACCTGAATCATTGTTCCCAGATAACAAATACTGTATCTTCAAACACAGAAGTCCAAGGGGGGAAAAAAATTATTGGTTATTTGCTCTTTCTTCTTCTCTATAGACTGAAGTCATTCTTTAAAATACAGCTGCAACTGAAAGAGATGTACCTAGTAGGTTGGCAAAGAGGACCTGAGCATGTAAACTTTGGAAATTTCATTTCCTAGTTCAAAGGGAAGTAGGTGCCCTATAATAACAGCATTCATAGCTGAAAACTGTGAAAATCAAACACTTCACTTGCTCTTAGGATTAAATAATACTGCAGATACAAACAAAACAGCTGAAAAATATGGAAGAAAACGTTTTTAGATGGGAAACATGAAAGGATCATGCAGAAATATGCAGATAATATCCTATTTCCTCTAGAGTAAAAGAAGAATTAAGAGAGGAACAATCCTTGTTGCAAAACATTTGAAAACTGATAGATTATTTACATTTTTCCTTGCTGAAGTCAGTCCTGGAAATCAGATTCACGTATTTTGCCCACTCCCTCTCTTGGGGCTGAGCATCAACAGAATGCTGCTGTGTACTCAGTGTTATGACCTACTGTAGGAATAGTGTATTTGGCATCAAAACTTCATAAATTGCGAATTGAAATCCATGAGCCAATATGAGTTTTCACAAATGTGCCCAGAAGAGATTATGAATTAAGCAAAAATTATGTTAAAAAGTGATCCCAGACTTCCCTTGGAAATATACACCCTGTTTTCTAAGTGGTTCATACTAACAAACACTTAAAGTACATCGGAGAACAGGCTTTTCACTTATTGGGATAGATATAGCCTATTAGATGAAGAACCAAGCTTTATTAACACAGCAGCTATTTTTCAGTAAGCGAGACTGTTTTGGGAACAAGCTTATGGTTCTCATTGCTGCGCAGCTTCTGCACAATTCCTTTACTCCAGCAACAGAGTAATGATTTAGTCCCAACATCCTCCCCAAGATAAATGGAAGACTGGCCACTCTGCCAGAACCTCAAATCAACATCACATAACATTAGTCTCAGAAGGACGGAAAAGACACAAATCACTGTAGACACAGAGGGCAAAGATGTGACAAACATAAAAATCCCATCAGACTGATAGTGGAGAATGTTGATAAGTCACATTTAGATTTACATTTCCCACTGCAGAAGAGAAAAGTGCACAAAACAATTAAAGTGCACAGTAGCAATATCTGAGTTCATTGATATTAAAGAGACCAGCAAAATGCATGGAATTGGATCCTCAAGCTGATATGTACCACAGTGCTGCTGCAGTTAGGCAAATAGAGTTGCGTTGCCTTCACATTTGCTAATTTTCCTTGCAGCTAAGTGTTTCAGCTTTAGGAAGAGGTTTATACACTCAGCTTTAACTTGTGCCATTAACAAAAACCAGTGAGGCAAGTATGAGTACCAAAAGGCAGGTAGATTGCTGAAAAGAGCAGATTTGTAGCTTGTCCCCAAGGGCAAGAGAAGTTAGACATTTTCCATACTAACAGGGATGCCATAAGCAAAAACGTTCATACAACCTTACTAGAAGCAGAAACACACAAAGAGGTTTTTTTTAAATCTTTAAAATTGCTTAATTCAGTTTCCCAAAAGAAAGGGATATAAAATGTTCCAAGCAAGTTACCAAGTGCCTGTTTCAACTATACCAACTCTTTTAGATCTTGGTAAATCCATAATTTTACAAATGCTCACAATAAAACAAAAAAAAGCCAGTAAAGGCTTCATTGCATTAAAGTTTGGATAGACTTTTAATTATGCAGCAAAGACAGAAGNACCATCACAGGCTTTTGCTTTTCCTTCTGTACTGAGTGTTGCTTGCTAATTTATTTTTAAATTTCTTATCAATGCATAAAATCATGAAATCTTTAGAAAGTTACAATTATCTAAAATGAGATACGCATTAAAACTGTTCTGAACTTTTAAATTACGGTAGCTGAAATTGCTTATGTTGTAATGAAGTGTCACTTGTCATTATGTTTTTAATTAAAACAACACTCAGTTCCAATTTCTTTCCTCCCACCACTGCAATGTTCATAGTTTTAAATGTAGAAATAGATAAACAGCAAAAACATTTAGCTGTTACATTTTCATAAAAATGAACACATTTACTTTTTCTGCTTGTAATTCCTGTAATTAACAGTCAGAAGGTTCTGTTAGGATCTGTACTACTCTAGGAATCAAACTGAGATGCATACGTCTGAGATAACTGCTTGCCATGCTCATAATGTTTGGATTTTGACTCGAATTCTAATATTTTCTCTCAGATATTCCTGTTATCCATTTACACTTTAATGTTATCATTACCAAAATGTCCAGGATTTCCTACAATGGAAGTTAATCCTTGGTATTATAAGCAGTGGTTGATTTCTCATCTGATTGTTACGGTGGAGTTGAGGAGTAAGAAAGGAACGGCAGGAAAAGAATAATTTCCCACCTAATAACATACTTGCAAGTCAAAGTTATAGAGAAGGGGGCAGCAGCTGTGAGGACCCTAAATGCTTTCTGATGGCAATTTCTAACTAGTTGAGGGACCAGTGGTGATTTTCACTAGTTTTACTGACCCAAACCAGTCTTTAGCATTATGTTCGTTCTCAGTATGTATATTAAAACTCATTAAAACAACTATCAAAATAAGAAACCAGATGTTTGGCAGACCATTAATTATACCTTCCAGATGCAGGCATGAGGACAGATGATCACTTGAAGTTCTCCAAAGGATTGCCCAAGAACATCCTAGAAGGCAGGCTTCCAGCAAAGCTAGAACTTTGACAGAAGCATTTGTCAGTAATCATGCCATTCCAGTAATCTGGAATTACTATTTCAGCCACACTCAGTTCTTGGAAAAGCTGATGGCTAGGTCATTCTCACAACTCTGTTTTAGAAAGCTGAATAAATAGCCAGGTATGCAATGATTTATTTTCTTAAGGCATAAAGAGTGGGTACTTGAAACTCTTACACCTCACCACATCCTTTCTTTAGTATAACCAATAACTTATTCATGCTTTCACCACTCATAAGTCTAATGCAGTTATCCAGGACACATGCCAATGTAATCTTTGTATCATGAACTTAAGAAGCTTTGATGCACAAAATATTTCAAGTCTTTTACATTGAAATATTTACTACACATGAAGTATTTCCTACACGTGACATATTTCTTTTTATGCAGACATTTAAATTCTATGCAATTTAAAAAAATTAACCATGTATTCTCTTGGTATTTTCTGTGTAAAGGAAGCATTTCTGAACGTGTTGGTTTTGCAGTGGTGGAAGGTTACGTTTCACACAAGTGAGCCACATCATTTCCATGCCTTTTTCTGTGCAGCAGTTATTGCTAGGAACTGGTCTGCAAAGTATTTGAACATAGTAAATTACTGAAGCAGGCTCTTGTCAACACACATTGACACCTTTTATAGCTTTGTTTATAAGAGGCATTCTCCCTCTCTCCCTCCACAGCACTTGGATTGAAGTTCATTGTTCTACAAGTTGTATTGATGCTGCTGTGCAAAGTTCAGACTTAGCAAAGCTGCTTATCTGCATACAGCAATACTCTAAGTAGCTGCCTATTGATTTTTTCTTCTTTAAAACCGTCATGGCTTCTTCAAATATTTTTCTCAAACACCTAGTGTAAAGGACTGGGAGATAGTACATGGCTTTTCAATGTCTTAAAACTTGTTAATTCTCCATTAAGAGAAATACATTTCCTTGTGTTTCATGAAGAACATAAAATAAATTCAATATCTTAAATGAAATTCCCTTTATTCATTAAAGAAATAAAAACTCAGAAGGACATTTTGAATTAATATATTATAATTAATATCACATTAAAATAGTTGATTTTTTTTTTAACTTTTATAAAACTTTTAGACATACAGTAGCCTTAGTACAATTTCTGGGCATAAGCATTTTAAAAGGCAGATATTAGAACCATTCAATTATGGCGACAGACAGCAGTATTTTTAGCAAGACCTTTCTAGGAAATCATTTAAGATATATTACACATAGGTGTCCAGAGTCCTGTCATATATCATGAGCATGGACAATATGTCTGCAAGAATGCTGTAGTTTCACGTCAATTTCTCAAATTCTATTCATGGGTTTAATAATTTCCCCATTTTTAAAAGATATCAGCTATTTTGTCCTTCAGGGCCCTGTCATTTTTATAAAAAGTTAATTTTTTTAAATGGCAGCACTGGTCTTAGCAGGGAGAAATCTTTAGAATTATGTTTTCTTTAATGCTCCTCTCAATACTGATCAAAAAGACATGAACATTGAGCCAGAGGAGCCCCAGGCTTTATGGCTTCTGATAATTCTCTAGGTAGGCAGTTCTCCAACACGTGACATTAGCCTACTGTCTTCTTTCAGTTAGCAAAATGCTCTTGGTTTGATATCTTATGGCGCATTTACAGTATTACCTTCTGAT
The DNA here is from genome assembly GCA_013390025.1 of Pitta sordida. NCBI lineage: Eukaryota > Metazoa > Chordata > Aves > Passeriformes > Pittidae > Pitta > Pitta sordida. The sequence goes on from WEKX01014270.1 coordinate 37,962, forward strand.
AGACTAGGTACCTTTTTACAATATAAGATTGGCACTGTGTGTGGTTAACCTTCAGAAGGTTTTTAATCCAGCTGCTTTTTTGTGGTGATAGACTAGACAGACTGCCAAAATACTAATCTGGAGCACCATGGGATTACTTGTTCTGTCCAAAAAATCCCAATGCCGCCCTCCCCCCCAGCAAACCCATTTGTAAAGATTACCTGCATTTTTTTCCATGATCAGTAGGTAAAATCCAGGTCCTGGTGAGAGCATGACTCAGTTGTGATTTGTCTTTTGGCCAGTTTCTCAGTTCCATGCATGCATTTGAAAAAAAAAAACCAACTATACAAATTATTTGAAATGAAATGCGAACCTGCTGACAGGTTTTATTATGAAGCCTCCATTTGGGCCCTATAAAAGCTTTCTCCATGATCCTAGGCTGAGTGACTGTAAGCAGATTTCTGATTTTAGGTGTAAATTATGCTGCATGCAGAGGTTTTGTATCTTTTAATGTGAAACCAGGCAAATCTTAGCAATTTTGGATTATGTCATTTTATTCTGTAGTCTTCCAAAGGTTTAAACATGGAAGTCCAAGGAAAGCCAGGAAAAGTAAAAAGAGACAAGAAATCACATGAAACTCTGAAAACAAAGTGGTATTTTTGCTTTTCTTAAACAAGTAGAAGGATTTACAAAACTGTAATACTCAAGAGGTGCTAACACTATGTAGTTCAAATTTTCGCAGCATTTACTCTTGATTTTGGTTAGAGGGTATATTTTTCCTCATAGTGTCCTGTTCACCTTCTTCATATGATCCAAATAGTCGCTGCGTTCTTCTTATTATTGATGTGATGCTTGGAATTCTTTTGCTTAAGTGCAGCATGCTTACATTCTAGGCAAGTTCACAGAAGGATATTGCTATTTCAGATGGCTACAAAGCATTCAAGCTGTATTTTTCTCAGGAAAGATGATGGCCCCTTCACTGCTGATATATAACCAGTTACGGAATTAAAAATCCTGACACAGGAGATGAGATTTTTGAGGGCAGAAAGAAAATGGAGTGATCACACAGTGCAGAGGCAAATGCTGAAGAGAAAGGATATGGGGCATAAAATGCAGACGGAGTTGGAAGACAGCCATAAAGGGTACGTGAGTCAGGAAAATTCCTGGAGTGGAAAACAAAGCCTAACCTGTGTGATGAGAATGATCACAAATGGTGACTAAAGAGATAAGTACTGCTAGAAAAGGCAAACTAGAGGGCTTAAATAGTGATCCACGGGAATCTTGGCTTTAGTGAGTAATTCTGAGGAGCCTGGCAAGAAATTGCACTGTTTGCACACATCACATAATTTACTTCATCCTGGAAGATATTACTGTGACCAAGGTCTTTATCTGCTACGTAAGGAGATGCTAACACTCGTGAATGTAGTTTCAAATAGTTTCTGATTCTCTGTAACATTCATTGTGATCCTAGGTATTTTTCTTAGTTATGTACACATCTAGTCTTCTGTTGGAATAGCTGCACTAATATTTTGTTTTGAAGTAAAAGGAATTTATTATTCCTTTCCCATCAAAGAGCAAGTTATGAACCCTATAGAAAAATCTTTGACGTTTTTTCCTCTATAAGGTCCTTGAGCGGTTTAATACAAAAAAAAATGGAATCTGTAAACATATCTAACAGAGAACATTTTGATTTGTTAAAAAACATGTCTCAACATAACTTTTTATAGTGTAAGCAAAGATAAATAAATCGAAATTTTCTTAGCTTATTCTTTCTTCTGCTGACTGAGGCCAATAATGTATTTCCTAACATTACCTCATCAACCAAAGCATGTTCAGTTTGAAGGAGACATTTATTCTGACTACTACGACTACTAGTAAAAGCACATTAATAATAAAGTAATGGCGATATAATGTTTGTTACTGACTGAAGGTGATTTTTAAATGTTGATTTGTTAGACTTGTGAAGAATTAGCTTGGTGTCTGTGGACTGCTTGATCTCCCAGGCTCAGGCATGTTTCTTTTATTAAAAAGTGGATATGAAAGTCAAACATTCTGCATTTGACAAGAGGGGATGATTTTTTGTTAGCTTTTTAGTAGTGTGAGGGAATCCATATGGAGATCAGACTTCTGATTCAGAAGCATTTCATTTTCACTTCCTAGGCAAACCACAGTTTGGTCTGGAAGTGATGAGGGTGTGTGAGTTGTCAAATTGAACATTAGTAGAAAGATGAAAAGAGGAAGAAGTGAAGCTAAAGAAACTCCTAAACACAGCCCTGAATGAATCTATCAAACATGATATGATCATGAAAATCAGCACCCCATTCAACATTAATAGATAAATTTTCTGGTTAATTTTCTATTACGTATTTTCTACTATATTTCCTCATAACTACCAATTCACATGCATGCTGCTTTGGATTTGAGAGCACTTACCAGAGATTTTTTTTTTTCGAGGAGGAATCCTTGATTTCACATGTACTCAGCCAGAGCAGCCTAAATAATCCCCTTAGTGAGCAGAACCAGGACATGGTTCTCCAGCAATATCTGCTGGAGAAATCACAGAAAATAAAGCGTGAGAGAGGAAGGAAGGCATCAGCATCCATACCAAGCTCTTTGTATTGATTGGATAATCAAAAAGTGAATTGCTCCATAAGAACTGCAGTTAATCTGTACAGTAGTGACAGGGAACCAGCGCTGTTATTAGACATGGTTCTGTTGCAACATGAGAATTACACAAACTCTTGAGGGAGGAGAGGGAAGAATTATATTAACTCAGATAAACTATGCTGATGGAGAAAGAAAACCTAATTTGATTGTGGCACAAATACACACATTTATCTGTAGACATAAGGTAGGAATATTTAGAAATGGGTATTATTGCAAAAATAGATCTTCTGTGTAACTTAGCTTATGATTCTGTACTACTGAACGTTCTGTGCTGTTTTCTGCCTCTTGTCGCTACCTTTTGATTAATAAGCGTCCAACGAGTCCTAGTGACATTCTCAACTCCTAATTATCCAGGTCACTTCTGAAATTAATATATAATTCCTACACCGTTTTGACTCATTTTTTCCCAAACTACCACGTGATAACTCTTTACGTTTATCTAAGACAATAAACTATTGGCGTTTTGTTAAGTTTTTTGTTGAAGGCTGCCTAGAATTCTAGGGTCAAAATCCTAATTCTAGCACTGTGGAAATAAGCCTAGTTTCTGTAATAATCCTTCTCCCTTTGTACTACTTTTGTCCAATATTGTGAAATCAGAGCAGCTAACAGAATATTGAGGCTTTTCAGATGAAGCACATGCATTTTAAAAGAGATTTTATTTTACACTTTTGCTACTAGTGAAATACCTCTTATTTCTGTGGTTTCATTCCATAGAAATAACCTGCTCTTAGTAAATATTCATTTATAGGAAAATAAAACAGGAAAATGCAGTTTGAAAGGTTGAATGTTTTTCAGGACTATGAAAACCACAGAAAGACAAATGAAAATGAAACACAGAAAATATTTCACAGGTTCACAGGCAAGTGGGAAGGGATCCACAGGATCATCTAGTCCAACTCCCAAGGAAACGCCCACCCAGGGATCAAAAGCCCACAAGCGTGGAACCACGGGCACCACACTCCATCCATCCAAGCTTCCCACCATCTAGACCATGTTGCTGAGCTCCTCATCGAGTCTTCTCTTAAACACCTCCAGGGATGGCGACTCCGCCACCTCCCTGGGCAGACCATTCCACTGAGAGATCACTCTCTCTGTGAAAACACTCTTCCTAACAGCCAGTCTAAACATCCCTTGGCGTAGTTTAAGGCTATGTCCTCATCTCTGGCATCTTAAAGCCTAGGCCTTTATGCAGGGGTACACAAAAGATGCTCTGTGCATTTCTATGTACACATAGAAAATAAATATACAGTTGTTTTTGAGCGTTTTCATACTCTCTTCTACCAAAAAAAAAAAAAATTCTATTTCATTTTGTATGAGAATCACGGAATTCTTATGGCTTATAACTCCAGCATGATCAATACTACAAAAGAAGTCCTACAAATGTAGATATTTTACATTGACTCAGTTAAACTGTGCTTGGTATTTTACTGAGATTCACTCAGCATAGCCCTTGCCCTCATTTTAAGAGACCATTGTAGAAATATGAAGACAAAAAATTTTGAAACTGCAGCTTCCTTTCGTTCCTCAGGGTTGTGTCCAGCCAACCAAGAAGCATAATTAAATACCTCTCTCTTGCTCTCTTTCTCATGGACACACACAAACAAATATATATGTATATCAGAATATATTAAATTTTGCATACTTCTGTTCTGTTAGCTTACCTATTTGATAGGAAGATCTCAGCACAGAGATCATGACTTCCTGCAACTGCATACAACTGCTGCCCAATTTCTAATTTCTGATTTATGAGTTATATAGTAAGGTCCCTTATTTTTGCAACCAGCATGAGACCAAATCATGGGTGTGGATTTGTAATGCTACTGACTTTATCTTTTAGCACATATGGATTTCATTGCTCCATACAAAGTAAAAAAGGGTGTCCTATGCCATTTCAAGATTATATCCAAGAAGGGTATTCAAGAAGAATATTCTTAAAATTGTTAACACCCCAAGTGACAGTCTGGCCTCAGTTGCATCCATCCTTCTACATAAAACATTGCACACATTCAGGAGTCACTAGGGCTACACCAGCATGATAAATACTTCTTTAGTAGAGAAAATACATGGATATTTTACCTCCAGCATCATAACACAAGATTGGAATTGCCAATTCTTCTCCATAGCAGCACTGTTAGTTGAGCAGCTTTAGGTCCAATCAGCTCTTTTGAACTCTCTCTTGTCTGCTGCTTGAACAGAACAAGGGAGGACATAGTGAGGCGGAGGATACCTAAAATAAATCTTGGCTGATGTGGTGGCTGAGGAAAGAGTTACACCACTTTATCACATACCCTTTGTACAATGTTAAATTCTAATTAATTAAATAAATCAGTTGATGAAATCACCCCATAAATGTGACAGCACATCATAATTCACTGCAGCTGCAAGATCAGGGAGCAGATGGAAGACGTTGGATTTTCTTTGAGCTGAAGTGCCATTTTGCTGATTCCATTCTACTTCTTTTAAGATTACTACAAGTGCATGTGTACAAAGGGCCTGATTCTGCAGCTGCTTCTTGCACAGTACTTCACTGTCAGGAAACTTTCCATAAAAACCAAGCAGCTGCAGAACTATACCTTTCACATTTTGTTTATTCGTAGGAGGAAAGTTATGGCCTATGTTAAACTGGGGAAAGTGAGGACAAAAGTTTGTTTTAAGTTTAATTGTGGTCCATTGAGTAGCGAAATGATCCTCCCTGTTGTCCTCTAATTATGCACTATACATTAAACAGGATTCTTTCAACGAGGATAGTTGTTTCCTCTAAAGCTCAAGCCTCAGTACTAACAAGCAGTCTGGATTTTTCTCATGATAAGTAGTGCCTTGAACAGAAAAATAAATGTTTTAGCCTGGCTAGACCTGAATATTTTTAATTCACCTTTACACCATGCAAAATGAAGGAGGAAGGGAAAATATTAAATAAAAATCTTTTTGAACGGTCACTATGTCCCAAATGAAAACAGAAGTGACTTAGAAATTGTTTCTGGAACAACTTGTAGCTGTGTGTAAGGTGGAGCTGCCCAGCCAGGTCCCCAGGAGCAGGCTGACCACCTCAGCCATGACCCTGTGTGAATGGATTTACTACACGTAAAGCTGCAGGATCTTTGCAGCAGCCTTGGCAGCCTGATGCAAACTGCCAGACATAATTTGCTCTGCACTTTATTCTTTATGTCATGACACAGTGATGTGGAAGAACAGGAGGATGATATGCAGCTCTTGGTTCTTATTTTCATCTTCAGCATCCCAGGTTAAAAAAAAGGTAAAATGCAGAGCAATGTACATTCCTTATCAAAGAAACAAGCATGCATGTCATTCCCTGCTGAAGAGTCAAATAGGGGTGAATTTCAGGAACTTATATTCTCACCCAAAAGCATAGCACTATACCCTTGGCTGGATTTGAGTTTATGTTATTGGGCTGGGTTTTTTTTTCAATTCCCCTCAAAATTCATACAGAGCTTTGATAAGTAGCAAAGGTAATCTCTAAAACATGGATCAAATGGGAAAGGAAGACAAGGGAATCTGGAAAATGCCCATATCTCTGTGCCATGCTCTGAGAAATGGGAATGATTTTTGTGGCCTACAGGGTAAGGCCACTAGATGATTAGGACTCATCTCCCCTTCTCACTCAAAAGGCAGTCTTAGAAATGAGGATTAACACTCAATAATATATTAAACATTCTCATGTATATCTGCCAAAACAGTAACCACTAAAGAGAATGAAAACCATTTCTACTGAGAGCATTGCTTGATGATAGTGGTATGAACTCCAGCAGTAGGGAGAAGAGATGGGCATTTCTTTCCCTACTGAGGTGCTTGTGCATGGAGACTCTACAGTGCCTCCCAGTTTCCCAGTCTATAATCATAATGTTCATAGAGAGAAGCATGCAAAGAGAGGTAATGCATCTATCCTAAGGTGATTACTCACCATGATCCGTTAGTCTTAAAATTTGTTTTTTCAGAAGCCAATGTAATAACAAAGGCTATAAAAGTCAGTAAAGGCTGAACAAGTTACGTCATGTTACTCTTCCCTCACTTTTCCTCATCTACTGTACTTCTAAAGTTTATTTTGAAAGTTTAAGATCTCTGTGGACCATTATATCTGCCACTTAGATTACCATTCTTCCTACTAAGTTATTTTTTAGGCATATTTGGAAGCTTAAAGTTATAAAACCAATACTTAATCACTTAAAGATCAAGGATGACTTTTAACAGGAACTAGCATTACAGCCCCAGAATTACAAACCACAGATCTAGAACATTTTCTTTAATATAATTTTTCACATCTCAGACTTAATAGATAATTGCAGCATGCTTATATTAGAGGCTGAATAGTTATTTTGTTTGACTTTAACTGTGGTAGTCAACAGCCTATTTGACAAGACCATTGCACATTCAAGAAAAAGTTAAATTACTTAACAAGACCACCTTTTACGGGGTCTAGATAAAATACCTTAATGATTGCTTCTATAAGAGAACTCTAAACTGTATGAATTCCAGAATAATACAATGACATTTTTGCTTTCCATAATTTTGTTTTTTTCTTTTTATGGGAGGGGGAGGGTTTGATACTAATGCTAGTTTTTACTTGCAACAATAATGCAAAAACAAGAAGGGATTGGGATTGAAACACATTAATCCCTCTCTACTTCATGGTTCACCATTTGTGACTTCAATACATCATGGCTGTTTTTTACCCTATTTACCACTACTTTGAGGATTTTGTTTATCACAACATCTTTCTGGAACTGCCCCCCACCCTGATATTCAAGGGACTACTGTAGTTAATACTGACCTATCGAAATGATGGGCTTTTTTGTTCTGATGATGGTTACAACAGTTTTGGAGTCAAACCTTTGGGTGAGGCACAATTTAAAGAGAAGAGAATGGATATTCTGTAACTAGAGAATGAACAGAAACAATTGTTTCCAACAGCTCTCCATTTCAGCGACCAACCTGCAAATGAGGAGGCACACACAAATGGAACACCAAGCTGACTAATGAAGAGGTAAAATTAAGGATTTTTTTGCTCTTGTATTGGTTTTGGGAGGTGGGAGGTTTTGTTAGGGTTCTTTGTGTGTGGTGGCTTTCTTTGGGTTTGTTTGCTTGTTCATTTGTTCGTTGGGCTTTTTGCTTGCCTTGTGTGTATGTGTGTCTGTTTGCTTTCAGCTGGCATATTTATGTGCCAAACCATTTCACATTCATTTGTAGGGTCAGAAATAAAGATAATAATAAAAAATCAAAATCAACAGTAAAAATTATACCATATAGAATTAATAAAGTTATCAAATTCAAGGAAAAAAAGCAGCCAAAATGGATATGCTTCCACTAGGGAAGAATCCAAGCAGCCAAATTTAGGTTTAAGTTCAAGACTAGTCCTCAAAAAGCACCAGTGAAAGAACAGGGAGATTGAGATTTGATTGGATTATATTAATCTCTAAATTACTTGATGTTAACAGCTGTCACGCAGCATGTGAGAGCAAGTTTTTCACAGAAAAAGCAGGTCTTTCCCATGTGGATTAATCATAAAGGAAGAAAAATTGATGGCCAGCTGTGATTGTGGGACCATGGGAGAGGTTACTCATTTTTAAGTTTCTGTGCCTCTCTACACCATAACATAGTAATTCATCCATTGATGATGGGAGATTTCAGAAAGGAATAAACTACCTGGAGCACTGGGGGATAAATTCTCTTTATCAAGTTTTGATGGTGATTTTATCGAATAATGGTAGGTGATAGGAGATCTTTCTCTTTAAACTTTTCAGTTGCTTGTGCTGCTGTTGTGATACATGGCAATCTGTGAGCATCCTGTCTTTATTTTACTAGAGTGCTGAAAAAATAACTGCAGGCACTGATAAATCTTGTGCATGAATTTTGCTCCAGAGCCATCCTCCTACTCTGGTGTAGGAAATCTTTATGGTAAGCTTCCTTCGTGATTCATAATATTGACTTTAGTTTTTTAAATACCTAATCCAGCAGTTTCAAATTAAGCAAAGAACGCTCCATCTGATTTGTGAAATATCTTAATATGATGAATAGCTAGAAATATCTCTCTCAGTCCATTTATACATATAAACTCCAAGCTTTACAAAATACAGCTTGAACTCTTTCTCTCTTATCACTGCTAGAAATGCTATCTTATTAATGTTACTTACATCTACTCATCATTATGACAGGAAAACAACATGATCATATTTACAGCAAGAGTCACAGCTGTGGGTGTCCCTCACAAAATGAAATTAGTTTTGATTTTGTGTCATGACAATGTTCATTAATGACATGGACTCTAAGAGGGCAAGATCAGACAGAACAATGAATCATTGCAACAACAATAAATGAATATCTTAGCGAAGGTCCACATACCTCTCTCCTCTAACTGGCATATATGAGACGGTCTTCGTGTAAGACGGCTGGAATTTGACTCTGTCCTTCAAGGATGAAGCAAGAAGTCCATACATTAAAGCATTAACAAAGGCCGAACAGGCTCCGTTGACCACCTGAATAGAAGTGCTACCCTGAGGGATAGTATGGTAACAACCTCCATATAAAAACCTCCATGTAACCACAAAACACGTACATGGCCCTGTGCCTCTCCATTTTGTTTGAACTCATGCTAGAAATAATCCTACTATCAGAAATAAACTGGCTCTGAGAAAACTTTTAGCTGAATTTGCAAGACAATTTGCAAGCTTTATTTCAGAAAAAAATTATTTCATTATTTTCTGAGAAGCTTACATTGGAAAATAATGTGGCCCAAATTATAAGATATTTGAGGGAAGGAGCAGTTTTGCTCTGCAGCTGCAAAATGTCTGATATGTCATTGGGAAATGGATAAGTAATAGAAATTATTATTATTTCTTACTTCTTGAGCAAAATTTCAGCATTTTCAAATCTAGGCAAATGTACTTATCTCTATGGTGCTAATAAGAAAAAATATGTAATTTATAAAGAACATAAATTGCTATGTGAACCAGCAATACACTGAGATAGTACTAAAATTAATCTTCATAGGAGCATGGAAGGATACAGGCCAGATAAAATAAAAAGTTTACAAATAAATTTCAGTTTAGCTGCGTATATAAAAAGCATTAGAAGATTAAATAAAATATGTAATCACAAGAACTCCATTGCTCTCTAGGTAATTTTCTATCAAGCTTATTATTACAGTAAATATATTTCTATTTGGAAGCAAAACTTTATTCTACCCTTTTGTCAAAGAGTACAAGTACTGTTTATACACAATGTAATGAAGGAAAGGTCACAATAATAAAAAATATAGCTAAAAATATATAGCTAGCTTCCTTTTGACAGGCTTCACTTCCAATTTCACACATTATGTGGGCTTGTGGATCAATGGCTCAGAAATTTTCCTGTTCACTCCTGTCAATTATGCCCTGAGGTCTTGTTATGCTATGACTGGGCAAGCACCCTATTCCCAGCTTGCCACCTCCCTGACAGATGTTATTTCCAGGGGTGTCGATAGCTTCTAAAGATAAGTAGTGGCCACTCTGCCCAAGACAAGTTTGACAGAAGGAAACGGACACTGAAGTGATCAAGAAGCCAATCCACAACCAAGAAAGCATGTCAGAGAGAGGGAGAAATGCTTTCCCAGCAGCCAAGCTGGGTATCCTAGAGAGCCCATGTCCTGCAGGGTGCACCTGAGCAGCAGCTCCTCACCGCTCTCCGGAGCCTTGAATCACCCCCCAGTCCAAGGACTACAGGCAAAATTCCAGTTTCCACTTTGCTCCAGATAGCTGTGTTAAAACAGCAAGGCTTCAGCTGGGGCCCTGAAAGCACAGAGGGGTTTGAGGTAAAAGACAAGTCTTTATAACATACGACATAATCCAGGGAGGTTGCCCAGTACTTCAGAGCTTTGTACCACTGTGCTTGGAAAGCACTGATTAATAGAAGCAATAATGTTAAAATAAGGAGAAGAGTCTAAAGAAATAAGTAACCATTAACTCATATAAAGAACCAAATGTATTTGGTTACTTAATTGTTAATTGTAGCTTAAACTGCTCTCGTGGGCCAAAGAGGTTTAGGATTTTATTTTCTTTTGTTAAATTCACCATTAACCAGACTTTGGCTTCACCAGAATTTGGCTTTAAAGTAACTAAGTTTGTTATGGCAACTGACTGGCATTCCACCAATTTTTTAGAATTTATATATTGATTAATTGGGTGTTCTTTCACTAAATGACCTGAAAGACATGGTCATCCTCCTGATACATCATCTCAAGTTCAGGAGGAAAAGCTATTCAGGAGTTCACCTTCTCTGCAACACCAATAAGGAAAGGAAAGGCCATTTTTCTAACAAGGAGGTGGAGCAGAATCTCTAGCATGGAAATGCCTGAAAGCATACAGTCATGGTGGATCACATACCAAGACACACCTTGTAATTTTAAATCCAGAATCAGAAGTCCATGATCTGAGATACTTTCTGATGCCACTGTAAGCCTTACTGCATTAGCAAATGTAACAGATTGTTGTTGGCAAGTCACTTGATATCACATGATACACAAATGCAGCAGAGAGGTCTCCAGAGAGAATGGTGGCAACAGAGATGACATGACAGCTAGTTTTGAAGATAAAACCAGAGTTACAGGCTCTTCAAAACTTGTTTCAGACTCTGTCCAGCTCTTATAAAGGCAAACCAAATGTGCAAGCTGTCTTTTTTTTCTGCTGAGGTGACTACTGCGTTTGCCAGCGCAAAGATGCAGTGAAATTGATTTTAGTTTCATGCTTAATGGCTGTGACGCAAGTGGCACCTGCACGCTGAGGAGTAGAGCTTCCCCAGCACTGACCTTTGGCCACAACACTCGTGGCTCTAAGTGGATCTTGGCAACCTAGTATTTTGTGGAATGGATTATTAGATGATTACTATGGAAATACAGGACGCTAGCAGAATATTAGCAAAATAAAATACAAGCCAATAAATACAGTAGTTGCTTGTTGAAATACAATTTCCAGTCAGGCAACTATACAACAATACAAACAAAACAAAACACAGGCAGTTTCTATTCCCTTTTAAATATTTAGCTTTTGAATCTTCTGGAAAATTACATGAGTGGTTTTGGATTTGGAGAGGGGGTGTATCTTTTTTTTCCCTAGATTATTGCCAGCTTGACTTCCCCCCCTCCCACCCCTGCACCACACCAGGCTCAAAGTTCTTATTTCTCCCTGACAGACTACTAGCTGAAATCAAACAATCAGTGTTGATTAAGTTTCTAAAAATGGAGTTCCTCATCTTCTAATCAATATTTTTGTTGAATTGCAACACTATAAATTCTCTTGGCCATTTACTTTAGCCCCCTTCCCATACGAACTAACCCTTCCCAACTAATAGTTAGGGATGTAACCTATTCATACATTAAAATGATCTATTACCCAAATCCCCAGTGTGCTGTTTTCTGTAATAGATGTTTAAGTACCATACCTTGTGTGTGCACACACATGCAGATGAATAGATAAATCACTGAAATCTTTTTGAGGTTCATCCCATGGAAACTGCATGCATCCCTTAATCCTTCCCAAAATATTGACCTTTAATTAACCCAAGCCACAAATGAACATGCAAATCTATATTCAAATTGCTTCTGGAATGAAAATGCGCTTAAAAAACACCTCAGCATCCCAAAGCCTGGAAGAAAACAATTCAGAAGCAAAGAAACGTATGAAAAGTCATGCACTGAGCATCTTTTTTCTGATTAATATACATTACATTTTTGTCTCTAATTCTAGTATTTTTCTATTTATAATATAGAATGAAATTTTATAAAACTTCACCTACCCAGCTATGATTTTATATAGCTGTGACATGAATGGGAATGCTACACAACTGTGCTGCTATTTTCCTGGAAGCATGTATCACATGAAGGACCAAAACTTTAATTGCTCTCCCTTCACCACATAAATGAACTCCAGTCCTTATTCCATATCACTAACCTTTCTTATAAATACAAGATTTCAGTTGTGGCCACAGGAGCATGCCTGTGCACTGTGAAGTACAAGACAGCTAATGACATATCTAGAGTTGAATACTGTGACAAACACATCAACAGGCCACCAGTTTTAGCACGTGATTAACTGGACAAAGATTGATTCACTAGATGTCTTTTGTCATATGTTAAACTTATACCTCAAAGATGCTTATATTGCTGTCTTCATTGCCACATCTGCCCAGTGCCACCACCTCTTTGTAGTTACATCAGTCAGGAGAGCTTATATTAACTCTTTCTGAATGTGCTTTAAGGTTCATACATTTAAAATAAATAAATAAATAATTTGCTTCAGTCTCCTGTACTTCATGTGCTAAGGAAGCCCCTGATGGAGGGCCAAGAGTCAAATAGATTAGCCATTGCAGAAAACACACAGAAAGCAGCCAATTAACAGTGGCAAAACACATTTTATGACCTACAAGTGAAATGTCACTCTCCTAGGATATAACTACAGAGAAGACTGTATATTGTTATACTTACCAGAAACATCATAGGTTTCTTCTATCACAAAAGTCACCTCACATCCCATCAGCAGAGTAAAGGGAGAAATGAAAGGAATGGAGTCCACAGGTGTGCAACTATTGAAATCAGGATTCAAAGGCTAAGGTTTGAGCACTTTGGTAGCCATTACCGCTTTAATTTTGTGGAATATATTTCATCAGTTCTCACAGAGCCACTCCAATATTTTGGGAGCATTTTGATAGCATTTGTTCAGTTCTGGTGTGTATACAATGAATCAGCAACTGCTCAGGTAAAAAATATGTGGGGAATATGCAAAATAAGTGTTTAAACAGTTTAGAGAAAATCATGATCAACTTTTACAGAGCAAATGTTTCACTTAACACTCTTGATTATTCTGGATTTACTGTATTGAGTGCTAAGATTAATTCACACTCACATAACTGTAACTTTCTAAATTACAGAGTACAATCACATGTAACAGTGCCATATCTCATGTATATGGATGAAGAAAATGCTCTAAAGTGCATACAGACAACACCAAAATTCTTATCACAGAACTTGATCCTCAACAAACGGCTGTAATATCTGTGATACCAGAGTAAACGTAGGCACTGGAGGAGTTACTATTGCAAGGAACGTTTTATACCACATAAGGAAGCACTCTTTAATGAGGATTTTATAAATCCTTTAAAACATTCCAAAAAAGGTGGGAGGCACAGAAACAAGTTCCTTCAAATATATTGTGAAACGTATTCACATGCTTAGCTATCCATACTCTCCATCTGTCTGACTTCAAAGTTTGTGGAGCATGTTATATTCTCAGATGAACTCATCAAATAATTATATCTCATATTAAGATACCTGGATGAAAAGATACCTGATTCTCCTTCCACCTCCTCCATTAAGTTTCCTGTGATCATTGGCCTATCACTCACATGGGAGTTTGTAATGGAGTCTAAAGAAAATCTGCAGGAAAATTTCATTGAATTTTACTGACAGAACAGCATCTCACTTCTTTACATTTCAGAAGTCTCAACCATTATATCACAGTGCATCAGTTTCACCATCTGTGGAATAATTTTTTTTGACTCACAAAATTCCTGTAACAGAATTAATATTCATAGAATATGTCAACATTTTACCTGAGGAAGCGTGTAACAGAGTTGAAAAAAAATATACATGTGTTTGAATACATATATGAATATACGTAATTATTCTTACACTAATAGATTTACTTCAGCATATATGTAGAAATCTACTACAAAAGATTGTCACATCCCTGGTCCATTTCACTGGTTTCTAAGGGAGTTCAAACCACTGGGATATGAAGGACAGTTTTGCTGATGAAAACACAATTTCTCCTAAGAAGGAAGAGAATGGAGAAACTTTTTGTGGGAAGAATTGAATGTGCCTTGAAACATCTAGAGATTCTGCATGTTTCAGTTCTAAAACTTTCTTTTTTTCACTACACACGTGTATACTGACCGCACAAATGACTGGCATAGAAGTAAGCACAATAACATTGTGATATAGTTACTTGTACTTCAGCTCCCATTAGGGTAATGGTCACTTCGGTTTTGTGTTTTTATGAGACTCAAGAATAGAGTATTACTGAAAACTGCATCTGACTTCAGAATATACATTGGAGAAAATATGAGACTCAAGAGACAAAATAGCCTGTCAGAGGGAAAAACACAGAAACCACATATTTAAGTGACAGCATGCATAAATGTAGTTAGGAAAGAAGAGTCAAGGAAATTTTGGTTGTTCCGAGTTTACGTGCTCATTACTAAGAGGAACGTTAAGATGACCAGCTACATTTCATAAGTAAATGGGCTAAGGGTTAGAATTATATTTAAATGCAAAATACAGCCCTAGAGTCACATCAATTAAACTACAACAGAATTATTTGGAAAGATGTAGTATAGAGTGTGCCCTTGCTGACCTCTCTGCTCAAAAGGACTTCCATACACAGGCAACAGAATTAGACTTCTCCCAGTAATCTCTTCAATGACCACCACGGAAAGGCTTCTCAGTTATATATACAAACACACACACTAAGATGTTTGCAAACATCCACACAGATATATATGTGCTTAGATAAAACATAGTAGAGGTAGCCTTCTCTTGCTGTCATAAATTAGGACAGACACTGAGATATTGAATACTTCCGAGTCATGAATGTTTGAACCAGCACCACATTATTGTCCTGGAAATTCTGTCTTATGGAAACTGCTATTGCATGACTAACTAGTGTCTAAATCCCTGCAGGGAAGCAAAACAATTATTCTTAGCCATAGCACAGTTACTGTATTTGTATTAATGGGAGAGAAGAAGAGGGTCATCTGCAGAGCCTTCTAATAAACAGATGCAATAAAAATATACCTCAAAAAATTAAACAAGTGCATTTTTGTTTCTGTCTTCAAAACTGTAAAATCCATGCCTTGGACACTGCAAGACATAAGAGCAAGAATAATTCTACTTTTGTTTTTAGCACTGCATTCATGGAGCGGCAACACCAAATTCACAGGGGGAAATCAGAGCATTGACACACACACGGCCAGGCAGTGATCAGACAAACCCTGCGGGAGCAGAGCACGTACTTGCAGGGCAAGAAGAAGAAATGGGAACCTAATTGTATCCATGTCCACAAACGCTTAGTTTACAAGTCAAAAGGAGCCATTAGAATCCAAGGCCCAGAGCACTGGTCCCTCAGTCTCTCTGCATTGTGACCGGAAAATTCAATGACCCTTTCAGAGCTATTTTAAGCACAGAGTTCATACAAATAAGACAAACATCATTTCTACATAGTTGGTGGTCCACCATCAGCTCTGATGTATGACTGCTTCATCACACCTGCTTATTGCTCATTTGGAAAGAAATATCTCATTAATAAAGGGGGAATGAAAACAACGGATAAAGATATGCATATAAATTTAGCCTGCATGGAGCTAGGTTGCTACAATTGAAAACTGTATTTGATGTCATTAATTAGAAATATTGATTAAAATGAAGGCAGCTCGCTGGAAGGATGATGATAATAGGCTAATAATAACAATTGATTTTGCTTTGATAAATGAACCAAAAAATGAGCTGAAGGTACTTAGATTTTGACCTATTTAAGGCCCACATTCCCTTTTCTTCTTTGCTTTATTGAATTTCTGAGATTTGCCCAAAGTATTATTAGAATGATACATCTGAAAAACACATAATTCACAGAAAGATTTGACTGCTGCTTCTATGATGGCTCATTCTGAAATGCAGAGTTTTTGGATCCCCCCCTCACTCCACTCCAGCTTTACTGAATTACATGTAGTGTGTGAGCAGCAGCAATAGTAGTAATTAAAAATAATGAGGCCTGCTAGGTCTCCTAATTCTATTATCTTTATAGCATCAGGCTTCAAGCAACTCACCAGCAAACTAGCCGAGATGAGAAATCTCTTCAGAAGGTTCAGTGGCTGTTTACAGTGCAACAGGATAATCTTTCCAGTCTGGAAATAAGTAAATAAATAAATAAAATCAGAAAACAAAATGAGATGCAGACATTAGTAGATATGGTTCAAGAAAAAGGTTAATTAGTTCATAATTGCCATAAAACTATTCTTTTTTCTTCCCACTGGAAAACCTTAGGTAACTGAATAAGGTGCTATATCATTAATTTTATTTTCTTATTTCTCTTTGCAGAAATTCTTATTTCTTTGAGGAATAAAATGAATAGCAGAATTTTGCATATGCTGGCTTTTTGTGTACTCTCTTATTTCAGTGTAAAAAGCACAAAAGCTACTTTCTGTTTCAGTCTAGTAATCTGCAGGGTGCTAAAAAGTGTAACTGAAGCATAGGTCTAAACCAGGACTATAACACAGTAGGTCCTTTGTCTCTCCAAAACTATCAACCGCAGAATTCTTTTTTATTGCTGCTACACTCTGATACTGTCTCTGAGTCCCACAAGCCACAACTGAGGAGATGGTTTTTGCAGTTCACTAACACTTAATTCCTTACATGACACACAAAGCAGCAGAATTTCAGATCCTCTGTTTAACATTTGCAAAACAACTTTCAGAAGATGATTACACATTGTGCAATCTTCCTGTTTCTGCAGGCAATCCAAACCAATAGCCTCCTGGAAAACTAGGAATAGGTACCCTCCCACTCCAAGCCTCATTCACCAGCTCATTGTGTGCATTGCGCACCAGCTCCCAAGTAACGTGTTTCTCCATCACGACTGGAGGCACATTTACAGTGTTAGAGGTGAAATGTGCACGTGTGTGTGTGCACACACAGGGGCCTGGGGTGAAGAGCTTGCAGCACCCGATTATCAATATTTTTTGCATCCTGTGTCAGGCTTTGTCAAATCAAGGCTGTGTGGCTCTGACTACAGCACTGGACCTCACATCCTCAAGCATCCTCAAAGCTTTTTTGAATCACAAAGGTGACCAATGTCATTAAGATGTTAAAAAAGGAGCTATTTCAGATTATGATGATCACAGTGAGTCACGGTTTAAGCACATGGAAACCACACATTACTATTTCTAAATATTTCCCAAAAACTTGATGGTGTTGCAGCAGAGTTTAGAAGGTAATCCAAACTGGCAGGCACTGTGGTAGTAGTTATTACTTGCAGACTTGGAGTGGGGAATAAAATTTAAAATAAAAAAACATTCAAGATATGGAACCTACATTTTGCATGAATATCTAAGTAGTCTGAATTTTTAAAAAAACTTATTTATTTTACATGGAACTGGGAATAGAAGTACAAAACATAATTTCTCTCAAATGTATTGTCATGCTTTGTAACGTTATAAAAAAATATGCCATTGACATTAGATGCCATTTATTTTTGCAATTTAAATGGTATAATCAAAACCCCAAAAATCCACTGCAAAACTGATGGGATTTTTTTCTAAATTTGACACCACTCTCATTTATTTGTTATGTTTCAACTAGCTTCAGGTCTTTCCACAAATTAAGATGTATTTTAGGATATGCTTTATTTTTAAGATACGTATCTTAACAATAAGGAGTTTGCAAATTTACTCTTTTTTATGTATCTTTTTTCTTCTGAGGTTTTCTTAACATAATGGCTGTGCATACCTAACAATTCTGGAAAACATGCACTTATCTCAACAGCCAAAAATATAGAGAACTTTCTTTTTAGGGACATATTAGTACTTCTGGATTTGGAAGATCAAATTCAGTATGAGGTTCCTTAATTAAAGGAATAATATCAATGAAATGACTGCATCTCTAGCTAGCGTAACCTAATACAAAAGGTAAAAGAAACAAATAATAAGAAAAATTCATAGCTTTGCATGAGAAATAAAAAAAGATAAAACCATACACTTAACTATTCAATACAAAATTTCGCCCACATTTCTTATTTTTATTTCCTACAGCAATGGAAGTATCTAATAATACAGATTATTTATATTTATTTCAATAAAAAATGTCCTTTGCATTACTTGTTTTCTCCATGATTTGCTGCTATTCTTTCAGTGTGTATACCTCATAATTCTATAAAAACATCAAATTCTATACCACATCTTTTTGGCATATACAGAATCTCTTCAGAAAATGTGGCTGTCTGCCTGAGTTGTGTTGCCTTCTGCCTGTGGACTCCTCCACATCAGAGGTTGCAAGAAAGTAACAGCAAAAGCAAAGGTCAGAGACCAACAACAGAAACTGAGAATCTCTCTTAGATATTAAACAGATAAGAAAAATCTGGATTCATCACAAAGGAGTACTGGCACATCCCTTCCTAGAAACAGCTGAAGCCAAAGGGGACTGGCAGGAGATGCTTTCCAACACCTTTGGCATCTATCAAACACATCATCATGAGACTTCCAACTAACCTGGACTCTTGTCTACATTTCCTTCAGAAGTGCACAACCATGTTTTCCTGGGACATCGACAGAAATTCACTTCCCTTTCTATCTTATATCCCTAGTATCAGTATGAACATTATCAAATGTGGCTGTTGATGTTTTAGGACATATTCACAAAAGAATCTTCACATGGTTCTCCCCATATCTCTCTATATGAACAACGTGGATTTCATTTCCGTCTGTTTGAGGGGAAAAAAAAAATCAGGCTGGGCTTGGTTGTCATGAGCAAAATAGCAAAGGCAACTCAGTACTATGCATTTCAAATACCTTAGCAGAGCGAGATGAGTTCAAACACAGGCTTAATAAATAAAAAATAAAGATCAAAGCACTGGACATGCAAGCACAGAAGAAGTATCCTCCATGTTTTTAAAGGCAGTTTTGAAGAGAGTGTAAGTTGAGACTGTTATGCATTTGATCTAGCAGTGGTTGTTCAGTTCACCATCTTATTTTGTCCTCAACACCCTCTTCCAGCTATCTCATATATGACACTCATAATTGCTGTAGATTGGAGAACACTGTTCTGTGGACCGAGTGGAAATGGAAGGCTTAGGGGGAAAGTCACAGATAATTACACTGGTTAGCATTAGTCAGAGTCCAAGGCAATGCTGGCAGAGAAATGCAAGGAAATATTAAATTGTTTTTCAGCCGAATGCTGGAGAGTTGCTGTATGGAATCACAGGGAAGGCGCTCAGGGAAAAATGTATTAAAAAACAAGAAGGATGTTCCAAATAGAAGCAGCCCATCCCTGCTTCCTTTCAGGGATTCACAACAGAGCACTGGAACTCCTAAAGGAAAAATTCGGTAACTTCAGATATAACCACTGAACAAACATATAAACAACCTCGATGGGATTTTTAAAAAGTAAAAATGGGAGGAATAGACCCTTCTGACTACATGGATTTAGGCACTAGAAACAATCAATCTCACTAGTGCAAGAGAAGAGCATGAAGGAAATGTGTGACTCTGGTGAAGCAGATCATATATCCACTCTCATTGGGAACTTTCACAGCAGTCATCTGCATCATTGTTACTTTTAATTAAATGCACACTAACACAATGATGATAAAAGGCTTTTGTGAGATACAGGCAAAATGACACCTTACAGTACTCAACATGGTTTCTTTCAAGGAAAGCAGAAAAGTAATAATTAAGAAGTTAATTATAAAATCATCTTAATCAAACATCATTACAAGCTGCCATGTAAAGTGTAGGCTTACCCTCTGTTCCCAGTTCTGTGCTCCTACCTTGGGCTGACACTAATGACCACGTCATTACATGTGCTGGATCAGGAACCTGATTCAACAGAAATCTTGCCAAGTTAAAAAGGCTATTTTTCAGGCTGGACCAGGTTCCTTGCGGAAGGTTCAAGGCACAATCACTCAAGAACACAGGAGGAGCAGAGTAAGCAACTCTCAGTGATAGGGAAGGAGCATGGGACTTGCAACAACATTGCAGAATTACACCAAATGCAGCTGGCTGTGTAACCCCAGCCTGGGCACCTGATCTCCAAGGCTACAAAAAACCAACACTGTCAAATAGGTCCTGACAAACAGAACATGCTCCTACATACATGCAGCAACTGTGCATCCTAAAGCACTTCTGAAAGCTACGGACACAATTACTTCTGTCTCTATCAGCAGAAAAGGCAAACCCAGTCTTTTCAAATTTGTGATAGAATTACAGAGAGGAAATGGCTAAGCAAGAACAATTAATGCATTTCTCAATTATGCCGTGATAAAACTTCATTCCCTCCACACGCTATCTACTTACTTTCCAGATGGAAATAGATTAAATTAATTGAGTTAAGCACGTTTTGCTAATGGCACTAAAGAGAGGGTATCCACAGACCTACAGTGAACAGGTACAGCAGCTATGCAAGTGAACTACCTTGGCAAAGAACTACAGAAAAACCCAATTTTATATATACTGATTACTTTTAGCTCTTTTGTGTAAGGCAAACAAAGGGAATATTTTTTTAAATGGTAACAGCTTCTCATAACCCCTTAACTTATACTATAGCCAACGATTTTCCATTATTATCAGCCTCACAATGTCACAATTTGTCATACTGGCATGGAGATTCTCTGTTTTGCAAATAGACTGTTTTCTGGCTCTTATTAATGGAAATTTTAATTTGCTGAGATTACGTATGCAAAAACTGGTAATTCTAAAAGCATTTGTATACATGTTGCCCAAATGCCATGCAAATAAAAAGCTCAGAAATCTATGCAGTTATGGGAGTCCTCCTGAAGATACATAGAAAGAGTGGCCAGATTCCAGTTTAATCTCTAGCATTGCCCAAAAACATTTAATGAAGACTGTTTCAAGTGGGTCATCAGAAGGCATTCATGAAGTGGAAAACAAATCAAAATATCCTTGACATGTGTTTTCTATTGGCTCTGAGACTAGGAAGAGGACTTTCTCTGAACATGTGCCTAAAAGGAGATTGAAATTGGCTTCCTTACATGTGATGGGTGTATCTGCATGTCTCTGATATCTGTTAAGCAGAACTAAGGCTTATTTTCTTGTTTAGGCTTGTTGTTAGAAAAAAAATTCTTAACAGAAAGAGTGATTGGCCATTAGAATGGGATGTCCAGGGAGGTGGTGGAGTCACATCCCTGGAAGTGTTTAACAAAAGACTGGATGTGGGAATTAGTGCCACGGTTTAGTTGATGAGATGGTGTTAGGTAATAGGTCGGATTTGATGTTCTCAAAGATCTTTTTCAGTCTAGTTAATTCTGTGATTCTGTTTAATCTAAAGTACTACATTAAGTTGAAATAGCTTTGCCACAGAGGAAAGCAGAAAAGGCTTTTCTAATCTCAAGGCAAAGGTTGCCATGAAACATAATGATGGGGTTTTTTGTCTTACCTTTGAATCCCTGTGTAGTAAATCTCTACTACATATTTGCAAAAACAAAAGTAGTATCACAAATACATTTGCTATACTACTTCATAAAAATTACTTACTATATCTCAGACTGAACACTTTGATTTGTCTTGAGCTTAAATATGGAAATCATAAAAATCTATATTCATGTCCTTAGAATAGCTTTCAAATTTTACAGCATCTTACAAAATGAAAAATCTAGACAAGTAGAACAAACACTGCCATTACTGTAGAGTGTGCTACCAGGACAGGATTGGGAGATGAAGGTGCTCAAGCATGTCACATGCACAAATGACAAGAAGTTTGCCAGTTCGCTCGGGTGAGGATGCACTGCTGAGGGCACCAACCCGGAACCCGCCTATTCCAGCATTTCCTCCTCCCTCTATTCATTTCTACTCTTCTCATTTGCTGTCAGTGGCACACAAACATAACCATGCCAAGAACAGGGTTCATGGAACTGATTCAGCTAAAAATTTTCTGGGGAGAAGGAGAAACCAGGAAAATGAGGGTCAACAGGAGCTGCCTGCAACTAGATTGCCTTAAACTAATCTTGAAACAATGCTCTTAGTACTGAAACAAGGACATTCCTCTTTGTATCTATCAAGGCGTACAGAGGGTCAGCTACCCCGTTTAATTGCATGGGCATAGCCAAAAGCTATGAATGAGAAAGGAAGGAGATAGCTTTCTCTGAAACTTTATAATGCAACCTGGTGCACTGTAGACATAATAAAATTATTTGCTAAGCCAGTCCACACATTAGAAGACCAGCTGCCTAGTGCCTAACTATGAAATTACTCTGCAAATGAAAAGCAGAAATAAAAAGTAGCCAAATGGAAAAATACTTCCCAATCCAGCCAAAGAAAATAATTTACAGCAGTTTTCCAGCACAGAGGAAGAAAAAAGTGTGCATGCACAGCACTAGGGTGTAGAAACTGAACTTCACTGTAGTCAGCGAATTAGATATTTGAATGATTGTTTCAAAGATTCACCCAAAGTTATCTGGGAGAAATAGAGCTAGACCTTTTATACAGCATAGCTGAATGACAGAGGATATTGAAGGTCTAAAATCTGACATGTAAGAAAAATAATACTATATCAATATTTATATGAAAGTAAAATCATCTGCATCTCCATACCACCTTTCATTCAGTGATTCCCATGTTCTTTAAATTTCATATTCAGCTGTTGCAAACCAGGGCGACTTCTCTGAAGTCAGTAAAGGGACTATTTCATAATTATGAAAGTTACTAATAACTTCATGTTAGTTCCTCCCTAAATGGAACTTAGACATGCAATGGGGCAAAACCTGTGGCTATTTTCATACCTATAAAATGCTCTAAGATAGACTCTGAGGCAGAAGATAGACTTTAAGGTACATTCCCCAGTGAAATACATGACAAAAAATCATGTTGGCCTCCCCATGTGCTTTTTATCAGAGTTAAATTCTCAGCAAGTTTAAATTTCCTTAATTTCAATTAACTTAATGGATCTATAGCAATTTATTCACACAAATAGCTACAACTAGGGAAATTCAATTCTAATTATTACCCTCCCTTTTTCCCCCCAAATCCCCTAGTTTCATACTTTTGCCCGTAACAGCTGTGGGACTATGGTAAGTAAAAATAAGTGCCTGGCTTCTTAATCTTGTCATCACATAGCTAATTAAAAACATGTATCCTTTTTGGAAGCCCAGGCCTTGGAAAAACACAGGTTTTGGCAGCCTCATCCTAGTTGCTAGTATGTGTTTTTTCATGTTATGCAGTTTTGGATTGAAAGTGTTCTGCACACAAGAGGACCAAGAGACATTTTCTACAACTACACAGAGAGAGATTTGAGAATGTAATTTGCACAGTGCTGCCTGCACTGTGCTCTTAACAAGAGAAATGCTTTTAATATAAAAATTCTATACATAGAAGTTTTTTCTTTTTTATTATTTACAAAAAAAACCCTTCTAACAATTTAATAGAAGCCCCATGTCTTTCAGATGAACCCTAAACATACACAGATTGAGAAAAACAAGTATAAGGACCACATATGTTCTGTTGACCCACTGGTTCTCTTGAATACCTCAACTGAAGCATTACTGAACATTACCCCAGAGCCATCACGGAAAAACAAGAAAATATTTCCATACTTTAAGATCACAGCAAAGGTAGGGATGGAGACCAATTCCCGCAGACTTCTATTCCATGCCTCAAATTTTGGACAGAGCTGCAAATTCTTTATAAAGTGATCTGGATTTTCATTTCAAAGGAACTGTTACGATGAAATTGGTGATCACTTCTTCAGATAAAGATCCAGCTCTCCCTAATTTTCAGTCACTGGACTTTTCAGGCTTAAATGTCGTGAGGTGTGCAAAGGTCAAGCCTCAGCTATCAGTGTGAACAGTGAAAAATTGACACCTATGAACAGAGTGATTTCAATTTCTCGGTAGGTGGTAATCTTCCCTCTGGTACAGTCCATAAAAATCTTCATTCACAGAAATAAAAAGAAAAGGCTTTACTACTCTTTAAATGTGATAAAGAAAAATGAAAGTAACTGAAGTATTACACTAATTCTTATTTTGTGCATATTTCATCAGATTAAGAGTGCTGAGCTCTCTTATCTATGCAAATTATAGAATTTATCTGTGACAGTTACATTGCCACCCACCATTTTCCAAAATAAACCAATTCAACAGGTTATTGGGATTTTCTGTGTAACAAGAAAACTATCTCAGAGCATTATTGGTAATGAAATAACTGGTGTTATCAAAGGCTATGACAGTACATATGGAGGTCTGTGTTCCCAGGACTAAACAGAACAGAATACTGAGAAACAACAAAAGAGGTTTTGAAAAGCCAGTGATAAAAATTGCTTCATAATACAAGCAGGGGACATCCATTTCCCATGGCATATAGTATTTCTTTCCACTCTTCCACTTATAAGCCAGGGAAAACACAGGCAAAAGAAAAGTCACAGAAAATTAAAAAATGATTCAATCACGCACAAGAAAAAGCCATAGCAAAAAAGAAGTGCAGCTGTGCACAAGAAAAAAATACATTTTTAAACATATATATGTATGCATACCAGTGTATATCTCTTATTTGAGACATTCACCTTTTGACTACTTGAGATGTGTTTCTGAATATTTGGTAACCCCGTCTACTGTGAAGCAGAAAACAGAGATGAAATCTTTTCCTACAGAGTGAAATGGAAGGAAAATGAGTGTTCTGAACTCAGTTGCAGATCACATAACCAAAAGCTGACTCAATTTGCTTCTACACTACAGTTAACATGTTTAATCAACACCCTGTCACCAACTCACATTTTGAGAAGATTTCTGAGATTTAAATATGGACTTAGAAATTAGTCAAGATTTCTGCAAAACAAAAAATTACAGAAAATAGTATTTGGCAAAAAATGAACTCAAATTTATCTGAGAACATGATGCTTTCTGGATAGAAAGCTATAAAGAAAGCATTCAATTTTGCCAGTCCTAGTGAAAACCTGCCCAATAGAGACATTAATGTAAATAAATAATCTAAGTTTTAAAATAAAAAGGAAATATACAAATTTATTCTTTAATGATAATTTCTTCTCACATTCTCTAATGTTCTAGAGGACACAAACAAACAGGAAAGGACATTTCTTCCAGCAACATCAGAGGAGGTGGAGGGAGTTTTGCAAACAAATTTATAGTTGTCTGTTCAGGAACATATTTTTGCACATCAGAAATTTTCTACTTCACTCACTTATGAACTCAACATTTAAACTTTTCTGAAGTGTTTATGAGTGTGTCAGATTTTTTTTTCTGCATTGATTCAAAAGAAGAATGGATTCTTACTACTTTTATTCAAAGACAAGACAATATCATGATTGAAGGTTCTAGTCTCTTAAATGGTACAACTGGAAAATGCAACTGTAAGCTATCCCTTTTGGAAATTTTTACTGGGATACAAGTGATTTTAGCCCTTCAACAGAAAGAGAATTAAAATTATAAATTCTAGAGATATTTAAAGAAAAAGTCTGCAATATTGAATTGTATTTAAATGAGGATGAGTGATTCAGAATAAAATACCCACTTTACAAGGGAAAAAAAGAAAGAACTGAGACATTTAAACCTGTTTGAGTTACCACAGCACGTGGGACTCCAGTCATGAAACCAGCCCTGCTATAAACTGGGCGAACTCGAAGCAAAGGAACAGTTACCTAACCAGAGTATTCAGTGGCAGCAGATGATGGAAACAGAAGGAGCAATGTATCTCTTTAAAGCATTTCAGTACTCTCATGCTTTCTGGAAGAAATGATTACAGTTTTAATTGGTTGTTTTGGTTGATATTACTGAATGAAATTTTGCGGTACTTAACTAATTTTTACTCATCTGAGCTGCCAACTGACTGCATGGTAGTTATCCAGTATCAATTCAGTTTTGGCCAAGGGTTTTAATTTCTGACTTTCTGTTTGGATATTCACAGATGTGGTGAGAATGCCAGTATGCTAGAATTTCTGTTGGAAGGTTCTCCATACACATTTATGGGAACTTCCATGTTTGTGACCTCAAGCAGGGTGTTATTCAGTGCCACAGTGATATAATTAAAATGAGTAACTTAAAAAGTTAAGGGCTTTTTTTCCATTCTTTTAGCAACGCAAAACACTATTAACAGGGTTCATAGCTCTGGAAAAACCTACATTAAAGCCAGCCAGGCAAAACTACAATGTCACTCACCTCTGTCCAGCATGCAGTGTCCTGGCTCTTTTCACTTCCTACCACAATGGGAGCATTTGTGCCAGTCTGTCACTGTGTATTGGGCTCACTGGGCTCCTCTGAAGGTCAAACTCACAATCATCAGTCTGTGAAGCTGTAGCAGGAACCAATACAGCTGTTGGTCACTGTTTACAAATAGGCTTTTTAATGAAATTGTGGTGAATGACACTTTCCAGCCTGCTTCCACCTCCCCTCCTCAGTTTTCCTCCTCTCCTATAGGAAAGGACCAGAGGAAAACTAAAAAAGCCCAGTAAGGTGCAATACATGGTAGCTAATACTCCACTGTTGACACTAAACTGGGACTTTAAAACAGTGCCTCTGGTTTTTAACTGCAAAATCCCTACAAAACTGCCAAGACATGAAACTAATGCCAGCCTCAAGAGCAATATTTTTCCTTTTCCAGTAGCTCAAAAATTTTAGGTCTTTTCTGTGTGTTTTCTATGCCTTTTTGCCATTAGGACAGTCTCCCAAAGCAAACTGCATACGTAGCAATAAAGAAAACTTGATAATGTATTTAGACTAGGAATTTTTTACCACAATCAGTGACCAGCTATAAACATTTTAACATTGATTTGTTATCCGGACAAAATTTTTCATTCCTCCACTGTCACCACTAAGAGACACACCGGTTAACTGTGTGCTGACAATTTCTCTGACACCTCTATCTCAAACAGGTATTGTAAATGTAAGATTTGCCCGTAGCCTCATACCTGCAATTTGTAAAATTTGGGGGGGCCTTTTTTTTAGTGTTTGGGTTGACAGGGGTTTTTTTGGTTGGTCGGTTTGTTTGTTTTTAAATTCAAAACTGCCAAACCAAGCTGTACATGGAATTATTAGATCAAGTGCATGGAAAGTAGTATCTATATGTTAAGGAGTTTGCACTGTCACAGTCAGAGTATGGGCATGAAAAGCCAAGATTTTGACAAACACTTGGAAAGCTCTTTCAATAAGATCCCGAGGTTGTTTATCCAGCACACACCTATAAGAGCAGCTTTAGTTTAGAAAGGCTCTTGAAAAACAAATTATTATCTCTTTCTTGAATGTATTCTAAGCTTCGGAATATCTTTAAGAGATTGATTACAAATTAATTCTGATGTCCTGTTTTAAAGCACACATTCCAAAATACTGTCAACAGTGGAGGGAGGGTATGCCCTGCTCTGCACTGCTGTGGCCTCACCTTGAATATTATGGCAGTTTGGGGCACAAAGGAAGATATTCAGCTGTTAGAGAGTCTCCAAAGGAGGGCAACTAAGATGGTGAAGGCCTTGAGAAGAAGCCATATGAGGAGCAGCTGAAGTCACTTGGTCTGTTCAGCCTGGAGAAGAGGAGACTGAGGGGAGACCTCATTGAAGTTACAACTTCCTTGTGAGTGGAAGAGGAGGGGCAGGCACTGATCTCTGTGGTGACCAGTGACAGGACCCGAGGGAATCGCCTGAAGTTGTGTCAGAAGAGATTTAGTTTAAATATTAGAAAGGCATTCTTCACCTAGAGGGTGGTTGTGTGCAATGACTTGCAAGGAAGTAAAAAACAGTCAGAAATAAGTGCACAGTGAATTCACTTTCAGAGAAAGCTTAATAGATTTATTACTTAGTCACTCAGCATGAGGCTAAGCATTGTCCCAGGGAAACAAGACAGAGGCTGCTTCAATTTAAGTGGAAATCTTAACCACCCCTCTGGCTAATGCTTTGCACATATGTTAATGTCAATAACAAATTTCAAAACAAATCCTCTATTGGGTTAGAAAACTGCTGTGAAAACAGTATACAAATCAGCTGTTCTTCCTACTGCAGCACCAAAATCAGTAACAGTGACTGGACACATTTAAAATCACACTCAACACTAGAATATAGTACCAGACACATTTGGGGTTTTTTAAACAACTGTGACTAAACAAGGCAATATGAAAATTAACTGGGTCAGAGAATCCTTTCTCAAAAATGGAGCAGCAAAAGAGTTTAAAGTCACATTTAAATTGTTTGAATTTAATTTAAATTAATTTAAAATGCAGTGTTACATAATTAAAACATTAAACCAATTGGTCAAATTATTAGCAACCAGCAAGTTAAGTTACAGAAACAGTTCAGAATGATAAAGACTAGTGAATACCTTCAATATTTACCATAAAAAGTAACAAAGAGGAAAGTACTTAAGTAAACAAACAAGATTAGCAAGGAAAAACAAACCTTTCTTTAAGAATTGAAATGGATAAATCTGTATAAAGTATTAAATGTCCTATTTAGCAGAACAGTTCAAGTATATTTTTAGTTAAATCTGAATCTTTGCTTATAGCCACACTGCTTACTACTTTTATACTCTGAAGGAAGGAAAACAGCTCTATTCACAGACTTTAGGAAAGGTTATTTTGATTTATCTAAAGAAAGAGATGGGCTAAAACAAGAGACTTAATGCTTTAGAGCTATGTACTTCATCTCCTGAGTAGTGCTGATAATGAAAAGTCAGGAATGTTTACATCAAATCAAAGTTTAAAAAACTCCTTCTACTGATATTCGAAGTATGGACAAACACCATTATATAAATTAAAACTGCACTGTCCCAAAAAGTGTGACTGCAGGAGCGTAATGTTTGGTAAAAGCAGTAAAAGAAAGAATTTCTTAATGAATTCTTTAAAAGTTCTGAAAAAATGTGGCATCTTCCTGTCCTAGTGATGCCATAGTGCACAGCTTAGAGACTCTAATCAGACTCTGAATCAATCATGTCCAGTCCAAAACAAAAGCAGTCTTCTTACTGGCCTCTACTATAATGTACCTACTAATGGGTAAGAACAATGCATACAAGCACCTGCATTAGGGTGTAAAGTTAGTTTTAAATGTGTCTGGTGCCTTATCAGTGAGTGCAGAGGGCAACTGATGGCTAATGTCTCATCTCCCAATGAAAATTCAATATGAGCGGTATTAGAGCCACTGCAAAATTGCTTATCATGAAACCATCCTGCTCCCGTCTCACTTTGCAAAATAAAAGTATTCTTTCTTATAGGGAGGAGCAAATCAGAAAAAAGCAGAAAAAACTTGACAACACTGGAAGGCCTTTAACACATATGGAAGAGAGAAAAGTCATTTAAATTAAATCTAAAAAATTAATCCAGTTGGCTGAAGATATAACACCAAAAAAGAAAAAGAATTGTAGGGAGTAGAGAAACTGCTACTAGAGCGAGTTCTGTATAACTTGATTTAAAGCTCATTTGTCCAAATCATCTCATACTAAGCATTCCCTTGCCAGTTAATATACATATCTATAGCATTAGGACTATAATATACATGAAGCCATAAATAAGTACGTGATATTTAACCAATAAGACATGACACACAAATAATTTCTGGACCATTAATGAACGTCTCAGGTGTATCGTAAAGCGTGGGGTCAAAGGTCTAGATTGTCTTATTTTCCTGATGAAACAGGAATCATAAAAAATATGGGACAAGGGCACCAGGGAAGAGTCATAATCCTGGATGCTATGGCTAAAAAAAATTTGCCCCTTTCTTTAGGCAACATGGTAGTTTTCCCTTCTTAATATGCATATTACAAAATAGGTATGTTAGAGACTTTTTGCTTACTATTCTAAAATAGCTAATTATTAGAATTAATGTATGACTAAGTATCAATTTACCTTTAAAACAACAAAAAATTACAGCTAATTTTCATCTTTTAACCACAAAGAGAAGTAACCTTTATAGATAATTCAGCCCACAGAGCATTCAAATTTCTATGAGATGCTCTGTTAGTTAGAGTGTTACCATATCCATTGCATATAGAGGGTAATTCTGTTTGACAGCAATAACTTTTAATTTCTGGGAAGTGACTTGCTTCTCTTAACTGTGTAGCTGTAAAGAGCCGTAAGAAAATTCCGAAAGTAAAAGATACTCTTATATATTTGTCTTTAATTTCAGCTACAACCAACTACCCGAAGGATTTTATCTGACACTTTAATCTCAGTATTGATTGGAGGAGATGAAGGAATTTGTTGAACTTGTTGGTTTTTAATTGATTTTCTACAACATCAACATTATGACTTCCATTTGTTGGCTATCACAGACACAGATCAACAAAGAAATACTTAGTTGTAATGAACCAGCCAACCTTCACAGGCACAGGGAAAAAGCCAGAGAGTTAGCCTTAGTCATCAGTCAATTCTCAAGGTAACCTGTGAGCATTATTAAATAGATGACTGAAAGAAGAGGTGAATAACCCTTTTTCAAACTGATGGAATAACTCAGGGAAACATTACATTCATCACAGCTTTTTCCATCTATTAAATAAATATCTCATATTTCTAAACAAATATTTGCTAGTCTTTAAAGCAAAAAAAATAGTTAAAAATGGAGCCCTGACACCAGGCTGGACTAGATATTTCCCAGCAAATTACCCGGCAAAAGTCTGTGGGGATTTCTAGCGCACACCATGATGTCACAGCACAGCAGCTGTACGGAAGGGAGCTCTGCTGAAAGGCCACTGAAATCACACGAGACACACTGGGGAGAATGCTTTTTCTGACTTGCTGGCTAATCCTCCTCCTCACAGCTGACAGCCCTGACACCTCAGACAAGGCTGAAAATTAACTGTTGTTATAAAATGAATGATCAAGAGTCTCATAAAGTTGAATGGGCTTTGAGCTTACAAATACTCCTGGCAACTCCTCCTTGAGTCAGGGACTCTTAATGACTTTTTTAAAAACACAACTTTTCTAAGAATTTGTGGTTCTATTTCAGAATTTTTCAACAGAGGTTACAGGTCTTCTTTCGTTTCACATTCTCATGAAACAAGTCATCTGCTAAACAGCTTAGGTCTCAAAATGCCTGAAAGCAGAAAGAACACACACATTTTTCTTCTAAAAACCTCAACTCGGCACATTTTAGTATTATTCTAATTATGGTTGAATTTTCCTACTTTGAGAAAGAAAAAATATTTCTAACCAATGTTCACTGAAGTTACTGAAAGTAACTGCATCTTTATTAGAGCATTATGAAATAAAAACAGGAGAAACAGCAGAATTCTCGATAGACAAGTGGCCTCATGAGAGGGATTGCTGGATAGTATACTGCCGCAGAACAAAATCCACGAGTTTTGTAAGAAATGTGTTTTTACAAATTGCATGAAGGTTGTCCTGAAGGTACCGGAGGGCAGAGGAAAGAGGTTGCTGGCTAATGAACTACGGAATTACAAAAGGTGGAAATGAAAAAGACATCTGGTTAATAACCAATTGGGGGAGCATAATAATAGATATCCTGCTTTTATATTGGGTTTTATATTGGCTTCTTCTCCTCTGCCTGGTGAGAGTCAAGACAAAAATGTACTAGGGGGTTAAAAACACCAGCAAAAAACCTGTATGCACTTATTGTTGCTCAGTAACAGCCACACAGACGACCAGTAGACAAAAATTTGGAATAAGTCTGAACCAGCTGGAAAGGGAGAAGGTCTTTTCTCAGCAGGCCAGGTGCATAGCAGGCTGGCCATCGGCTGCCTTTTTTTTTTAATGCTGCAAACAGCATACTTAGCCATCAGGTTATTTTCAGTATGACCCTTTCTATAACTGTTTTCCAAATCTTTACCTTATTTCCCAGTAGACTTACAATATTAAATAGCAATTTCATATTGCATATAGGACTACGGAAGTAACAAGAGAACAAGCATCACTGCAAGTACCTAAGAAATGGTTATGAGTAAGAGTGACAATGAGAAAGCTAATGGTTTTGCTCACCTGCCACAAAAACTGACTTTACCTAAAACACCTTCAGGGTCAAAAGGCATTGCAGTTTTAGTCGGTTCCCACAACGAGGAAGAAAAAAGTACATTGCTTGAATGAAGCCAAAACAATGATGCACTTGCAGTGGAAATCTGAAACAATGACTAAAGAAGACTTTGGGAAATATTTATCTCAGCCACCTTTACAAGAGAAATCTATATAACAAACTTACAATAAAGAGGATAAAATGGAAGCTTGTTTAAGGTCTCTTTCTAACCATTGCCTCACTATATACTTTATTCTCCACTCTTTTCTCTAATTCTAATACTTTTCTGGGACACAAACATATTCTAATTTACATTTAGCTAACATTAACTTTCTTGGTAGTTGGAAGCATTTATGCAGTAAAGAGGAAACAGAAAGCATATGCAAGCATCTGAACAGTTTCCAGTTCTTTTACTTTCTGTACTTCATGCTCTCTCTGTACAAAAGCACACATTTAAATATCAACTTACCTTATGCACTTCCTGCACTCTCTGCATACACTTAAATATTAACTTTTTACAATTAATAGGCTGTGGTTTAAAGACCTTGTATAATTACAAGGCCAAAGAGTAACAGGAGTAACTAGAGCCAATTTGGATAATTAGGCTTGGGTGATTTTAGAACAAACTAGTTCTAACCATAGGTGAAAATGACTCAAAGAGAGTCTGAATATATAATCTTATCTCGTGACATCCAAATGTGTAAGGGAAAAATGCATACAATAATGTAATTATACTCAAAATTCTAAGTTTCGTCTTTAACTGAATGTGAGAGAAAAGGATTGCTCACCTACCACAGTATCTGTATGTAATGATTCTCTGATAATCAGCAACAGTATACTAAAGTCATGTTTCAAGATTCTTCAACAGATCTGCATGACCCCATTTCCTGCCCTGTCACTGAGAATACTCAGGACAAGGCCCAATGCTGGCTGTCCTACAGCTGCCCCCTCAGAGGCAAGGCAGGCTGGCAGTCAACAAGTCTTTGGAAGCTTGCAGGACAGACACAGGCCAAAGTTCTCCCTCTCAGGACAAGTAAATTCATCACTCTTGGCTGTCAGTATACCCATGACTCCTCCCAACTTTTAAATTAGAATACACTCAAAAGAATTATATCAGACAAATGTCTGAAGAGCAAAGCAGAGGCCAGAAAAGCAATTCTAACCAATCCTAACCCTGAGACCAATTGTAATTAAGACGTAATTCTGGGGGATTTTTTCCATTTCTTTGACATAGTTTATTGACCAATGTTCATCTTCATGGCTCATTGAAAGACTTTAGTAGGCTGTTGAGTAAAGCTGGAAGACCATTCTCTGCTTCCAGTCCTGCAGCATGGTACGTGTCATTGTACACAGTAAAAATTATTCACCATTATTTTTCGTTTGGACAACACAATACAAAGGCGTGCTCCAAACCCCATTGTACCTTCTGGATTTGTATTCATTTGAGATTATGCTACTTTTGAGTCAGGCTTTACATTCATAAATATCAGAAAGCATTTCTGAAGAAGTAATGCATGTCGAGGGGCCTACAATCCGTGAATAAAGCAGACCTTGCTCCCCCCATCACCATTATTCACAAGACATGGCAGAATGAAAGGCTGAAAGGATCAAAGAGCAGAGCAGCGGCAGTATCTACTAATAATTGACAGTGTAAGCAACACCACTAATCAAGGCAAAAAAACAAGACATTGTAAAGGACAGACATTCACGTCCTCTGGCTTAGCTGATGTCACTTAAATGGGGACTGGTTGAGCAAAATGAAGGAAAGTCCTTTAAATATAAGGAAAAATTTAAGTAAAATACACAAGAACAGAGTTGCACCCAATATAAATAAAACTAAACACTAACTTCTTCCAGTTAACATAAAGCTGTACTGAGTTTTTCTAATCCTACTTACATAGTAGATAATTGTTATTCATGCATAGAAATGTATGTATGTATTTAATTATTTTGAACATACAAAAAAACATTAAAGCTGCAAATATCTGGAGTCTTTAGGCTACTATTTTTCATAGCCAGGGACAAGAGACAGAGAATAATGTGTCATTTTCACGGCTGCCCTGAAGCCTTTGTAGGAAGCCATGCTATTTTCTCAACTTAGGTCAGAGTAATAGTTGTTTATAATTATTCCATGCAATATTCCTGATACATACAATGAAAATAATTCAGACAACAGCAGAACTGCCGGTTCCAAATGTAGCTGGTAGAAACGGTTTCACCTGATAGCAACAGGAAGTATAGAACAACAAGAGCTGCCTTACAATTAAATATTTAGAATGATAAATTAAATACCATAATAAACACTTAGCATACAGGTAGGAAATTACTAAGAAAACCACTTTTGCCCCTTTGTGGTTTTTTGAAAGAATGTCAGCTTCATCTTCAGTGTAAGACAAAACTCATTCTTTTATATAATTCATTATCCATTGACAAAGAGGTTGGTTGCAGCAGGAATAAATGTTACCCATATCCTTCAGAAACCCTTAAATTCCTTGCTTTTTTATCCAGAATACAGCACAATGGCCTTCCAAGCAAAAGAATGCAAGCACTACTGTTACAATTTGACTGATTAAGGATCTATTCCAAATGAAAGGATTGTCATGAAAGTACATGTTTTCTCTAAGCAAACATCACAGCATCACAGTAACACAAACTTTTTTATTTTTCCACCTCTTGAACAGGAGCTGTGAAATCAAACATGATTTGATCCCTTTTCTGATCATTCTAAGGCTACTCAAATCATTAATATATAATCACGGTTAATTGTACCTATTAACATTATATCCTCAAGCTACTTGCCTGAGAGGACTTAGTGAATTCCTAGTATTCTGTTCTCTCAGCCGGATGGTGTTTACAATGAAATACTACTACACTTCACATTATTATATTTAAGATTTTAATGCAATTTATGGAAAACTGTATTCTACATAACAGTGGGTTTGAATCAAATGGAACAGACATAAGTAATTCCTCAATTCAGTTTTGTGGTCCTGGTGCTATTTCTTTTGCACAGTAAGCAAACACAAAAGGAAGCTAAGTTATTATTTTTATATTTCAGTAATGTTTTCTTCATGATAGCGTGCCTGCCACATCTGGCAAGTGGCCTAGGAGGTTTTACTATACCAATAGGTACTTTTCTAAAATTAGAGGCAAAATAAATCACATCTTGTAAAACTCACAGTCAGATAATCCCTTGTACAGCCAGCTGCCCTGCATGCAAGGCAGGGGTAGATACTGTCAACTCTTGAACACCCTGCTTCTTTTCTCCTGCACAATGGATTTATTTTCCATCATCCCTTCACTCCTAGGTAACTTGTGTGCAAATCAAACTAAATTAATGTCACTTACCAAGTTCTAGCTCTTAAACTATTTTGTTACATCATCATTCTGATATTTTGGCAGGAAAAAATTAAATAGCATAAGCAGTTTGTTTGCCATTCATAGTTAGTACTTAATGTAATATATTACTGTTTTGCACAAGACACAGCCTGATGATAAAAGAACCAGAAAAAAATCCTTTGTTTTGTTATGTTTGATCTTCCACTCAAACTGAATTTAATTTAAAAGTATAATAAGCCAACAGAAAATATTTTTCTCTAATTGAGATGTACCATCTGCTGCAGTAATCGGAAAACACATCTCAACTCATTTGGATGTTTGATGTACTGCTTTTGTACAACTGACAACAGGAAATATGATCATGATTAGAATACAAAGTAATTTTTGTCCTAGCAGTATTTGTTCTACACATGCACTCAGTGGAGCTGCTTCTGTTAAAGCTAGCTAGTCCTCCTATTCTCCTACCCCAAGTATGTTTTACAGGTACTTTTTTCTCACAGAGTATAAAATAGTGATTTCATCTCCTAACAACTGAAAAAAAAATTATTTTTTACTTTTTTCTTTGAATTCAAATGCTGTTATTCAGTAAAATACTTAAAATTTTGAAGGGAATTTGATAGTTTGAAGCAGGATTCATTCCACACGCCAAACCAAATGTGGCTCAGACACGAGTTTGAGGTCCATGTTATTGTAGCTTATATTAGTCTGTCAGTATTGATCAAGTCTTGAGAGTATTTTGGCCCATGTAGAGCACAGAACTTCTTCCAGAAAGACAGTCTGCACCCTGTAAAATGTATGAGTTCTTAGAGAACTAAGGTTACAGAACAACCTGCGCCTAAGATAGACAGGGACTTCTCTACCAGAGAATTTTAAAACTTCAGGCAAAACAACTATAAGAATGACTTTAAAGAGAATATTTTAAAGTTACTGTACATAAATAAATCTTCTATTGTAGGAGGATTAACCTGCAGTGAATCGATGGTATTTTGTCTTAATCTCCTTGTAGACATCTTATGAGAAAACGATTCTGTCTTGCAAGACAAGACAAATACTTAAATGTCATACAAAAACATTTGTTGCCTGCATGATCTGTACATTAAAAAAGTCTTCCCTTCATCTTAAACAATTCAGGATCACTGGCAATCAAGACAATCAATAGGCATTTTCAGTTTCATAAAAGAGCAATAAAGTTTAAAGNAACAGCAATAAAGTTTAAAGCTACTTTCTCTGGGAAATAGACATTTCAGCTCAATTGATTGATTTGTTTATTAGAACTAATTTGAGTGTAAAGTTCTTATTTTGAGTATATTTCACTTTATGTGAGATTGTTGCAGACTTATACTGAAAAACATTTTGGTTTTGTACAGCTAGTTTTCATGTTCTTGGCATGAAAGAAGGATCAAAAGCTGGCACTGATTCTAAGGTTGGAAAATAGATGAAATATTTTTTAAGCACTGGAAAAGCTGTATAGTGACAAAATCTGTGTTTCATTCTTCTATAAAAAAAAAATCAAGAGAAAGAGTTATTCACACATTTCCCTTTTCTCGTGTTTTAGAATCTGTGCAATGAAAATAGGACTTCAGAGCTCTGGTCCCTTAAGGTCTCACTTCCCTTCTTTGCCAAAACTGTTTTCTTTGGTACTTAAATAACCACAATTATAATAGATTGTTTTCATTTAATTTTAATTAAGATATATATGTCGAGAAAATGAATAAGAATTCCAGAAATAGGATGCTGTGACGTGACTTAGACACAAAGGTTCATCTAGCCTTCCAATATCTTCCAGGAATACTAATTCTCAGTACTGTCCTTTTCCACCTCAGATCTCAAACCTGGTGGAAACATTCTATTTTGGATGTAACAAAAGTAAAAAAAGCAGTAAAAAAAGCAGAGCAGTTAAATAGCAGCAAGGCTCAATGGAGAATCGATTGGTCTCCTTGTCCCACTGAGTAATCCATCAAATTATTCCAATTAATATTAACCAAATATAGTTAGTTGCTAAGATAACAGGTACTATAAGTCAGTGCTCTGTTGATCAAGTTTCAGAGGTTTTGCATGTTACCTGACAACTCTTCTATTAAGTTCAACCAAGACACTCTGTTTCAGTTCCATTTTAGTTTTGTTTGCAGCAGTACATTTCCTCTTTTCGATCTTGCAGTAAGGATGTACCAAAATTTCAAATTTCAGTAAATTGTCTCCTCTACTTTTGTAGCTATTATTTAGCTGTGAATATCCAGTATTTTGACTGATTTGTGGGGAATTATAACATTTTTCATTGAAATCAAGGCTGAACTCTTAAATTTCAGAAACACAATGCATAAATAATTAAACAAGGTTTGCCATATTTCAGTATTTTTAGTCAGTTTGAGAAAGAAGAATGAATCCCAGATTTGGGGAGTTTTTCACAAACTCCAAGTTCCAACAGAAACAAAAACATACAAATAAACCTGTATCAGAACGAAATGCTTTTTTTCTCAAATTTCTATTGCAATTGAAAGAAAGCAAAGATGCTTCCTTTTAACTACATACATGTATGGAAATTAACAAAAAGGGAAACATTAATTATGAAATACATATCTGATATTTGGACCCATGTGTCTTTCCATCAGTGAAACTATTAGTGTGTCAGCTGTGCATAAATCCTTGCACATTGTCATCATATGAGATACTGGATTTTGCATAAAAATAGGCTAATAACTTTCTCCCAACATGGAGGTAATTCTTTCGGAGAGAATGAGACAGCTTAATATTCCTAGTTATGCAGCTCAAAATGCCCATAGATTATGACTGTATTTCTCTGACACTTCTTGTTCTGCTGTTCTCAGTCTGGATTTTTTAAAATTTTAACTAAGGGAAGAAAAGACTTAAATATTTTGTCAGAACCTATATGTGGTCCTTTATTTCATACAAGCCTCTCATTTGAAAAAGCACATTTTCAGTCTTAGATTCTGGGTCAGTAAGGCTGGGAGAAGGAGGAGTCAGAAGAGAAGGAGAGGGATACAATAACATTTTCTCATGAATGAGCATCAGCTCCAAATTTAAAATTTCCTGTGGAAGGGTGGAATCTAACCATACAACAAACAATAGTCCCAGAAATCAAGTTCTATACTTGTATGTGTTATATGAGTTTAAATAATGATATTAGTTAAACCATACCAAAAAATCACATCTTCCATCATTTTCTTATTAATCTTTGCATATAAGAAGCTAATAAGTAGGCTACAAATTCAAAGTCTTTGCAATATGATGAACTCCAAGCTGTCTCCCCAGACAATGTGTGAACACAAGTTATGCAAGAGTCATTGTCAGCCACATGGAGGTGAGTGCCAGCCTTATTTTCAACATTTCAGGGTCCTAACTTGGGGCCTATTAGTGAGAAGACAGTCTGCTTTATTATTTGAGAAGCTGTGCACTGTGATTTATGGCCTTGTATTAGCCTCCTCATCTTGAGCTATTAGACAATCATACTTTGTCATGGACAGTCTGAGGTGGAGAAAACATACAGCATCCATCTTCTCTTGCAGTCCAGGACACTTCTTTTCATCTATTGTTTTTTCCTCTGGCATATAATTTCCTTGTAATCAATTTAAATTGAAAACTTTAATGACCTTCCCTGAGCAATACACAGCCTTTTCACTTACTCAGAGGGTTTTTTTGAAAAGAAATTAAAACCCCAAAGCTTTTTAGGTTTTGAAGCATTTTCCTCTACAAAAAGGCATACAAGTCTCACTGGTGATTATCAAAGCATCTTAGCTAATTACCAATTAGGCAGGCCCAAAATACTCTGTGTAAATATTTCTACATTTGAAGTTATTGCTGTGGTTTAATCCCAGCTGGCAACTAAGTACCACATCGCCACTTGCTCACTCTCCCTTTCCCACACAGTGAAATGGAGAGTAGGATTGGAAAAAGATAAAACCTGTGAGCTGAGACAACTCAAATAAAGTAAAATGTAATAATTGTAATTGTAATGAAAAGGAGAGACAGGGAAGAATAAAACCCAGGAAAGACAAAACAAAATTGGTCTCTGCCCACTGGGTGATGCTCAGTCCTTCCCCAAGTATTGATGGGCACCTCCTGACCAACTCCCCGTTTGTATAATGAAAATGACACTCTGTGGCATGGCACTCTTTGGACAGTTCAGGGCAGCTGTCCTGGCTGTGCTCCCTCCCAGATTCTTGTGCACCTCTTCACTGGCAGACCATGAGACACTGAAAAGTCCTTAGGAGCGGGAAAAGGCATTGGATAACAACTAAACAACTTAGGCAACAACGAAAACATCAGTGTGTAATCAGCATTTTTCTCTAGTTCAAAACGCAGCACCTTACCAGCTACTATGAAGAAAATTAACCCTATCCCAGCCAAAACCAGGACAGTTTCCACCCCTTATCGGATACCATTTACATCATGCCTCATGTCCAGTTCATTTTTCATTAATATGGTGGTTTTTCAATCTAGTATCCTTGATAAGTCATATAGTCACCATAGAAGTGATTATATACAGTGATACATAGCAATTAACATCATACAATCTATTTCATTAGCTACTCTCATCTAAAACCAAATCCCCTTGAGGTGCTCATCAGAGTTCCCCATCTCCATCTAAACCAACAAACAACTACATGAAAAATACATGCAGAATGAAAACAGATACTGACATTTGGAACCACTGTACCACAAAGCAACTGCATGCCTCAGGCAGAGTTTGCTGCAGGTCATTTAAAATTATAAAAAAAAGGTCACAGAGGATATAACAATTGATCTTTACCATCGTCTTTCTGAAGGATGTATCACCTGAGGACACGCACAAAATTTTTCAACAGCAGTAGTGGAGTCACAGAGATGAAAACTCCATTAAAATGTGATAATGGAATACAGAAGCATAAAGACATTATGGCCATTTTTATGAAACCTTGGAAATTAAAGAGTGTGGTTTTGCTCTGTGAGGGATAGATGGACATAACATTTCATCTCTTTACCCTTAAAATACAAGAGGCCTATCAATAGGAACCCCCACATATTCCTTCATACTAGGAGAGTAAGAGGCAAAAAATCTGGTATTTATGCGTTAAAGAAATTTAAAAATATAAGCCCCCCTCACTACCATAAAAGTAGACACTTCTCGCCAATGACTTCCTTTTGTCCTCCCAGCGCCAAACAAGAAAAAGCCCCGGCACTCCCCAGGAACACATCCACTCACCCATGGTGGTGGCTGGAGATGGCAGCAGGAGCACCACGGCCATGCTCTAATCCATCTTCAGGAATGCACTTTGACCTCGGGGGCTTATCCGTACCCGGATGATTAAACTAAAAAAAGCAGCATGTTTTCCCCTTGAAGTCGGAAGGGAGCACAGCCATGGGATGGCCTCAGCATGGAACGAAACGGGGGTGCCTATCAGCCCACCGGAACCAGGAGCCGCTGATGCAACACAGCTGTGTCCACTGGCAGCGGTGGCACTGGCTTGATAGCCCTACCTAACTGTCCAGCCAGCAGTAACCCTACCTAAAGCAGGCCCTGGTATGGCTTTGGCAGCTGCCGCTCACACCTGCACCATCCCTGGAGTGGCGGGGCCAGGGCTGGCAAGGCATGGCCCAGCCGAGCTCCTGGTACTGGACACGTCTCCTCCCCAGCATCAGCCAGAGCTCAAGCTCCTGCCGCTGGTGGGGGGCTGGAATGGATGGCCGGATTTCTGACCCTCCCTGCCAAGCCCCGAGTGCCCCAAGTGCCAAGCCATGCACCCCTCAGGTTCAAAGACAGTTTGCCTTTTTTGCCAAATCCCCAAATCCCCAAATCCCAAATCCCGCTATATTGGAGTTCTGCCCAGAGGAAATCTGTCTGATAAAAAGTGAAAATAGTCTATGAGCTCCCTGCATTCTGCCCAGAGGTTCGACAGAGCTCCACGTAGGGTTCTCAGCCCACTGCTGCTGTGCAGAGTTTCAGCAGAGCCCTGCAATCAGTTGGAAGCCTGGCACTGCCACCACCACTGTGACAGTGGAAGCCCAGGACTCTCTATGGGGGCAACACAGCCACAGGGAGGCCCCCCCTCTCCGATTCCCCAAGACTCCCCTGCCAGGAAGGGACAAAAGGCACTTGCTTCACTTTCCTGAGGTGCAACAAGGTGCAGCAAGTCCTGCGGGACTGCCCGCTAGGACTCATTAGTGGATGGAGTGTGACTATGAGTGGGACTTATCTAAATATTCATGAGCTTGCTCTCTTTGCAATTCACTGGGTTCACAGAGGCTCAGTGGACCCATTTACCCGAGGAAACCAGTGCTGACTGTACCTGAACTGAACTCAGAATAAAAGAGGGAAATCCTACTGTGCCAGTAAGCGATCCCACTGTGCCAGTAAGTGTCCTTGACGTTCAAGTGCCACTGCTCAGAAAATCTAGGTATTTAGAACCTGAAGTCTGAGCAAAATATCAATAGAATTTAAGTCTTAATGCACCAGTG
This sequence comes from Pitta sordida, assembly GCA_013390025.1. Classification (NCBI taxonomy): domain Eukaryota; kingdom Metazoa; phylum Chordata; class Aves; order Passeriformes; family Pittidae; genus Pitta; species Pitta sordida. The sequence goes on from WEKX01014270.1 coordinate 80,110, forward strand.
ATACTTAAGACATTACACTTCTGCCTTTTTTACACTTAGTTTTGCCAGTTATACCAAACAGCATAGAATCATGTAGCACATCTTCAAGCTGTGTTAAACAACAAGACATGAAGCTGCCAAATCCACTTTAAAGACCAAAAAAAGCTAAAGCAAAAGAGCATTAAAACTTAACCAGATGATTGATAAGTCTTCTATTTGCATTATTATTTTGGGTTATGACATACATGTAATAAATGCCTTGGTGAAGCAATTAAACCAGAAAAAATTGTCAACAAGTCTATGAGTACATTATTTTTGAAAACAAGGCTAAAACTCCTGATCTCTTTAGTCATTTTGAGACTGCTATTTTTCATCAGCCAAAAGGTGCCATGTAAATTGTGCCATTATAGATATCCTTACGTCACCATAAATTTTGCTGCAGGCAGAGACAGATAAAAAGATTACTTTTGAGATATGCTCTTCTGTTCACGGTAAATCATTTCCACTGAAGTCTCAGATACAGAAATAGCCTTTGTCTTGTCCTGTGTGTTAACCCTTTGAACTTGTTTAAAATGTCTTTACATCAAGAAGCCTTAAGATGGCTGTCTTGCTGAAATCACAGGGTTATAGAGCTGGGAAATTTGAGAAGGAGGAAGGATGGATAACATGTTTACACAAAACAGTCCTGGGCTGACAAACATGGTTGTGAATCCAGGTTAAAAAAAACCAAACAGAACCTAACAAAACAACAAACAACACCACCACAGTCTCTATTTTCTAGCTGAAAAACCTTACAAATTGTAACACTGAAATAATAAGCTTCATACATTTTCATAATTCATTTTGCTTCAGTTAACTTGAAAAACACAGTTGCTGGGTATCTTTCTAGTTTAAAAATAAAATACTTACATCCTGGCTCCATGAAATAGTTCATCAAAGACTGAACAAAAAAAAAAAAAAGAGGTGAAAGAGATCAATTAATTCTGGTTTTATGTTAGTGACATACCTAAAATATTCAGCTGCCAGCAGGAAGAAGATCAGACACCCACACTGCCTAGGGAATAGCAATGGTCAGGAGGGATGTTGTCCTGGACTGGAATACAGTGGCTGTCAATTAGGAAAAACACAACAAACATTATCAGAAAAATACAATTGAAGAGGTTCATCTGGACCCTTCAGAATGCCTTCACATACACATCAATATTTAAAACACTGTTGTCTTCCATGCGAATCAGCAGGAAAATCTGTTTTAGCCAGGCTACAGACAGTCTGAGAAAGCAGCAATTAAAATGTTATCCACATCCTATCACTTTCACTTCAGGGATTTCTTTTATTTCCACTCTCCATAAAACTATCAGTCATACAAGGTTTAATTTTTAAGATTTAACATTGCAGGGAGCAAAGAGAAGACTGGCAGTTGTCAGTATCAGAGTTTGGTTGAGGTTGAAAGGGAAATCTGAAGGTTATCTAAGCCAGGCCCCTGCTAAAGTGGGATCACCCAGAGCAAGTTGCACAGGATCACATCCAGGTAGATTTTTAGTATCTCCAGAGAAGAACACTTCACAATCTATCTGGGCAGCCCTTTCCAGTGCTCTGTCACTCTCAAAGCAAAGAATTTTTTCCTCGTATTCAAATAGAATTTCCTGTGTTTCCATTTGTGCTCATTGCCCCTTGTGTTGTCACTTGGTTCCACTGAAAATTGTCTTCATCTTCTTGATGACCACCCTTGAGACAATAACATACTATGCTTGCAGTTAGGCTGGGCCTATAGGTATGGATTGAGAATGTAGTTAAATACAGTGATCCCTTGAATTTTGTGGAGGTTTGGGACCAGGGAAATGCCACAAAATCTGAATTCACAAAGAGTAGTGAATCATACATATGCAAATAAGCCATGCCCATCACCCCACCCCCTGAGCCCTGGAGCACTGTGGGGGTGTAAGAGTCGGTCAGAAGAGGAATATTGACTCAACATTGTCATCAGGGACTTGGACAATATAGGTACCCTGAGAAACTTGGGCTAATATCTTGACAAGAGTTTGCAATGGGCTACCTGCCTGAGATGCAGTGGCTGCCAGCTTCCCTGGACTGAGGCTATGGACTGGTTCCTATGGAAACCAAGGCGCAGATACCCCAGAACAATCAACACTGTGGCATGAAGTATGCCGTACCCTTCTCCGAAATCTGGGAGGAACGGAACGAGGCATGCTGCGCCTTTTCTCCGGGATCGACAAACCACACAGTCGCTGTCCGGGAAGATTGATTTGTTCATTGCAACATGAAAACACACCTCCTGGCAAAAGGCCACTCACCTCTGAGGCTGACCACGCCTTGGACACTCTTCCTTGGACATGCGTGGTACAGAAAGGCGGAGATTGCCAAAAGACAATGGGAGAGAGGAGGGGTGCAGTGTGTGAGGGCATTGTGGGACAAGACCCCCCCAGGGCTGCATGGGCACAAGCAGTGAGGCGGGTGTGGCCCTGGGACTACACTGGGCATAAGCGGAGACGTGGTGCCACTCCACCCCCCAGCATGGGCCAGTGCCACCCCCTGGTGCAGCAGAGACACACTGCACTTGCACATACAGAAAAACTCCGCAAAGAACGGATGGAAGTCTGTAGCATCTTCACTGGGAAAAAAACGCAAAGAAGTGAAGCCACAAAATTTGAGGTGCGAAGAGGTAAGGGATTACTGTAATTTCATGTTGGTATAGTTTCAAGTTTGCATATACACAGGTACACAGCACAGTACTCAGAGTTATGGGGATGGATGGAAACCTATAGAAGCTCCATCATCTCTCACTATCACTTTGGCTCCATGAGGTTGCCAAAGAAATTAAGGACACATCATACTGATAATTCACTTAGCAATGGATATAGAGGCTCAAATGAAAAAACTCAGAGGATTAACAGCAACACTAGGAGCCCCAGTACAGTGAGTCAGCACCAGTGCAAACCATCACAAAGCACATGGAACAGACTCTTGACTACCACAAAGTTAACCTGGAACTTGCAGTTGAAGCCAAAGAACAACCTGTTAAAATCACGTCTATATGTGGGCACAACATACAGCCTAAGATCCCACTGCCCCAGCCTGAAGTGCTGTTGACACAGTACTGTACCCAAAGAAAGAAGTGTGGACTCCTGAGAGTCCACAGTTGCTTAAGCAAAGAGCTGCTCTAGAAAAAAGTGGGAATTAGCTTGTGCCTTACCTCAGCTAGGCAAACAGTCAAGAGATGAATGCATCCATATAAAATACTTCCCTACTTAATGTCACTGCACTCTGCAGAGCTGGCTGATATTCTCTGAAAAATATTCTGCTGAAAAATGCCAACTGCTGAGTAGTTTGAATGTCTCTAATTCTACAAACTTTTAGTAAATCAATAACAGATTTCTTAAGAATTTTAGTTAAAATTAGCAGTTCTGTTAGTTCTCTGTTCAGTACTAGTACAATAAGTACAGGGACCAAGGAAAAAAATATAGGTTATTGATCCAAATGCTTTGAGACATAACTGATTATTAACAGGAGGCAGTAAGAAATATTACCCTTTGGTCCAGTGCAGTATAATTAAGGATATTAATCAAGTCCACATTTTCTTGTGCAGATTCTTGTCTTTGCTATGAATAGTAGCTTGGGATCCAAAAGGGTAATGAATATCACAGCTAGTATAGAAATAACTACGTAGTGTGTGGAAAAATACAGCCATCAATTATCAAATACTGGTAGGATCAATCATTTCATTTTCTTTTTAAAAAAAATCTTTTGAAGACAGCAGGTTGTCAGCATTGGAATTAGTAATGGTAAAAAGCAAAGGATGCTGCTAGCAAACAGCACTTCTACAGATGCGCAGAAGCTGCTAGAAAGTTTTTGACAATTTACACATCTGAAGAGTAAACCAATGTAATACTGAAATCAAAGGTCACTGCCTATCCAAAATATTGTCTCCTTGGAAAAAGGAACAAACCGTGAAAACCAGAAAGTGCTTCTAAGAGGAAAAGAAAGAAAACAGAAAGAAAAAAATACATGTCGGGAAGGGAATAAAAGCAGCTCACAGACTCTGGAAGAAGGTTCCCAGAAAAGCAAGGATAAAACTAGTTTTTTCTTTTGGCCCAACTTCTTTTCCATGTTCCTCAAACTTCACAAAAAGCTTTACTCCCTCATGCAGCTTCTTAGCAGCTGTCTTCAAATGCCTGGAAATTATTTCATACTTCAATACATCCTGGGGCTTGTCACTTCCCTATGTGTAAATACACACCTTTTGATGAATCTTTATTGCATAAGAGCTACCACCACTTTCAAACTACCTTCCTAGACCATAAAGTGCATACAGTGTTACATATGAGAAAGAACTTAAGGATTAATAACAAGCTTCATACCCTTAAGTGTTGGGCTTCATCCAGGCTGTGTTGTCCACTTTGAAAGTATTCCCATCAGTACATTACTTCCATTTACACTTATCACGCTCTTAAGCTTTTGTTGTGCAAGCATAAAGGGGACAAGGACGGATGAGGATGATCTTTCAGAGCATTCTGCTTTCTAGTTTTTCCCCATACAGAAGAACATCTGTGCATAAATACCAAGTAATAATATAAAAGATATCTGACTAGTCAAGAAATATTACTTAGAATAAATAACCCAGACTTCCCCTGTTGTTCTCTTCACAGCTTTTCCTTCAAGTATTTATGCATCCACCAGAAAATCCCCTTCAGATTTTACTTGGAACATTAGGTATTAAATGAGGCTTCTGTGTGGAAAGAAATGCCAGCATTTTGGTACAAAAGAAAATAAAATGCCACTATCATTTGCACATAATTCTGCTGGTCCTGTACATAAAAGATACCAGATATTTCAGAAATGACTGACACACTGCAATATGTACAGGGAGCTCCAGTTTCTCTGCATGTGATCTGTGAGAAGTTGACATCTGATCTTCATCATCCTTTTACCAGGACTTCTCAAATGGCGGCCTGGAGGCCAGGGCAGCAGGTGACCTGCTGTCAGCACAAGTTGGATTCCTACTGCATATGGCCCTTGCATAAAACCCTGCAGCACAGATCCAAAGTAGATGGATGATATGCAGCCAGCTGCAGTCTTAACTCTATGTAGGTTTTATCTTATCTTGCCCAGTCAATAAAAATAAAGGGAGAAATACTCCTTTATTCATATGACCTCAGTATAGTCTAATTTTAAATGAAACAGAACAAAACAAAGTAGAGGTAAAAAGAATATCCTAAGGTTTGATCACCCTTAGTGTTCTCTTTCCTACAGATCATTCATATAACAACTTTTATACTCCTACCCTATAAAGACTAGGAAAGAAACTTCAGTCATTGCCTCCAGTTCAACACAGAGCTACTACAGCTCCACATTTTTCTCACTGACTAGCTGACTTCACATGGAAAGTTCACAATATTATTTCCACTTGCCTAAATATACATGGACTCCCTATTAGTCTAGCAATAAATAAGAATTATTTAATGTAGTCATGGGTCTGAAACTAAGTGAGATTCAGTATTGCAGCAGACTACTTTCTCGTACAAGCTCAGGTTAGATTCTTCTGTGGACTTCTTTTAACTATTGACAGCATATAGAGAGTATAGACTTCATAACACGTGAAGTATTCTGAGAAGTTATATAATATCTTCCTTTAGGTCTGTCAGTTATGTATACCATGTAAATAGAATCATTCTATGTATTTATTTCTTACCCCAAAGAAGGTGGTACATCTTTCTGAGTAGTAACATGAGCATTAAAAGCAACACTATCAACAAACATGTTTCAAGGCATTGATTCTGTAATATACACATTATTCCATAAAAGGAAATGAGTAACTCGGATAAATCACAGAATAAGATTATTAACTCCCATTGCATCATGAAATTTGTGTTACAATGTGTTGGGATGTCATTACAATAGCATTTATTTTGGGATCATGATACTGAACAGGGAACGTGCTCAGGAGGAAAGGACTGAAAGTGAAACATGCTTTTTCCGGTTCATCAAGTTCCTTTTTTAACCAAATTCAGGAACCATATTTGAGAAGAATATGTATAAAAGGTCTCGTGCCATACCTGTTGTATAATATTTAATGTATAATATTTAATATAGGAAAAGTGCCATGGCTTACATCTTGCCCCTAGTTATGTCCTTTCCTTTTCATGAAAAGAGCTGCTGTGTCTTGTCTGAACAACAGAAACTGAGCAAAACAGCAAACAAAGGAATGATTCAGTAGATACATGAATCACTAACATTAGCAATACTACATGCATTGGTTTCCCAAAACAGTTCCAATGCCTGAAGCCTTCGCCATGGGGTAACAGAAATGATACACCATAATTGTTGTTTCTGAAAGTCTCCAGATCTGATTATTGGCACTAAAAGTATCACCATATTTTACTAAACTGAATTAGTGAGCTATTCTTGCTGGAAGCAGCAAAGTGCTAATACTTAGCTTATTGTTACAATATTCACTGCACTAAATGCCCAGGCCCTGACAGACCTGCTATGCTGCTGGTAAATCCTGCCCATTGCTCACTGCAGCAGACAGCAATTCACAAAAGGAAAAGTGTTGATTATCAATTTGTCTAAAAGAATATTTAGCAAAATGCCAGGATTTCAACAAAATCTAAGAATATGGTTAAATGTTTCCATTCCTTTAAAACACAGGCACTGGTTTTCCTCTAGCAAGCAGCAACATGTCAGCCACAATGTGAAGAAAAATAGTTTTAAATTACTGAGAAAATAAGAAGCAAACTCACAGTTTACTAAAATGCAGTTTTAGTAAAATGTTTAGTAAAATTTTACTAAAATGCAATTCTCTTGCCAAGCATACTTACTAGGTCAAAATTCCACAGTTTCAGACTCTGGGATAGTAAGATTCTTGTGCACAAAGAAAACTCATAGCAAAATTGATTTGACTTAAAGGAAGAGAGGCAAAACTACAGTCCTGATATATAAAGGAAAATATTGCCTAGACCTGCATGTTTAATGTATGTTTTCAGTGTACCAACAGAATAATGTTGGATTTCTCAATAAAACTTCCTTTCTCCTCATGACAGACTACATCAAACTGCACAGAAAAAGTGAAATGAAAATTTTAACAGAAAGTGCCATTTTTCCAGGTTCATGACACCATCATCTTAAATCTTTTCTAAATACTTTTGAAAGCAAAACCATCTTTTGCTTGTTAATAACTTCATTTTTATTACAGATCTACATATAGAGCTAAACTTGATAATGCTGAACTGTCCCCACAGTGATCAAAGAACTCACTAAAGATGGAGAGGAATGTATTTTTGTACTAAAAATGATCTTCAAGATGTTAGTTTAAACTATTTACATCACATTAAAACCGAGATAATTCCAATTTTCAGAAAAGAACAGGAGAGTGACTCCAGCACCCCAAGTACAAGGTCAAGGCCACTACAGAAAATGGATTTTACGAAATCAATATTAATCCAACAAGAATAGCTTGTTAAATAGTCTCAGTAAACTCAATTGACATCTTCTATGGATAGCATAAGGTTTGAATGGAACAAATAATATTAAAAACATTTATTTGCTCCTGCACCTACATTTGCTTTTTACATTTCAGCTTATTTCTACTCACATTCCACTTACTGATGAGTAACATTATTCATAAGAATGGATGAAGAAATTCTGTCATATTGAACAACAGTCTCCTCTCCAAAACTTCAAGTTACGTATTTAAGTAAAACAAACTTGAGCCCATGATAATTCAAACAAATTAAGACAAAATATAAATAATTTTTTGAAAAGTTAAAATCCTTCATACTGCTTGAAAGAAGACCAAGGCTTTGTGCTCATTCTCACCTCTCTTCAGCGACACAGCCACAGAAAAGGCACAATGTCCACAGCAGCTACCTCTGCCAGAAAGGCATGTTTCCGCTGACATCAGTGACATTACTGTCCCCTGTATCTAAAAACTTCCTGGTTATACTTCCATGACTTCCCTTTTTGACATTGAGAAAAAGCTAGAACTAACTGAAAGAAAAATGAAAATGAAAACTGACCAGTGATAAAAGAAGCCTGTTAGATCAGCTGAGATGATGCCACATCCGTCCTTTTTCCCTTCACTTGAGAGATTTCAGATTCATTATCAATGTAAGTCTCATAGTATAGAAGCATTTTTTTTCTGATGTATGGTTTGCATTCACAAAAGAACGGGAGCACTAGTGAGCTTTATTAAACTTCAGTACTCTAATGAAACAGCCTCACATGTGTGAACAGAGGAGCAGTGACGAAACAACTTATTCAGGAACCTTTTCGTTTTACTATAGTCTTAAACAAATATAATAAATTGCAAAGGAACTTGGTTTTTATCAACACCATGCATAGAGCAATTTGATCTTGTACAATTCCTCTCATTTATTTTGTGTATCAAATTTCTTAATTCCTGGCCTTTACCATACCAAACTGGTTTTCATGAGACAAGTCACCTATATTGCTCTGAAGATGCATTTTCTTTTCCTTCTCTTGATTACCTATCTTACTTTTGGGCAGATGGAAGTCATCAGCACTCCTACCTTGATTTCTTAGTTCTATAATATTGCTGATACAGCCTTGCCACTAGCACAGCTGCATTATTATTTGCCTTGGTTAAAGCGTTGGTACTTGCTCTTATTTTAAATGTTTAATTTTACAGCAATTAAAATCATACATGTTTAATGGCTGACAACTACAACTGCTGTTTCTTTGTGTTTATTTTAATCCTGGTAGTAGAACTTTGCACTACTGTTCTTGTAGAAAACATTCAGCTTGTAGAAAAATTTTTCATTTATAACTATATCTGTTGGCATAAGTCATTCCACCCCTGGAGAAAGATAAAGGAACAAAGAGTATGAAANATCTTGTACAATTCCTCTCATTTATTTTGTGTATCAAATTTCTTAATTCCTGGCCTTTACCATACCAAACTGGTTTTCATGAGACAAGTCACCTATATTGCTCTGAAGATGCATTTTCTTTTCCTTCTCTTGATTACCTATCTTACTTTTGGGCAGATGGAAGTCATCAGCACTCCTATCTTGATTTCTTAGTTCTATAATATTGCTGATACAGCCTTGCCACTAGCACAGCTGCATTATTATTTGCCTTGGTTAAAGCGTTGGTAGTAAACCACTTGCTCTTATTTTAAATGTTTAATTTTACAGCAATTAAAATCATACATGTTTAATGGCTGACAACTACAACTGCTGTTTCTTTGTGTTTATTTTAATCCTGGTAGTAGAACTTTGCACTACTGTTCTTGTAGAAAACATTCAGCTTGTAGAAAAATTTTTCATTTATAACTGTATCTGTTGGCATAAGTCATTCCATCCCTGGAGAAAGATAAAGGAACAAAGAGTATGAAAAGGAAACTTATGCAAAGAGAACTGGCCATGCTGCTCAGAGTTTATGGTTTGATCTGGCACAGCCAGCCAGGCATCCAGACGTGGCAAGGGATACAGCGCTTTAGAACCAGCACTAAACAGACACAGAATAAAAGCTTTCCTTCCTCTTTCTTATCACTTTAAAAAAGAAAAAAAAATAAGGAAAGACTAAAATTACAAACCAGCTTGGAAACCACATCATCGAAGTGGTGAACACAAAGTAATGCACTGTGTATAAACAACTCCACTTGGAGCTTCCTGCGTGGAATTGACTTTACAATCCTTGCAGCTGCACAGTGTGGGTGACCCTGACTCTTGTTTTTCATTTCCCCTCACAGCTGTTATGATGAATATGACAAGCAAATGTGATCCAGCTCACAAACCTCGTGTCACTCTTAAGTCTGGTCTTGATGCACATCCAGTTCCTCCTCAGGCAGACAAAAAGCACATTCCACTGACATGGCATGGCTACTGAGGAGATAAGTGAGTGTTTCCTGACAAGCAATCAGGTCACCTGTAAATGCCTTTGAGTCAGACTAACACAGCAGATAGGAATGCCAGGCAGAAATGATGACATGAAGGTTTCCCCCAAGCTTCGCAGGCTCTGTGTCAAATGCAAATAGCCTTGACCAGCCTGAAAATGTTTCAGTCATTGGCAGTACAAACCTCCAAAGACCACCCTACAACAAAGGCAGAGGTACAGCAGCCTGATCTGTGCCCAGAAGCACTGCAGTGCAGAAGCAATTGATCTTGCTGAGAAGAGAGGAGAAATGATGGTGACACTAACATGGTAGTACCAGCACAGCAAAGGAAGCCTTATGTTGTCCCCCATGACCTAAAGTCTGTTCATTGGTCTGATGAAAGGGGGCTTCAGGCATTTCTTGCAGGGCTGTTCCAAGACAAACTTCATTATTATTCTTTATCATCCTGAGTACAGCACACACATGTAATATTTTCATATTCACAGCAAGGCGAATTGTCACAAGTCACTCAAAATCTAGGACTTCTTACAGACACTGTGCAGAGCAAGTACTAAAATTATGACCACCAGCAAAATTAACTGAATGATGAAGTACAAATTACACATGACAATCCCAGCACTAATACATGAAGCATCTGTCACAAGGTGCAATATTTGCTATAGGTGAGAATGCATGCAGTCACCCAAACATAGATGGTATCTTAGAAAAAAAAAGGGGAGCAGGCTCAGGTATTGCCTTCCAACTCACCTTACTCCCAGGGAGGCAAACAATCACAGAGACACCCCTTATAAGCTTGCATATGACATTTAAACTGAATTACACAGGGAAATAAATCTGAGGCAACCTGGAATATCAGAAAATATATACCTAAAAATTATGCTGGCATCTAGATAAGCCTGTTGAAACAAGAAAGGAGCTGATCATATAACACCTTGCATGGCATAAAAACTGATCTAGTAGATGTTATAGATACATGTAAATTCCCATAATTGCTCAGGAAACTAGTGCCAGAAGTCTGTTACCGTCCTCCTGTGACATTACTTGTTAAAAGGCACTACAGAGCCAAACAGAATTTCCTAACATCATGACATTGCACCCAAAAGAAATTGCCACAGAATTTACTAGCTAACGTTCAGGTTAGTCAGTGAGCACAAGCGGTTTGCCACACAGCAGGCTTAGCCATCCACTGCATTAATTTATATGACAACCATAAATACCTGCACCTTCATCAACTACGAATAAAGACAGAAGCTTTCAATGCATACACTACAGGGCATATGCTGATCGTGGGCTGGTGTCAAGAAAGAACATACTCTCCTTGAACATATTATACAATTACAGGTAAATGTATTATGGGGATTTATATCTTCATTTGAAGCATCTGGTATAAATCAACATCATAGGCAGGATACAAGATTAGAAGGGTCATTGGGTCTTTCCTGATACAGCAAATAATTTGCTCCATATCAAGCAAAGCATTTTTTTTCTTTCTTAATTCCAGTAACTCTATTCAACAACTTCAATTTCCCTTGAATTGCTTTCTTGCAGCCTCCTCAGTGTGTCAATCACAAAGCAAAAGGTAATAATCCAAAAATGTCTTTTCCACTTCCCCAAACATCTACTAAATAGGATTCAGACAAAGAGATTAAAAAGCTAAACTCAGCAACTTGTTCTGACTCTCCCTATTGCATTCCAGTCACCAAGGGAGTAATTCTTTTTGCTTCAAATATAAAAAAAACATTTATAATGGAGTTTATTTAGACCTTCTTGCTTTAAGTAAGCAAGTTTTTAATCTATCACATACATTCCTGTAATGTAGGTTTGATGTTAATGGGTTGTAAAGTGGGTAATAATTTTCTAACTGACCTCTTCAATCAGATTAGATCATATTATTGACCATGCTGTTTGTTTTATAACCACAATCATATTGTGGAAGAACCTCTCTTGCAAGTAGCACATTTGTAAGTGCCCATTAAGGCAAACGATGACAGGTCTGCATGTTTGGCACTTTTTTAATATTTCTTTTTACCTTGCTGACAGTATTCTCACCAGCATCCTAAAGCTACCATTTGTATGTTTCTGGGTTCCTACTCTCTGAGGGTTTTTGTTTTGTTTTGAAGGATGCTGCACTGTAAAAGTGATAAAATAAAAAATATGCAAACATTGCAACTTTTAGAAAAAGCACTCAAATCCATCTGCCATTCCTCTATTTTTTTGAATTGTTCTTTTGGTCACCGCAACATTTCTTTTTAAGAGGTAACTCTAGCCGGTTTTTTCATAGTTACAGGACTGGAATGTTTTTAAGAAATGTTTGTAGGAAAATGATCATTCATGTCTTCTTTTCAGCACTCACTTTTGCATTCAATAGCTGCATTTAGCAGAGATTTTTCAGCCCCTTATACCTCCTAGACAGGAATGATAGCTCAGTCAGGCACGGGACTGGGACTGAGATTGACACAATAAATCCCCAGAGCCAAAGTCAAATAAAGAATGTTTCAAACCTCAAGTTTCTCAGAAATTTCCTTTATCACAGTTTGATTTGTCTTCTGTGGGTGCTGCTGCAATTTACTTTGGGACAGACTGGGAGTAGACAAATAATCTGAGTATAAAATACAAATCTAAAAACAACAGTGGAGAAAAGCTAAGGAAAAAGTCAACATTGGGAGCTGCTTTTGCTGCTAGAGGAAACAGAGCATCATTTTTGTCATCCAGCCCTGCAGTGTGGCTTTGGCAAAAACACTTTTCTCCTAATGCGCCAATTATTCTTTAAAAAGAGGATAATAGTTTTCCCTCACTACCCTCACTTGTTAATTTGCTCATCAAATTTTAAGGTTTTTCCAAAGCAAGATTTATATTCATTTGCTGTTCAACCTAATAGAATCCCAATATTAACTTTGGATATTAAAAATGAAAACACATTCCTATAAAGATTTCAGTTTCATGACATGAGGATCCCAACTGAAACAGCTGAAGTATATATGACAAGCAAGCAAGGCAAAAAAATCCTGTCATCCATTTTCATTTTATTGCACTTGACTGAATCTTCAAATTGTGTTTCACAGTTGCCACTGAAATGATAAGCACAGAAAAGCAAAGGCAAACGCCAGAAGGAACAGTACTGGTGTCAGCTACACATTATTCTCTTCTAGTTGTTATTTCTAGTAATGAACTAAGCTGTTTTCCTCCACTTCACTGAATTTAAATATTCTCTCCCTCCCTAATGTAAAGTGGTTTTCTGAGTAGGTTCACTATGAAACAGCAATGACTGATGCTGAGTTGTCAACTTTTTATTACAAAAGTCTTGTCTCCATACGATATAAAGATTTCTCCTTCTGCAGCTGAAGTAACTTTTCTGGAATTGCCAACACAAAATGAGATTCTAGCTGCTGCTAAATCTGTTATGAAATCCCTACTGAATTTTAATGCAGAGTAATTTGGTAATTTTTACCCTGCAGTAACTTGTTCACTAGGCTAAATTTTTATGCGCCTAAATTACCCAATATAATTTGGATTTGTGGAAAGTATTTCCTTGCTATATGCACAGAGATTATTCAGTCTTTAGTCAGGAAAACATCAATTAAGCGTTAAACTGAAGAACTGGAATTCAGCCCAACAAGTGCTCATTGTTTTTGGTTTGTTTACATTTGGCTGCATCACATATTTTAGGAAATGCAAACAGTACAAAACACAGGTAGAAGTTCAAAAAATGTGAATTTTTTGCACACCACAGCAGACATGGCTGAGGAAGTTATCAGTCATGTCCACAGAATCATGTAATCATTTAGGCTGGAAAAGACCCTTTTTCCTACAATGAGGATGATGAAACATTGACACACGCCCAGTTAGATAGTAGATGTAGACCCCTAGAAACATTCAAAATCAGGTTAGATAGGGCTTTGAGCAAGATGATCTAGTGGAAAATGTCCTGCCTTACTGCAGGGGGGTTGGCCTAGATGGCTTTTAAACGTCCTCTCAACTCAAACTAGTCTATGACCATTGAGTCCAACCACAAACCCACTCTGCCAAGTCCCCCACTAAACCACGTCCTTAAGCACCAGGTCTACACCTCTTTTAAATACCTCCGGGGATGGTGACTCAAACACTTTCCCTGGGCAGTCTATTCCAAATTTTGAGAACCCTTTCAGTGAAGAAATTTTTCCTAATAGCTAATCTAAACCTTCTATGGTTTAGATAGAACTTGAGGCCATTTTCCTCTTGTCCTATCACTTGCTCCATGGAAGAAGAGACCAATACGCAACTGCAGTCAGTGTACTTTCTAGGAGCAATACATACTGCCACCATGCTGCATCCAAGTGACACATTGCTCAAGGATAACAATACTGTTTATGATGCTAGCTCAGATAGGGCTTTTTTGAGGTATCCAGAGTCCACATAATTATTAGTAATTACTGATGTCTGCACTGCAGAGCTGATTTCAAAAGGTTCTATAGCTTGGTAAAAACAAAGCACAATTATATATTAACTACAAACATAGTAAAGAGTAAGACATTTCCAATCTAAATAAAATGTGAATTTTAAAATTTTATTTTCAAAACTACTGATTATAAAAACGTTGTCAAACATTAAGATTCCCTACTTTTCCTTCTTTTTCCTTGCCTTTGAATGCTGTAGAGTTGTGTGATCATTAGAGCCTCTTCTCTCTCTCTCTTTTCCTAAATCTTCTAACACAGGAATGGCCACATCAGATATTCCAAAACTTTAAAAGCACTTGAAACTGTTCCATTTTACCAATCAAAATCCACTTGTGAAAACAGCAGGATTAACCTACAGATATATGTGGTTTACCAAGATTAAAATATATATGTAATTACACTGTATGTTATGAAGATGGTGGTTTATAATCAGAATAAATTGATTTGTGAGTCTGAAGTACAGCAAGAAGCAATTATTGTACTTGGCATCTGACTTACTCATTTAACAGACAGCCTTATACCAGGAACCTTAGTTATGTGTTACTGAGACTTTTGGTGATGGTAACTCGATCTTAAAAGCTTCTCTTTAGCTCTCACATGTCAATACATTCCTTTGAAAATAAAAGATCAGCAAAACTGGGTGGTTACAAGCCTTGCTCAAACATAAAGGCAGTTTTCATAGACAACACACCGAGACTATAAAAGTAAAGAATGAACTCCAGCTAAATAAAGTAATGGTCCTCCAGTGGAAAGACAAAACACAATTAGAATTCACATACTTATTTCAAGATCAATATTTTTCTACTGATTTGCTGAGGAGGCTTTTATGAAATTTAAGCGTAGTTCACTTTTAAATACTCTTACTGCCAAAGAGTATGGTAGGCTGTATTAATTCCTTTTCTTTTATAAATCAATAATTAGATTGCCAATTTGCTTAAAGTGCTTTGGAAAAAAAAAAGGAAGATGGAAGCTATATTTTACCATTCTACATCACATGTTGAAAGGCTCAGTAACTCATACCATCACACTCAATGAAGATTATGACACTTGGAGACAACATGGAAAGTAATCAAAACCAAACAGAAAACTTTTTCGTCACAAGTTTCAATAACTAAATAGATAAATAAATGTTCACTGTGCCAGGCAGCACCCAGACACAAATAGAAATCTAGATCTAGGTCCATCTTCCCTGTGTAACTTGTGCACCATAAGGGTGGAGATGCAAGCCTAGAGACTGAAGCAAAAAAGATATTCTGAATATACAGAATGACATGCCAATATATGACAATGACATATACAGATGATGACAGTAAAGTGTCTGTTAGCAAGAGGTAAGGTCTTTGCAAGCATTAAGCTTCCTGGAGTAGGCCAACTTCTTGATAAAACCCTCAAGAAAATTACTTTGTCTTACAACTATATTTAAAGACAAAAATTAGGAATCATCACATCCAGTTGTACTTTGGTACCTTGCAGTATTTTCAAAATATTCTTTAAAATCTGAATGGTATTAAAGAAGCACAGGTCAGTCATAGATGGCCAGGGAAATGTTTTTTATGATACACCACCATGTGCTCTGGCTTCTTTCTTCCACTCCACTATTTCCAAATAAGTTTTGATGTAATAAGAAGTATTTACTTGTTTCACCTTTCACTCACAGAAATTTAGCCTTCTGGGAGCATATAAGTGCCCCCAAATTGTCCTAAATATTGGGCTGTAGCAAAGTCTCATGCTAGAGTGTCCTACTTATGTTATGCAAGAATCACAAATGCTCCTCTCCTCTATGAATTGCAGGTCCTCGATTGTGGATCCCTGTTTTGTAGCAACAATAAAGCAAGTAATGTCTACCTTTGCTGGCTGAAAGCTGCATAAATAAAGCCCCAGTAATAAGCAGCATTCTGAAATAAGAGATAACAGTAGTCACGGAAATTGATAATTTTGCAGGTTTTGTTTAGGAAGGAGGCACCATCCACAGTTTAGTTTTAATCTGCTTTAGGGAAAAAACTATATTGCTTTTGGCATCAGATAAATACAAAAAGGAGACTGAGGAGATTAATTAGTTTTAGTTTACTGAATGCCTTTCATTATTATTGTTGGAAGAATGCACTTAGGCAGCTAATAAGGAAAGTATTTTAACTCTAATGGACATAAAAGTTGTATTAGGTTTTGGCATTAGAAAATGGAAACAGAGTTGTCTTAAGGCTAGCTGACATATTAAATACTATCTTCTATTCTTCCACATTACACATGTTAATTGAACAACAAAAGACATCAATATACCAGTGAAGTTCTCCCCAAGTATTAGCAACTTTCCCTGGTGACCTGACAATACTGAATAGGTGAACAGCTGCTCAGGAGTGCAACCATTATGAATTTTATTCCATTTAATAGCAGATGCAGGAAATGGAAGGTTATATTACAGATCAATACACAGGCTAAGGGAACTTGACAACCTTTGGTTAGAATCAGAGGAATAAATGGCATTAATTAATTCACAGAGTTGTTGGGAAAAAATTACTATTTTTTTGTAACTGAGACTAGAAATGCTCTGCTGTGAAATATTATATTGATTAATGTGAAAAGCAGCCTCAGTTATAAGTATCCTGCCACCATAGAGCATGTAAATTCTATTTAATCTACCACTTGAAGAAATCTTAACTATTTCTTTTGATCCTCAAACATTTAGGAGACATGATAGTACCCATCTGTACTGAATATCCAGTTTAATAATAATGACACTATAACAACACAATTTTAAAAACTAAATTTGATAGCCCCTGTAATTACTCTCATATATTTACAGCCCCTTACCTCTATAACTCTAACCTTGAAAGTCAATAGCACAAGACCCTACAAACTCCGCTTGTAATTGGAGGGGTTTTAAGCTTATCACTTAAGAATTGTACTGTAGAAGTGTGACACACTAAAATGTCCCTCAGACAGCTTTAGCCTCTGGATGTATTCATAGGATACAGGAATGTAAAAGGTTATTTCTGTAACAGGGGTTAACACACATTAACTCCAGAGTACTGCACAATGGATGCTGAAAACAGGCTCACATTCACAGCAGTTTATTAGAAGGATCCATCACTAATGGCATATATTAAGTCTAAAAGTAAAAGTTACTTCTGAGGGAAAAGAGGGAGAGAGAGAGGGAGGGACAGTCTGGAGTGGTTTTCCCGAGGGGCAGCTGCCACATGGTTGATTGAGAGTAAACTCTGTACAGGCCAATTCTGGGGCGCCTACTGCAAAACTACAACCAAGGGGGTAGAAGAAGGTGTATAAAGGGGTGACTTCTACATCAGTATGAGAATCTGGTACAACAGCAATGTCAGTGTTTACGGTTGCAAGTCTTTGTAAGCAGCAGCAGAACAACTGCAAGGGAAGAATGGTGCGCCCTTGCCAGATTTGGGATTTTGATGATTCGTTCAGCGTTTTTGTTTGGGGAAACAAAAAGGGAAAAGCTGGCCTGTTTAAATAACACAATCTAAAATAAAACATCATCTCACAAGATGATCACCTAGCTTTACAAAAAGCCCTCTATCTGCATCCCTTAATATGTACCTTAATAAAGGCTAAGCTTCTGTTTGTATTGAATGTTTCTAGCACTTTTTGCTAGAACACTGTTCAATCCTTTCCCCAAGACCTTCCCAGAGTACAGCGCGATCTTCTCCATAACTAGATTTTAGCTACCTGGAAACATCTAACAGAGGTGACTCAGGAAGAAGGCTTTGCATCTCTGCACAGCTTTTGACACCTGTCTATCAAAAACATACCCCTCAAAAACATGAGCTAGGAAGAACAACAAAATGAAGTAATTAATTTTATCAAGCTTGTTCTTGATGAGACTTGTACCTGACTTTACTACTGAACTGACTTTTCAGGGTAAATGAGAACCAAATCTTCTGTATCCTCAGTGTGCAGAGATAACACCACCTATTCCTGAGAAGAGGTGGCCTCTACCTGAATCAAAACAGTCCCTAGCTGGGGCAGTCAGTCTTAATGGACTTAAAAGACAATCAACCAAAGTAAATATCCTGGCCCAATCTTTGCAAATTGCTTGGGGAATTGTCTGTACACGTTATCAAAGACAGATCTAAATATGAACACCACCATTAATGTCTTACTCTTCACTCATACAATGCCATTCTGTGAAAATCTGCATAAAATCTATATGTGCACCTTGTACTAAAAGAAGGGATACAAAACCACTCAGTTTAATTCATACCACTTACACTCAGCTTATTGACTTTTAGATTTTCAGTTTCTTGCAGCAGTGACTAAAGCAAGTTGTCATAAACTACAGACCAAAGGACTGCAGTCAAAAAGGGCTTCATGAATGCAGGTGAAAAATCTCCATGGACTTGTTTTCTGTACCTCACTCCTGCTATGTGAGCACCTAGGGCTGCTTGACCACCTTCTCCTGAAGAGATCCTGTTTTTCTCTCAGATCAGGGCTTCCACCTTCCATCTCCAGACACACTAGGGCAGGATGGAAAAGGAACAATTTCACGTCTTCTCTTTCAAGACAAAAACTACTCACAACTGTTTACAATTTGCCAACAAAGCCTGGAGCACCTTGTTTTACATAATCTTCTCACTGAGTCTGTCATTTTAGTCTGTTAGACAGCTCTTTTCGTACTGCTGTTGTTAAGTTTATATATTCCTCGCAGCTTCTCCCCTACAAATATAACTGGGCCACAAACTATTTATTATTCTCTCCACTACTTGACTCCTTCCCTTCTGTTTCCTTTCTCCTGCATTCTCCTCCCTCCTGCTCATATTCCTGTGGTGTTATGGGTATATTTATTTTGTTCACGTGTGAAGGCAACTTCACATTCATAGTAAAGGTGGAGAAGGTAACTGGTGAAGTGAAGGACTGGCTTGAGAACCAGGAGCAAGAGATTGCCCTTTAAATCTTCCTAGTGGAGCAAAATCATTCATGGCTGTATACCACCTGGGATAGCTAAGCATCCTCAGCATCACAGCATTCATACACACTTAAAAATTAATCCAAAGGAAGGAAAAATAGAAGCCCAACATAAAAGAAGTGACAGTCTAGATGGGAATCCTGGTTGAACATTATTTTGAACTCTAAAAGTAATTCTGTTATATAGATATTCTGTCTTCTCTGTATGAATATTGTACAAGGAAATTGTTCCAGCACATCCTCTTAGGAATCTGCAGGAGGATGACCATCCAATTAAAATTCATGGCTAGTATGTATTCCTGAAAGCCTGGTACATTAATGTCCTGCAACTGTTAAGAAGCAGATACTGCATCTGGAAGAAGTTGATCAACACAGCCCTTCCATAACCATAAGTTTTCTGTAATTTTTGCCAGTTTTTTCAGATTTGCCTTTGATTTTATCAGGAGTCATCCGGTAATTGTCTTTTCAAGCTGCATATTTAGCTGGATAAGGGGGGGTTAATGTTATTAATACTGCCTGTAGCCCAAGATGACCCACAGTCACTCTAGTAGAATGATTCTTGTAGAAGTGCCTGTGGACTTCAAGTACCTCCATGTAACTCTAACAATTACTGAAATTAGAGGCAGTTATCTTTGTGAGCTACAAATTCTAGTACTTTGGGCCCACAGCTCATTTTCTGAAGTCACAGGTTCACAGGTTATTCTGAGTTGGAAGGGACCCTCAAGGTCATCTAGNGAATAACTTCCCTAGTCCGACTGACCACACTGTTCCTAATACAGGCCAGGATGCCATTGGCCCTCTTAGCCACCGGGACACACTGCTGGCTCTTATTAAGCTTTCTGGCAACCATCACTCCTAAGTCCTCTCTGAACAACTCCTAGTAAAGATATTCTCTTCCAGTCATGTAACATAATGCGTATAGGTTTGTTCTTCAAACTAGATAGTTCTACTAAAACAGCAGCAACTACAAATTCAAAGCGACTGCCGAGAAAAATGCATTCATCTGGAATAATCATCTATGGCACCTATATACCTCTGCCCTATCCTCAACAACCTGCAAGTTATCACCCTGCCTGGGGTACCTTAGGAAGTGCATTGCCAGCAGGTCAAGAGTGGTGATCCTGCCTTCTACTCAGTCATAAGGAGCCTCACCTGGCCTACTGTGAATGGGTCTAGCAGACGACAGTGAGGATGATTTAAGGGATTGAAGAATCTCTTTCACACGGAGAGACTCTTACATTTAAGTGGATCCATAAAGCAAGTACACAGATTAAACAATTCTCATAGCTTGTGTTTTTGTAATGATACATGAGTTACAGAGATAAATGTGGTATGTTAAAAAGCTGTATAATTAATGTATCTTCTACCCTCTTTTGTCTTCTTTGCCTACTTTCTGCCATCTAAAGTATTTCCCATAGGACTATCTTATACCCTTAAGAAACTTTACACAGCTGCAAACTTTAAATAATAATCATCTAGTCCCCAAACTGTAATGCTTCAATCTGTTCCCCCAAGTGGCTTCCTTACAAATACTCCTTAAGATCTCAAATGCACGGACTTCAGAGATGCAAGCGGGGCATAGTTTTGTCACCCTACAAGTTAGTTAGGCATCACATCTGAAGATACAAAAAAAAGTAAGTTTTGCACTGTCTTAGAAAAGAGACAATTCTCAGAATTTTTCTTTTAACCTGAAAAAAACCCCAAATAACAGGCTCGATAAACCATAACACTTTTTGGTATTTATAAGCTATAATTTGTTCCTACATGATTCCCTGTAAGCTTTGAATTAGGGCAATGAACAAATGAAGCATACAACAGTTTCAGCCAGTAATTCCTTCAAATATTTCTTCTCCTTTCAATACACATAATGCATTGCACTGTAGCATTCTGCTGCACAGTTTAACATGATATTGTTACCTATGGTTATAATTTGTGCCCAGATAGACCACAGAGCAATGTACGTGTATAAAATCTTCAGGGCCAAGCGTCTTCTATTGAGAATAAAAAGTTGTGCCTTTTGTCTATTTTGAATATTTCTGAATTTTGTAGAACCATGAATACTATGAGTGTGATGATATATAACCTACTTGACTTAGTTTTAATTGTCAGGAGCAAAAAAAAGGTGGAGAAAGACAAGTCTAGGCAAATTTTGGTGGTAATTAATAAGAAGCACAAGTTTGAACATTGAAAATCTGATGAGTTTCTTTTGCAAAAGTAGGCTAAATCTTGCAGGAAAGAAGATTAGAAAGGAGAGGAGTCTCTGTCCCTCTCACTCAGGATGCTGATGCACACAGAGCTGGTCCTACCAAGGTTGTTGGGGAAATGCTATATCCTTCTCAAGCCTTTCTGTACATTTCTCCCTCACAAAATTAAAAACCATAGTATTGACAACATACTACAATAGCAGTAAATAAACTTTCAAGTTTATTTTCTTTCCAAAGGTCTCCAGATTGTTCCAATCACTACCGTTCCCCAGCAGCTTCAGATATAAACCCAGCTTCTTTGCTTTGGAAAATCACGAAATCAAATCACATCATTACATCTTACGTCCCAATGAAATAAATGCCAAATTCTATACTCAAAGAGAAAAAGTTCTACACAGATGGCTTAATCCACTCGTTTTTCTGAGGTGAAGAAAAGACAACTGCGGGCAAATCAAAGCTGCCAAATACTAGTATTCTGCTCTGCTTTGCCAAAATACTTAAGTCACAAAGCCGTGATTCATTAAGTGCACAGCACAGAAAAATTTGTACAGGAATAGATGCTTATGTTTTCTTTAACTCAGCATAGTTTAATAGGAAATGACAACTTTTCTACAAGGCAAACACTAATTCACTTATACAGATTTTGAAACAGCTGTTACCTAAACCTGGTTTTACAGGCACTGTCACATCCAGATATACACTATTTAAAATACAAGATTAAGGGATGTAATTGGAACTAAATACCCATGATACCTGAATGAATTTCATACCAGGCATTCTCACCACATAAGTTTTCAGAGTGATCTTCACACACTGAATAGGATCATTCAACAATGGCTATGGCAACCTGCCTCGCAGATAATGAGAATTGTATTTCTAACCATTCAAAACTAATGTGTTGCAGATCTCTTGGTATCATTTCACTATATATGGTAAAGGACAATCATTGTACAAATTAAGTATAAGCACATAATTTCATTTCAGTAGGTATGTTGAAATTTTCTATATCTAAAGATGAAACCCCACTTTTAGCACATAGATTTTTCACAGTTCTATCGATCCAAACTGAAATTGTTCGGGTAGTTCTACTAGCTGCATTCTGATTTAGTACACTTTTCTTCCTCTATTCTAACTCATCAGATTTTCTTCTCATTCAAAATCAATTTAATTGTGATCGCCAACAAATGAATACTGTGTCTCCTTTTCAAAACCATTTAACATTTTCATTTAGAAGTCCGTTTCCCAGAGTTCTATCTTATCTTGTCCTTCTCTAATTCACAAGGGATGTGTTGTTACATGCATGAGAAATAGAAGAATAAATATTTGTACCTTCTACCTTAACACTTATGCACAAAGTGAACTGATATATTAGCTGTTCTATTGCAATTGAAAAGAATTTTTCAGGGTTTGGGGGGCTTTTACTGACACAAGTCCATTTGAAGAGTAATATTTTCCTTTATAAAATAATAACTATCAGAGGAGCTTATCCCCAGCATAAAAGTGATTGCAAAAGCATATTCTGAAGTAGAAGGACATAATGAAGATGGTACATATGTCTGTGGCAAAGAAAAACGACTTGCTCTTTTCCTGGTGACCAGCACCCTTTAAAGCAAAAATCACATGAGAAGCAACAATAAGTTGAGCTTTCATTCCTTCTTACGCATGGCTGCATTTCATCTGCCTCTGCAGATGCACGCAATATTTGTCATTAAGTCTCTTCCCACCTCTTTCAGTTCCAAGCTTACGTACACACACGGTATTTTGTAACCTGCTAATCTTGAGACACTGTTGCTCATGACATGGGGTTTTCCTTGCATTTTCTTGTCCTTGATTCGGGGAGATTACCTTCTCCCTCACTTTCTTTCAACTTCCCTTTCCACACTCTTAACAGGTGCTGAGCTGTGGTAGAACACAGACTTCACAGAGTTCACAGAACATTCTGAGTTGGAAGGGACCCACAAGGATCATCGAGTCCAACTCTTAAACTGCACCACTGCCTCCCTGGTGGGAATCGACCCCCGGTCTCCCACATGAGAGGTGGGGACAGTCACCTCTGTACTAAAGTGGTGGAAACTGCATTACAAAATTTACATTTTGAGATGTAAACCTAATGTGGCTTTGTTAGTCTAATTTTCTTTATCTTCCTAAATGTTAACATAAATGACATCGTTTTCCTCAGAAATGTTTTTACTATATACATAAGGTGGGAAATGGAAAGAGTGAAAAAAACAAAGGTGCAGCTGCTCCCCATAAGAAGGCAATCACGCATCATTTTCTGGTAGCTTGGGCTTTCACAAGTGAAGGAAGTTCAACCATTTTGGTGAGATATCCATCTACCATGATGTGCAATTTCAAGAGCTCAAATGTTTTAATAAAGACATTTGTATAATCATTGCTTTAGTTTCTTATATTTTAAAATATTTTTCAAGTATTGTCAACAACTTCAATGCAATTTGTTAATAGTTCAGTAGTTAGTGATCTTAGAGCATTAGGTTTTCAGTAGAACTACTGAATCATTTTTTGTGAAGTCCTACTTTGTCTAACTGAAAACAGAGGTGTAGTGTAAGATGGAGAGTTATTTAATTATTAATGGCTCAGGCTCCGAATTTTCAAATTATATTTGTTTGATACTGGAATAAAATTCCTTCTCAGCACAGTTTTTCTTTAAAAAGCCGAAGAATATTTATCTTTTTATTCATTCCATGTGATTCCATAAAGTCACAAATTGTGCAAATTTCCAATTACATGTGTTAATAAAAGATTAAGGAAAAAGCAAAACGAGATATGCAATTAGGTTGTGTGCTATTTGAGGGACCCCTCTCTTCCTACAACTAAGAACTGTTCATTCTGTCACTTCCCTATCCAGTCTTGGCCTTCAGGGTACACTGCAAGTACAGAAGAGATAAGAAAGGCAGAGGTTGCTACAGGAGAAAGGCCTCAAATACCTGAATTCTTAGTTTCAATAGAAGATTGCACTAGCTTAAATCTGTGATTTTGAGATATGTATTTTACACTGTCATGCTGTATGATGGCATTCTATTTTCATCTTCAAGAGACCAAACATTAGAGATGGCTCAGGTCAGTAGGAAAGTGCACAAAGTGCACCCTTTCTTTCTTGTCAGTTAGAGTTGTAATTTTCTTGGACTCCAGTTCTGAATATTTTCCAATAAAGAAATAACACATTAAATGTTCAATATGTTCTTTTCACTGGGGGGAAACAGTGCAAATTAGAACGTATAGATTCTACTTTAAAAACCCCCATCAAATTCCATATGGGCAGCAGTGATAGACATCACAACAAGGGCCCGTATTAATCTCTCCTCAGAACTCCTATGGCTATTTCAGAAAAATGTCCCGTTTTATCGTAGGGCCCAGGTTCATTAAGAACCTTAAGCTCCAGCAGGTGAAGAAGGAAAGAAGTGGGTTTTGTGGGTTTTGCCTAAAAATGTAATTCAGAATACTTAATAATGTGTGATCTAATTCTTAACTCTTTGCTGATTCAATATAGACTGGTGATAAGATTCCATCAAACACATTATTCTAAATCCCAGTAGAACAGCGATAGCCATTTCCAGATTATATGGCAAATTATTATACATACACTGCTGCATTAATGAACTTAAGTATGACATCATTACATTTTAGAATCCAAAGTGGAAGGCTTTGAAGCATGAAACAGTACCAAAAGATAAAATGTGGAAATTGAACTTAAAGTATGGAAGAGACACTTTTGGATATATTTTACTAACATCACATTTTAATCTTTCAGCATCATGATACCCCAGCAATTTAAAAAAGCTTTAGGCCCTTAACTTGCAGTCTATATGCACCCACTTACAATTATGTCCATTAGTTGCCTTAGCAACAGAGGCAGAGGTTAAGTCATTTTCTAGAAAAGGCCCAGTGCAAATTATGGCATTATACCAACTTATTGCCAATCGTTTTAATTAAAACATTTCGCTTTCAACTCAGCTAACAGCGGAGATCAGTAAACAGGGCAGATCAAATTACTGTTATTTAAACTCCTCTGCCTTTGGAAAGGCCCACTGTATCTTAATTACTGTTGGGCAGGACTGATGGAGGGAAAGAACCAAGATCATTCAGGTGTGGCTCAACATATCAAAAATACGTCATTATTCTAAAAGTGTGCAATGCCAAATAAAATGGATAGAATTCCTAGGCACTTACCACGGTGCTATGGCAGCATTTATGATCCCGGTGACAAGAAAACCCTTTTTTCCATAATGTTCCTCTGCCACTTTTCCACTTCTTTCCATGAAGCACTTGCCTCATATTGCCTTTGCAGTGGTGAAAACTAATTTTTGTCCTTTCCAAGGCATGTGACAGAGCACAGAACAAGCTCATGCACCTGAGCACCAGGGCAATGCCTTGAAGCCACAGAAGACAAGGGAGGATCCTGCACAGGGATCTTAAAGAAATAATGGTGCCTACAGTATAAGTCAAGAAACAGAGAAATGGATGAGGAGACTCTGGGAACAACTCTCAGCAGACGTAGAAAGCAGAAAAGAAATGGGTCCAGCATGTAGGATAGTCACAGTATCACGACACCTGATAGCCAGTACAGAGGGAATCAGTGCCCACTCTTTCCCACTCCCCCTTTGTCATACTACTTCCACATATAATTTCTTACCTGCAGGACAAGAATTCACCGATAAAAAAAATTCCCCTGCTGATCTAATCAAATCTCCATTTAAACCTGAACAAGGGAAACAAACAACAAAAAAACCCCACAACAAACATGCTCTATTTTTTGTCCATGGCATAACATTCTGGCACACTATTAGTGAAATATTGCTGTTTTCTAAGGATTCAGGACTCTGGGAACAATCCTTTGAAATGGAAAAAGTGGGACTCATAACTAAGTGTTCTCCATCCAAGGGTAGAAAATTCCTCAGCTGGAGGGATTTCTCTTCTTCAACTCTAAGGAGAGCTTCACTCAGCTTGCTCTGATTTATGTATCTCATTAATAAAAGCATTCTTATGGAACTAAATCCTACCTCTGCCTTCTGGAAAACATAACTTTCCTTTTCAAAGTTTTTACAAATCCCTCTTTTTGATCTAGAGAAGAACAATTTTCCTATCACTAACCATATGAAATTCAAGAAACCTTGGGGGGCAGAAGTTGGTAGGTTTTCTTTGTTTGCTTGTTTTTCCCTCTCCAAATACAAATGTAAACAGTCTTGGTGCATGTAGGCTGCAATCTGACCAGTCAAGATGGGCAGGTCAGTAAGAGAAAAGCCAGGACTTCTGCAGACAAGTAGGAAGGATTCCTTTTGGATTGTTATTAATGCTTGAATTTCTTCTGGTAATAAAGCTGTCTTTATCTTCCAAAAAAAGTGATCATCAAAAGTAGAAACTTTGATGAGCAAGTTTCATGAGAGAGATGTAAAATTTCTCTTTGGCACAGTTAAATAATACCCCTCAACCATGTTTTTAAGGCTTACTTCTATGCATACAAGGGTTTTAGAAGATGAAAGTTTTGATTTAAAACTTCTGGGTTTTACACAGCACTAGGTACTTTCCTGTTTAGTTGAGTGAAGAACGGCCTCTATAACACAGAATAGAAAAAAACAAAGGAGGAACACTCCCTTCTCTCTAGTAATCTATACTTTCCAAAATAAAAATTTCAGAGACTCTTGGAGTCTACTTAAATACTATTATAATAGAGAAAAGACTATTTTTCTTGTTCTTGCCAGCAAGTGAATTGCAACAGAAATGATGTAGCAAAATCCCCTTCTCCTATCTTCTAAATTACACCAAAAATC
The DNA here is from genome assembly GCA_013390025.1 of Pitta sordida. Taxonomy (NCBI): domain Eukaryota; kingdom Metazoa; phylum Chordata; class Aves; order Passeriformes; family Pittidae; genus Pitta; species Pitta sordida. Next base: position 107,312 of record WEKX01014270.1, read on the forward strand.
TGAGGGATCTATATTTTTATCATTAAAAGACAGCTGTAAATCCTATTGCTAATTTATTGTAAACTAAAACAAATTGGTTTGAGAGGGTTTTTTTGCTTTCTGAGTGAATAAAATTGTGAATATTCAACAATAGTAACTCATTCATATGCTGAGAGATTTCTAAAATGCACTACCAATAGCATATTATACATCCCATTGGGATGAAGTATATTCAAAAGAAGATGGTTAAACTGGAGTAAGAAGAAAATATCCATTAAGGGAAGGCCATTACTCTTCATCTAGTCGCATAAGCTAATCAGAATAATCAACCTAAGAGGAATCATAAAAAGACACTTACTCTCTAAAATACACAAATATTTGTAAAAAGTCCAGGGCTATTTCTACCGATGGCCTTCTAAGTCATCTTAGTTGCTGTAGCACTTTCATGCAACAGTATACTCGTACTGTGTAAAATAAAAATGGGCAGAAAGGACATACATCTTTTCATAAAAGTTTTGTTTCCAAGGTACTTCAAGCCATGGAACACTTCAATATTCAATTTTCTCTTCCACTGCTAGACACCTACTTAGTTTTACACACGGTAAGATCAATTTGTATGATTATTTTGGAACCCCAAGAAGTTTGCAACATTTTTGAGAAGTAGAAATAGATGGTAGCTATGCAGTTCTGTCACAGATTACGAGCTGAGCCAAACCAAATGATAACAACATGAAAACAAGATTTTATCTTTAAAGAATTTAACATTTGATATGATGAATCAAATTCCTTATTATAAAACAAGCCCCTTGCAACCTTGCAGCTAGCACTGCAAGTGCTTTAAAGTCTTAGATTTTGAAGTCATGTTAAAAGAACTCTTGCAAGAATAGGACTCTCTTTTCAAAAACACTATTTTTAATCTTCCTCTCTGTCCAGAAAACTTTAAATGCAACTGTAATCCATCAATTCAAAAGCCTAACATAAAAAACATCACCTCAATTTGGGGTTTTATTTTTATTCTTACTATTTCCAGATTAATAAATTAATACTAGAATTTGGGAGGGCTGATATCACAAAACCGTAGGACTATCACATTCTTTTATTTGTTGAATTTATTAAGGTTATTAGTAGAGGAGAAATTTTGACTTGCACCAAATACGCAATGAAACTGTTGGACACCATCACTTGGTCTTAATACTAACAAAGACAGCACCATGAAACGTTGACATGCATGCTTTACAGTGATTTTGGATTTTTTTTTTTTGTTTTTTAATGATGTTTTTTCTCTCCATTTTAATGAAGAAACTTTTCTAAGAATTAAATTCTGGCTTCTCCATGGCTCTTCAAGAACAGACTGGCAAATCAAAATTCCCTGATACCACATTCACTTGAATTCAAGTCAAGTTCTTAATTATTTTGGTAAGCCAAAGCCTTGCATACAACAATATAGTTTTTCTCCAATCAATCAGTACTTTAGAAAAAGTAAGATGTTTCATCCATCCATGGTTCAAACTTTCTAAATGGTTCCTCTTCTGTTCCAAATTACTAATAATATTTTGGTGACTCAAATACTTCTTTGTTGAGTCTTTTACACCACTGATATGATTCATTGCAAGGTTTGAAGAAATTACAGGACAACTGTTATGTAACGCCTGATAAGGAACAGTTCCAATTGAATTTCTATAAAATAAAGATGCTCTTAAGCCTGTTTCAGATTGCATTTGATATTTCAACTTAGTCAGAACAAACCTGTATCACCAACGAATTCTACCTTTAACTGACTGATAATTAAAGATTAACTTCTTTTAAGAAGAAAATGCAAACATTTGTGAATTCTACCACATTTAGCACTCCAGAAAAGCACAGGGATTAAAAAATATTGACAGTCCATATTCTTTCAGACAAATATTTTCATGTACACCTAAATTTTAGTATTTCTACCTTAGCAGCTCAGAAAGTCAGCACTATTCTTTAAGTGAATGACAAGAGTCAACCAGATTTATATTTAATCTCTTGAAAGAAGGCAAAGCCTTTAATGGGGAAAAATTGCAAAAAACAACTCCAATCAACCTCCACCTACACTCCTCACCACTGGTAGTCTTGCCCTGGTACTCTTCAGGGAAACAAGAGGCATCCTGTGAATTACCTTTGTCTCAGCTTCCTCATCACTAGGCATTCTGCCTTGTACTGGGACTTTGTATACTGATAACATCCACGTGTACAGACATATCCACACTCTAGTATGGCTTCATTACATTAACATCTGATTGCAACACTATAGTCCCAAGAGACCTCAACTTTCTACTGAAGAAGGAACACAAAAAACATTGTATAGTGCTGCAACATAATTTATACTTTCAATAAAATATGTATATCTGTTTAAAAAAAGTATTGTAATAAGACCCTGACTTGAGACACAAAAACAGTTTATACATTTTTCCATTACTGCCTTTACTATCTGATTTTAGACCAAAAATATGAAGAGCAATCCTGAGGAAAAGGAGTGGGGGGTTTTAGTGGATGAGAAACTCAACAGAAGCACATCATGTTTAGCATAGTAGTGAGTGTCCCCGCCTCTTATGTGGGAGACTGCGGGTTCAATTCCCGCCAGGGAGACAGTGGTGTCATGTAAGAGTTGAACTCAATGGTCCTTGTGGGTCCCCTTCCATCTCAGAATACTCTGTGATTCTCTGAATGTTCATTTGCAGCCCAGAAAGCCAATTGCGCCCTGGGCTGCATAAAAAGCAGTGTGGGCAGCAGGTTGACGGAGGTGATTCTGCTCCTCTACTCTATCCTGGTGAGACACCACCTGGAACAATGCATTCAGCTCTGGGATCCTCAACATAAGGGCATGGACTTATTGGAGTGCGTCCAGAGGAGGCCACCAAAATAATGAGAGAGCTGAAGGACCTCTCCTTTGAAGACAGGCTGAGAGAGTTGGGGTTGCTCAGTCTGGTGAACAGAAGGCTCTGGGTACCTTAAAGCACCTTCCAGTACCTAAAGGGGGCCTACCAGAAAGTTGTAGAGGGAGTTTTCACAAGGGCATGTGGTGACAGCATAAGGGGGAATGGCTTCAAATTGAGAGAGGGTAGGTTTAGATTAAATGTCAGGAATAAATTCTTTATATAAGAGTGGCGAGACACTGGAACAGATTGCCCAGAGAAGCTGTGAATGCCCCATCCTGGGAAGTGTTCAACACCAGGTTGGATAGGGCTTTGAGCGACCTGGTCTAGTAGATTCCCTGCCCATGGCAGGGAAATTGGAACATGATCTTTAAAGTCCCTTCCAACCCAGAGTATTCTAGATTCTATGACTTAATGACTTCATAGGAAACAAAAACTTCGCAAACAGATCTTTGTGGATTTTTCTCAGCTTCAAAATGCTTATTTCCCATAAATTATGATGGATTTACACTTCAGCCACCAAAACTTTGATCATCTATTCTTTGAAATCTATACTTTCAATCTATACACCATCTTTCTTTCAGTAATATATGTTGTAAGGTTCAAGATCTTATTTTCATCATTTGTGTCTTGGTCAAGATACCTACCAACTCCCTTGGTGTAAAAAATTCAGACTTACAGTCTTCATTTAGATTGGGAAATTAGTAAAAATTGGGAAAATTGTGTTACTGATACTCTTTTGGTTTGTATTTGCTTCTATCTTTTCCTCATGCAAAGCCCCTAACCCAACATAACAGGCTGACAAATCAGGATATTTAATTACAATAAAAATATTTGGGGTATAATACTTTATATAGTGTAAGAACACCAGACCACATAAATACATTGCTCAGGTATGGTGGATTCATGACAGAGAGTTCTGAAAATCTTAAAATCCTGAATCTACCTATTAAAGAAATCAAAACCAAAACAAACCCACTAAACAAATAGAATATATAAAACTGCTCAAACACTAACTGTGAAGTCTCCTAGGACTATTATATGAATATAATTGAATGAATAATAATATATGAATATATTATATAAATATAAAACAAAGGAGAAGGAAGAAACTCTGGTAGTATAGACATACATGTTGCTGTGAACAATCATGTCTTTGAGGTAACAGTTTTTTAGGAAATGTTTTGCAGTTACATTGCCAACAAGTAACTCATTGTCCTCAAAAAACTGTAAGGGTTTTTGTTTGTTTGTTTGTTTAGAAGACTGAAGAACATTCCAGTAACAAAAATTCTAGGTGGATCAAGAATTCTCTTGCATTTTGGAGCTTTTCAGTGGGAATGGGAAGAAATACAAAGCAAATGAGTCTCCCATTCTTGGTGAGAGAGCTGGAGTAGTGTGCAGGCCCTTCCCTGACTCAATATGTAAATGTGGATGTAAATGAGAATCAAAGCTGAGACATGCAGCCTGCAACACTGTCCAAATACTACATGGCCAAGAAACAGGAGACATAAATTCAATTCACTACCTCAAAGAATCAATTGGACCTCCTATTTCAGTAACTAAGGAAGAAATAAGATTGATTTGGCTTTATTGGATTTGATTTCCACCCACAAAAAAATAAAAGACATCTGCTGCTAATACCCATGGACCACTTGCCAACAAGAAACCTTAGAAAATCATGCAACAAAGGATACAAGAAACCATCCCTAAGATCACTCATTCTCCACAAAGGGTTAGTTCTTTCATATCTCAATCAAGCGCAAGAACGAGCTGTTCTCCCATGTACAGTTTCTTCCCTGAATACCTGCATACTTGTACTGCTTACTTCTCCTTACTGCCCCTCTGGGAGCAATGCCTGTTAATTGAAATGGCCCCCCTTTGTAATAGTCAGCAGCTGATTTGATTACTGTATTCCAATAAATAATACGGCTGTATTAATTCAGACAGAGCAATTAACACACAGGCCAGACATTTTTACTGTGTCACTTTTACTGTATACTACCAATTAAGTGTTTCTATCTGAAATACTATCCCCTATTGAAAGCCAAATAAATTCAGTTGCAGATTGATGTTTCCAACAATTGTGTCCCCCATTAAGAAGCATCTGACAGCACCTTTCAAACCATTCACATTGATCCTCCCTGCCCTGAACTTCCATCTAGATTCACATTCAATCCTTTGCATTTGCCTTTTATTTTTAAGGAGCACAAATGCATGCTGATACTTTGGATCAGACACTTAAAAATTACGTTGGGTAATTAGATCTATGTTCCACTTTCTATTATTTAGGTTCATGTAGAAAGAAAGTAAAACTTAATCTCCAGAAAAATTAATATCCTATCAAAGCAATGCTAAAATTTCACCAGATTTTGACAGGCAGGGGAAAAGAGGTGGTATTTTTTAAAGCACTACAGTATTTGTATAAGGACATCTCACCTTCCATCAAAGATGTTGCATGACTTCTCAGAAATTTAGTTTTCAAGGAACACGAGCAAAATAGAATTTTGGTACACTGTATAAGCTGATAATGAAGAACTCACAGGATAGTTTCAATTCACTGTAAGAATTTTCTGAATCAGAGATAAGTTCAAAAATGTATCATTCTTACATAGGATAAACCATATAAGTAATACAATTTTTTTTGTTCTTTTAACAGGCTCACATTAAGTGGGTTATATTATTATAGTATTATTGTAGGTGTTTAAGATGTTATAAAAGAGTTCTTTGTATCCATTTTCTCACATAATAAGAAGGCTTTACAGTTCTTTGCTTCAACAGTTCTCTGACAGTTTGTTTTCCAAAGAGCCAATGCTCTTAGCCTAATTCAGACAGATATGAAGGTGCCATAAAAGCATATGGAACAGAGAAACTTAAGCTTTATTTGCACATAAGAATATTTTATGCTTACCAATCTTGCATTCTCTTTAGGTCACAACTCTAAAATTGAAAGAAGAGTTATCATTGTCTCTTAATCTTATCTCACCATCTTCACTTGAATCCTGGTCTAAATGGCTTCAGAAACAATTATTTTTCTAACTCTTGATAATTAAAAGAAAAATCAACACCATTAAGAATATTCCAAGTACATTCTAATTGGAATATGAATGAAATGCTCGAGAATGAGACATTGCTTGTGCGTAGCATGTTATGTATTTTCTTATCTGTTAGGTTGGAATAAACCTTCATGATACAGTCTTTTGGTTTAGCTTACACAACACACTCTAGTTTGTTACTAAACCTATTAAATAGGAAAATAAGGAAGTAATAGTGGTTTTCTATTTAGAGACTTGAACAGATGTTTTTTTATCCTCCCTCACTGGATTACATGACTATGAAGGGCTTTGAGCATTACACAGTATAAAGGCAATGCAGGACCCAGACAGCATTTCATTGCTTGATTTCTCCATAAATATGCTTCCCATCCTTTATTTAAATAAAAGCCAATCTGTAAAAAATTACGGATAGAGGCACAAGACCAATCATGGTATAAATTATTTGATCCTGACTGCTTCTACATGTTATGATTACATATTACAAACTGTTCTGTTCATTCAAAACATCCAAATTCTAGTTCGTGGCAGTTCAAGAGAGTGATAAACACTTAACAGAATAAAAAAATGCAACTGTGAAGTTACTGCCTTTTCCCCTGAAATTCTCTATTTCCTTAGAGCTTTCTTTGACTCCTCACTGCACAGGCAGATACCAGCTTTCTCCCCACAACTGTGTGAGCTGCACTCCCACAGGTGGCAGATATGAAATGAAACAGCCAGTGAGTGCAGTAGCTTTAAAAGTTTCCTTAAGGAGCCCATAGCCACCAAGTGCTGAAAGCAACACAGAAGCAATCATTTCACAATGTAAAATCTGCTTCCTGGAAGCTTCACAGCAGCCAGAGAAAGCAGTGACAAAGAATGAACATGTATAGACCCACTGCTATCTCACATTTGGGACCTCCTGTAAACTCCTAGATCAGGCATAAGTCAATGTGAATAAGTCTCAATTCCTTGAGAAATGGGTGCAGCCTGCTTTCATGAGTCGGTTGGTCTTATCTTCCTGTCACCTGACTTGTTAATTAGTCTAGGTATAAAAACCCAATTGTTCATATGCAAACTAATGCTGGTTTGAGATACTAATACTCAGTTCGATGTTATTTTGAAACCAGGTGGAGCTGCTGGCACAGTGAATGTTGACACGCCACGGACAAAGCCCAAGAGCAGGAGTTCCTGACCTTAAGATGCCAGAAGGGTACTGAATTCCTACTAAGCCAAAAGAACAAGCAACACAACTGACTGGGCAGAGTTAAGAGAGCAATTCTTAAATATCTGGTTGGGGAAACTTCTAGGGTTTTCAAAACCTGTCTCTGAACACCATAGAATTACCTTCCTGTACAGTCTAGGATACAAGGACATCAGGGCAAAAGAAGGATAGATGATCCTTGTGGGTCCCTTCCAACTCATAGTACTCTGTGAATCTGTGATACAAATCCCCAGAAGCATTTTCCTCCCTTCAAGGAGCCCCCTAACAACAGCCTATCAGTGCTGCCCACACATCTGATGTGGTTGTGTAACTGGACCCCACCCTGTTTCTGCCAAGGCCCATACACTCCCTTGGAATGCCCAGCCTATTTCCACCAGCTAAAGTAATTTCACAGCAGAGGATGATCAGTGAGGTGGCTCAACCAACAGACTGCAGGAGACAGCACGAAGCACAATGTCATCAACATAGTTGCAGTGGAAAACTCACCCAAAGTGAATTTCAGAGTGAGGCAGCATAAGTTCGCATAGACTTCCCCCCATCCCTTTATTCAATTTTTCAGATAAAGGCTTTAAACATTGTTTTGTTAAGTAATAGCAAATACTGTGCAATGACAACTCAGTGACTTCGCTTGGATGATCAGCATCCAAATAAATATTATGCAGTGGACAAAATTTCCAACCAGAAGAGAAAGCCAGCATTTGCACTGACACACCCAGAACACTGTAATAAAACTCTGCAATTCTCTGCAAGGCTTTATAACGGGAAATAAGTTTGTTGTGCAAATTTCCTTTTTACTCCCATTGAGAATAAAGGAAAAAATGGCTTCAGCTCAAAAAGTTTTTTGTTTGTTTTATGAAATACAGTATCAGATCTAGGTTACCCCACCCTTAAAACTACCTTCTTGTTCCTTTGCTCTCGCATGCTAAGCAAATGAAAATACCTTTTCAAAAGTCTTTCCAGTAGCACTGGAAGCACTCTCAGAATATGCTTTAACACTGTCTTCCATTTTAGCTGTTCTACAATATCTAAGTTAAAAAACTCCAAGTTTTTCTGTTAATTCTATTCTTCCAGCTTCCCATATAATTACAGACAACACACACAAATTAAGAGTATAGCCACCTTAGCATATGGAGAATGAAAAATGGCAGCTCTTCAACATTCACTCACATGAAACATACATTAGTCTTAAATACATGGGTGACGGTAGTCTTCAATAACACCAAAAGAATCTGATGAGCAGCATCAAGTATCATAGTATGGTTTATTTCACATTGCATCAGATCTCCATTACCTTCAACAAAGAGAATAGAACAAAACAGAAATAGAAAGCATCCAAGAAAAAAGGCTTCTAGGTAGAAACTGTATTGTTACTGAAGGGTAAATAAATCCCAGTGAACAAGTAACAGTTATAACTATAGAAACAGTGGTCTCCCATCCGTTGACAGTTAGGTGACTCATAACTGCATGATTCAGTTTAAAGATGTACAAAACCAGGAGAAGTAATTTCAGAGTTCTTGAGTCTACTCAGCAAAGAACATTGGAATAATTACGGCTGCGTTTGACAAATTGACCTTATATTCTGACTCAGCTGCACTTCTGTGGACAGTACTAAAGCTGCTCATTATTTGAAAGAGTTGTGAAGTCTCATATCCCTCCTATTGTTTCTCTAATCTGTTTGGAGAGCATTCACAATGATAGAGTTTTATTATCACCAACTTCGTATCACTCCAAATATGGAGAAAAATTGTCTTAGCCTTTCTGTATCTCTGAGGGCTGCTATTACGTTCATTTGCAGCATAAGGACTTCAAATTTCATCTTTCTTGATAGGTTTTTTATTTACACTGCTGCTCTTTCCTGGATTTTCCATCAGGCCATCTTTTCTTTAAGTTGTGGGCCATCTAAGATAAATCTCTGTTGATGTCTCCCCAATACCCAGCAGGGCAAGGCTATTTCATGTGTCAAGCAGATTCTACATCTGTTTATAAAATCCCTGTTCCATATTCACAACAGCATGAAATTGCTGACTCACACTCAGTTTCTGGTAAACCAGAACCCTAAATCTTTTTATACAGAAGCTGTTTGTTAGACTGTTTACATCCATTCTGAAATAATTTTTCAACATGCATGTTAGCAATTTTTTATCAGACCAATTCTGGTAAAGTAAATATGCCTACTGCAAACATATTAACCAGAAGAATTTGAATTTTTGAAGTTACATGTGCCATAACTTATCTAGTCTGATAGCCCAGACTAGAAATTTCTGTATTTAAATGCTGTATAGTCTAACTCCTTTTTCTTTTTCAAGAGTGTTTCTGTTTCATAAACAGTGACACAATTAATATAACAATTTGTCATGTGGAAGAAAAGCAAAATGGAAGTGTACAGTATTTATTTTAGAAGGAAAGATGTCAGTCAAAGGCATCAGGACCCTGACTCTAGAACTGCTACAACAGCATGTGGCTGGTTTTGGCTCTTTGTTGGCAGAGAGACTTTTATTCGTCTGCAGCTCAGAGCTAAAAAGCCTTCTGAGTCTGTTAAGATTTTGCAATGGGGTGATTGTTTTATCAGTGATTATTGTGTTTGATGTATGTATTTATTCAAACTTTCAGGACCAAACTTTTATCTCTGCTAGCTTAATTTTATTGCATTAGTTTATAATCTGCTACCTCATTTCATTTAGTAAGATTCAAACCTATGCAGAATACCAAAACGAATAGAAAACTATTTTATTGTGTTGACTTGAACCTGGCAGCTCAAGCCATTCCCTAGTGAGTTAAAACAGTTAAGTCCTCCTGGACAAGGCAAGATAACACTGCAGTACCTAGACAGCACTGACAAGGGGAACGTAGCAGAAGAGAAGGAGGAATCACTAAAAGGGAAATACATACTGTAACATGCTAATGACTGCTTTCTTAATTTATAGTGCTGATCAGAAAATAGAACTTTAAAACACGAGACTTTGTTTAACTGAAGCTTTCTCCCACAAAACAATTAACATCCTCAACCCAAAACTTCTATTACTCTTGTCAGTGTAGCAACATCATGGAATAAGACTTGACAATCAGTCTTGTCACTACTTGAATTGTTAACACAAGAAACATACGCGAGAAAATACTGTTTAAAACATGAAATAAACAGCACCCAAGAGCTGGTTTTGACACATAATCAGTCTTGACAAGCTTTGGGCTGACTCTGCTGGCCTATTGACCCTGCCCATGGGCAAAGCATGTCTCTTTGCCACTGCTAATCTTTTCTGGACACCCCTGTCACAGTACAACTCCATTTGAAACAGTTGAAAAGGTCAAAGACTATCTCTCCATTTTCAGACTGAATTCAAGTCAATTCATATCTAGGCATCCAAAGTGCTGCAATTTGCTACAGGATCTTTGTATGTGTACTCTCTACTTTCTCCGTTCCTTTCACAGAATCACAGAATCACAGAATATTATGAGTTGGAAGGGACCCACAAGGATCATCTAGTCCAACTCACCACCTAACACCCGTACAGAGACCGAGAGCACATCCCAGAGCATAACACCAACCTAGATCCCTCACAGTCTAGCAGGCCACTCCGAGCCGGAAGGGGCCCAGGATCATCCAGCCCTACACCCCCCAGCTAGACCATGTCACTAAGCTCCTCGTCCAGTCTTCTCTTAAACACCTCCAGGGATGGCGACTTCACCACCTCCCTGGGCAGCCCATTCCAATATGCAATTACTCTGTGAAAAACCGCTTCCTAACGTTAAGATTAAATCTCCCTACCCAGCACATTCTGAAAGCATGTTTGGCTTATTCAGACAGTTAAAAAATTGCTAGTTAAAGGCCTTATTCCTTCAATTTTAAGGTTGTGCATGCTCTGTAGACAGTGATCAAGTACAAATTCAGAGATTGAGCTCTTTCTATTTGTCTTTTATCTAGCCAAAAAATATAGAACTGCATACTGCCTCTAGATTGTTTCCCTACCCTGTACCCTTGTGGCCATTGCAGTCACTGGAGTAAATTCCAGATAAGTACCTGCTGAAGAGATCCACTGTTAAAGAAACACTTCTTTGAATAACTCTACGGACTGTCCCTCAGAGTTGGGATAATATCTCTCAGAGGCCCTTGCTGGATTCCTGAGAGTCAGAGGAGCCACTGGTTATTTACTACTGCTTCCAATGCCTTGCCACTAAGAGGAAGAGAGCAAAACCAACTATTACTTAAGACTACAAGACCCATCCAGTAATGCAGTATACAATACGTATCTGGAGTATACTGCCCTGAGAACTAACTGGAAGAACAAGATGAAGAGTAATGAAAATCATGAAAACAGCATATTTTTGCCAGTGTATCCAATACACTATTTTCATCTTATCTCCTGGTCAAACCTTACAGGTTGGTGGGCTTTCAAGTCGGATTTGCCATTAAAGGACCTGCTTTGACACAGAAGCAGCAGCAAAATTACCCTTGACTTAAAAGCAGGCATAAACCATTGAAGGATAAATGAACCTTTGATCAATATAACACATACTATGGGAAAGAGGTGACTTTTTCCCTCTTTTAATCTATCATTGTTTTCACATTTTTTCCCTCTGACATGAAAATCATAGATTCCAAGGTGCAGCTTTTTTTATAAAGTGAGATAAGATTTTATTTTAGAGATCTTTTGTTGCACATACTGAATTTCAAAAAAAACCCACAGAATTTTGTGGCAACAAAATTAAATTAAGTAATATTTTCTAACTCCACCCTTGATTAGAGTAAAACATATGCTATTTTCTAGTGTGTAACTCAGAAAACACACTTTAACGTCCTGTTCTTAAAAAGATAACAGAATGACTTCCAAAGTCATAAACTGAGTTAAACTGTCAAGTATAGTATTTTAACTATCTGGGAGCCCTGAGAAGACAGCAAGTGCAAGGACTTTAGAATTTACCTCAGTCAGAGTAAAGTATATCTGACTTTTAATTCTGTTGCTTTTCCTCCCAAGCCCCATCCCTTAAATTGAATCACACTCTGCTGCTTAGCTTTAACCCAAAGCTCACACATGTCAATGGAAAGGCACTGGGCCTGCCATTTCTCACGGACAATTTTTCTTCAAAAGTGATGTACAAACAGCAGTATGAGCAGAAAGCTAACTATTTTTTTTTTTTAAGACAGTCTCCCTCCTTCCCCCAAACATTGAAACAAATCTCATTTGGTAAAAAGACAATTAATTCCATGAAATTATAAGTCAATTAGCACAGTTCCCACTGGGCCTGATCCCTGGGTGGGTGATCGCTTGGGAGTTGGACTAGATGATCCTGTGGGTCCCTTCCAACTCAGAATAACCTGTGAACCTGTGAGAAGTCTCCAAGAAGATGATGCCTGTTGCAGAGTCATTTCAAGCCTACCATCTCGAAAGTACATGGTAATAACAAAACACACGTAAGCCGCACAACTGTCTGGTGTCACCAGTGGAGGGTAGGTGTAACACAGCAGTGATAACCAAAGCAGGTACAGCACTTTCATCATTCCTTGGAGGTACCAGGCAGCACTGAAGCTTCATTATCACATTATCGTTCAGTGGTAACACAGAAGGGGATTTGACTTGAGTACAGATTCTGTGTACAAGTCCAAAGCAATCAATATTATTCATGATAAAATACTCCAGGGTAAAATTCCCCTTTCAAATCTGTGACGTAAATTTTACTTTAAAAAAAGTGTCGTCTTCTGCCTGAAAATGCAACACACAAAGGAAGGCGAAGAAATGTGTGTGGAGAAAAGAAGACGTAAGAGTGAACATCTTTTCTTCATGCAAATCCTGTTTCTTAAATCTGAGAGGAAAAAGAAAGGACATCAAAGCTCTTTCACTCCAGTTGCTTTCTCTTTTCACATTCCCAAAAAATTATTTCTAAATAATTTCTGATTTTTCCCACTCCTAAGTTTTTGAGGGAACAGTCAGATGAGATAATTGGGGTTTCAACATTCACAGAATGGGCTGGTCCCAGGGCTGTTCCTAGAGCTACTGCTGTTCCATACACACAATACTAAGCCTTTGACCAACTGGCAGCCTCCAGACTTACACTCCTGTCCTGGTTCAGTCTGAGTTTAGAGCTAAGCAGCTGAAAGTTTCTCAAAGCAGGCTTAACAACCACTCACTAGGATCACACAAAATTGCCTTTTACTGCCAAAAATGTGTTTATTTGATCTAGAGCCTTGCTACAGACCTGAAAATAAATAAAAACACAGATGTGTTTTTTCATCACAGATGCGATAGCCTTACAGTCAGCTACAGGTCAGGTCCAGACTATAGGCCTACATAGTTCTTTCAGATGGCTTTTATTTGCCAAAGATTTTACACTTCTAACATGTCCTTTGGGATTCCTGGAAATGCCCAGGCTTTGGCAGAGATAGAGTTAATTTTCTTTTATTACTTGCTGGTACGGTGCTGTGTTTTGGATACACATTTGAGAGTCAGGTTGATGAAATACTGATGTTTTGATTGCTGCTGACCCAAAGTCAAGGACTTCTCATTTTTCCCATGCCCTGCCAGTGAGCAGGTGCACAACTATTCAACTCTTCTTATCTCAACCCACAAGTTTGTTCACTTGGACCCCTCTGATTCTCTCCTCTATCCCAACAGGGAGAAGTGAGTGAGTGAGCAGCTGGGTGGTGCTTACTTACTGCCTGGGATTAAAACATACCAGGATAAAAAGGAAGTCTTGGGTTAATCTTGTGTTGTAAACATATTTTCTGTAAGAAATTCTGCCTTTCTTAAAAATCATCTACTTGACACAATGTAAAGTGAAAGCAAAAAGAATTGTGTGTTACCAACTATAGGCATTATACAGTTGCTTTATACATCCTAATAAAATAAAGAAACACCATACAAAAATTCTCAGCTAAACCCATATTTGCAGCCATCTCTAATGGTGTAGGTGAAGTTCAAGACATGCTGGCTGACAATGGGCTTCCAAAGAGTTAATATATTGCAGCCAGAACCCTCTCTGCCAGTGACTGCTTTTCTGTTTAGTTCTATAAATGAAATTTATTAAAACCATTACATGCACAGTGATGCCACAATATCCAGAGCAAAGTTACTAAACCTAAAAGAGCTTTTATTTAATCAGGAGATAGCTAACAGATGTAATGACTGGGGGATGAGGCAGAACCTGGTTTTACGTTCAGACCCTGACAACATGGTTTTATCACTTTCAATAATGTGGATTCCTTATTTCTCTAAATCTATTACTTTAAATAAAACATGATCATTTCTAAAAGTGTTCTGCTTATTACACCCAAACCTTTCTGCTCATGTGTGCAACTAGAACCAAATATTTTCTTCCAAAAACCTACTCCGATCATTTTTTTCAAGCAAGCTGCTCTATCTCCCCATCCATCTTGTCTGGATGAAGAAGGGATAACCTGCAGCTGAATTACAGAAAGCCTATTCTCCCAGTGGGATCTGAGATAAGATAGACTGCATTAACCCTAACATTCATTTCCCAGCTAGGAATTCTCCCTAACTCTTTTAAGAAGATCACAGGAAACAGGCTGGATAATGGTAAGAGGTCTATTGAGTGCACTTTCATCACCAGCTTTCATGAAGAGAGAAATGGTAATAAGGTCACAGAAGCCTGAAATGCTGCGGGTGGCTAGAGGACATTTCTCTAAGTACTCCAGAGTTTCAGTTGTGATATACAATGCAATATAGCCCATCACTATCCAAACATCTCGGACATTTTGTTCTAATTATTTTCAGATGAAAATTCTAACAAATTCATCCAGTTCACTGATCTTCCCCATACAGTTTGCCCTCTAAAAAGACTCATTAAAAAGTTATCATCTACCTTGCACTTAATTTTACTAACCATTGCCATTTTCAGGAGAGTTATTTGAAATTTTTAAAACTTTTTATACAAGCATGGAAATTCTTACCTGCCATCTGATACAGAGCCATCCTCTGAGCCATGAAAACCAACCAAATATTTTGTACCATACTCTCAGTGTCGAAAAGTTCCCAAACACCTTCCATGTATTAAAGAAACTACACTAATCTTAATTCATAATAGAGAGATTTAAAAAAAATACTTCCTGTAGTTCCATAAGTTTCACCAAAATTCAGAGAATGAACACAGTAGTTCAATGCAAAAATCTACATTAGAAAGTTGTCCTGCTCTCCCTTTATCTGCCTAAAACTATACATCCCAGACAAGGACCCATGCCAGAAACACTTATTCCCACTACAGCCTACAAGCCAAGTGTACTGTATATTCAGTCAATTTCCTCAGCCTAACGTTCTCTCCACACTTCACATTACAATGAGAAGATCAAGCTGCAAAGCCATCAAACTCCTCACTTCTGTTTCCCTGATCCAGCAGCTTAGTGACATCTTGGAACGGATGGAAAGCATTACTTTGAGAAAAGGTCTCAATTTTTTTAAAGTGAATAGAGGGTGAAGCAATTTCCTCATTATTGTCTGTGTTGTAGTCATAATTAGCCAGCATATTCTGAAAATAAAGGCAATTCTGTGACAGACATTTGGGAAAACCCAGTGTATTGAACTAGCTTATTTCTTTCCTTTAGTCTAGATGCTAAGATGTATCAGGGAGCTTGTTTAATCTAAAATATAAGTATCTATTGAAAATATAGTTAATGTAAAAAAACCCAAAACAAGCCCACACCAAACAACCCCATTTTGATAAAGCACAGAATTCAGAAAGGGATTAAAGACCTATTTTGTAAATACTGGTTCCACTTAGTTTTTATAACCAGTAACATGAAAGGGTTATGACTGTTCTGAGCTATTCCTTCTCTTGTCATCTCCAACTGGGATGGATAGAATGATGGGACCAAATTTTTACATAGCTAACCCAACCAATAGCAGAATATACTCCTACACTCATCCTCCTGTTCAAGTCTTTTAAGAGTATTATAAACCAGATATTTCAATAGTGCACTCATTAGATAATTCACGGGGTTTATTCATCTGTTTGAGTATACAACAAAGTAGTTTAAATTATCTCAAGCTTAAATCTAATTATTTTGATTATTGAAGTCCTTACATCTGCTTTGCAGCTGACTTTTCTACAAAATCGATAGCACAACTGATTTAGTGCCCTCTAGGACAGCTTCAGAAAATTCCTCTACAGTTAATGTATATGCAATTTTTCTTTGCTCTTCTCCTAGCTGAGAACACAGGAAAGGTGCAATGTCAGAACAAATCCTCTGATTCTCAGTCACAGGTTGACCTCTGTAAACTCAACATGAATTAGAGCAGCCCCTCTGAGCTGCATGATCTGTGACAGTCTCTGCACAGAGGGAGTCCAGATCTGTCACAATGCATATGCTACACAACCCTCTCCTCCTCTGCAAAGGGAGGGCACATCAGCAGGTCTGGATTGAAGCTGAGACAAATATTGCTCTCCCACTGCTGACAAGTATTTACTGGCCACTATCTTTATGGACATTGTATAGCAGCACTGTGCTAACAAACAGGAATTATGTAGTGAATCCTGAAGAGTCCATGCCTCAAAAACTCTATCATCTGTTCTCTCTTTAACCATCATATAAGTGACAGGTTTTAGCTTAATAAATACGGGAAAACAAGAGAGCCCCAAAGTGAGTGTGTGCTCTAATTTTGTTTCTATCTTGATAATGTTAAAATTAATTTTATGGAATTAGCCCTGCTGCAACTTGCATATGCCTTTAAGTTCAGGTGACCCTCCTCTTATTTACTTCACTGTCTACTTCAATAAGTGGAAAACACGTAATCTTTCACAAATTTAAACAAATAGCCATCAGCTTTACATGACGCCAGTAAGACTCATTCGTTTGGTGAAAGTGAGGCTACAAAATTACAAATTTTCCTATGGGTAAATACTATTAAATAATCATCATATAAATAATTTTGTATTCATGCTTTAATGGGTAATTCCATTTTTATTTAAAGAATATTTTTCATAAATATGCAACAGAAAAATTCACCAGTGAGGCAGATTAGAGCACCAGACACTCTCCCCTCTCCTAGGAACTGTAGTTTGAAATCAGCTCAAAATATTTTGTGGGCTAGATTGGCAGGGAGATAACGATAAAACATATCATGTTCTTGCCATGCAATCTGACTCACTGCACTTGGCAATGTCTGCCTGGCAATGGACAAAAAGATAAATTAGCACAGAGGCTAAATGACCCCTATCTCACTCCAGAAATTTAGTTCTTTCGTATATGGGTTGAGGTTATCTGCAGAAATGTTAGCACTCCAAATCTGCATCCATCAACTATGTGTATTATTTACGTGTGTCCTCAATATTGCGAAAGAAACTATCCTCTCCCATTAAAAGTTATTCAGTTACCAATTCCTAATTCTGCGTTTACAAGGTACAGTGGCAACTCATTCTTTAATAACACTAAAAAAACCCCAAAACAAATCCTCAAAAAATCCCAACCCAACAGAATTAAACCCCCAATGTGTCTACTGTTTATAGCATAAAACCCCATACCATAACATGTGATTTCTAGTCCTCCATTTTCAGACAGTTATCACATCATAAATCTCCACTTCACAACTGGTTAGTTCAAGATGATAGGTATGCTAATCCCCTCTTGTGTTTCTTTTATCAAACAAGCAGACAAATGCCATAAAAAACTCCTCTGTCATTTTTACATGCTATATTACACTATAATTTCCAATTCCTGTGTTAAATAGCGCCACACAAGTCTGGCAGTTGTCTGGGCTATGGCCTAACACTGCGTCCTGCACACAGGGAGATCGGAATGGATAGTATTGCTGTTCTCAGAACTAATTCCACATCTTGTTAGGATGTTTAGAGTACCGAGCAACAGCATCAAAATTCATGAATATTTGGCTTCCCTTGTTTAAAATGGAAAGATAATTCAGATTTTGCACAGGGAATTCTTTAGAAGTACTGTCAGGGGAGGGGGAAGTGGAGAGAAACCCATCTTCATTACAACAGCCACTCCTTTTGTTGTGAAGATTTTGACACAGATAAGGACTTCACTAGCTCTATTGGGAATTAAACAAATTTAGTCTAATAGGTTTTAATGTCTAATGATTAGCTCATTTATAAAAGATTCTACTCAATCCTCAATTATTCAGATACGGGTCAAGATCAAGGGAGTACATCAAAACAAATGCTGCAGCTGCAGGAGAATTCAGATGTTAGTTAAATGAGAAACAGATCGATGGACTCTAACCTCATACAAAGAGGTAAGAAAGGAGCATAGTAGAATTCAGGAGAGTCAGGACATCGCCACTTCACTAAACACGATATCAGCTACTCATAAAGTGCTCCCTCCTTTTTCCTTTACCAGGCTCCACTAAATAAAATCACGGATCATGATCCATGATGAACAGGTGGGTGACATTGTACTCTCAGGAAAACACTAATATAAGCAGTTGAGCTATAGGTTGATAAACACATCTGGAGCAGAAAAACAGAAAAAATTAACCATATCATGTGTCACATGACCTCACTAAGTAGAAATTCACAGACTAGATTAAGCTTGAGATCCAGCCTGCAAGAAATACTTCAAAAAGTCACAGTTTATTGGCTTTGTATTAGTCTTTCACTCGTTACTCATTGAGGTAAAGTAAAAAAAAAAATAATAAATTGACGAATATGAATCTTGAATAGAGGAAATTTAAGCAGAAAGGATATCAGTAATAACAATACTGAAGACATGATCTCATTTGGTTCCTTGATAACTAAAAAAATTAACCCTGGGATGCAATTTCACCTCCCAGATAGTCTGTGCTTCCTTTCCTTCAACTATTTGTTTTCATTTGGAAAGGACCAAATTAAGGACTCTGATTTTTCTGATAAGCGACACACAAACTAAAATCTGAATTGTCTTTCCATTTTGATCAAAGGAAAGGAAATATTCACTGATTCTGATGCAGTTGCCCAATACTCAAAATATCCTAACAAAAGATGAAATTACCTGTTAAAATATGTAATTAAAGTTATATGCAAATCAAAGTTGTGACTCTTTTGCAAGTCACAGGTCATCTTTCTCTGGCCATCTGACTTACGTGTGGATGCACACATACTTAAAAATACTTAGTTCCAGTGGAAGTATCTGTGTGTTTGCTGAATGTTAAAAATTGACATAATTATTAATCTCTCAGAGAACTCTCACGTTGCTTAACATCTTACCAGCAAGACAGAGACAGAAAAGTGATAAAAGTATTGAGCAATGAGCATCACAAGCAGTTGTACAGCTGTTTCAGCTGGTCACTGCTAGAGCTTTCCAGCTGTGAGGTCCCAGAGCAGCATGGCACACCCACACTGAACAGCTCTGCTACACCCAATTTTCATGACAGCCCAACAGTGCACAGCAGGAGTTTGTTGGCTATGAGGCACTTGACTCAAGAGGACTTGAACCTTTCAGCAATATCAGGGTGTAGAGTAATTAAATAAATAAAAATATCAAAAGAGGAGGGGCTTAAGTCTCTCCTATATTTAATTTTTCAGAAAAATATTCTTTGCAAACTGTTGACAATAAAAATCTACCTTGCACATAAAAACTACTCACTACCAAAAAGCCAGCATGTGAGCATTTTCCTCCTGAGCCTGAAAGGTTGACCAGAGTACCCACACAAAAATGCTATGATTCCAAAGTATATGTCTAAAGCAGCTCTCTCTGCTCTACTGACACCTTGCACCTGGACTCAACACTAAACCTTGGAGCAATTTCTAATTCCATTATGTAGTACTGTATTACTAATAATTTTTTAAAAATAGTTTTAGGCTTGCCATAAGTATAAAAGATCAGCTAAGGGCATAAAATGTAAACGAAGTCCTTAAAAAATTGAGTATTCAACTTTCCTGCAAACGGCAAACGCATTGTCCCTTGTCTGATGGATGCGTAACATTCCCTGAAACCTGTCTTTCACACAATTAATTTTAACCAGTCCTAAGGTTGTACAAGGGACTTTGATTAATCATGTCAAACCATTGGCTGGAAGAAATAAAGGTTCTGCTCCCATACATCTATGAAACAGAACTGGTCCATCAATTCAAAAATAATCCAGGCAAAATGTCAATATAAATGCAGGTTTCTCCTACTGCCAGCATATGCTGCATCTCCCTAAGAATATAAACATTAAGATGCCTTTGTGTCACGTCTTAAGTCACACAAAAGCCATTTACTGCACTTCAACCAAAAAAAAGAGGGGAAATGGAGAGAACGTGCACAATGAGAGTAAAAGAGAAATAACCCTCAGACCTTTATAACTTACGATCCTTGCTTCATACCAAAATGAAACTTCACACTGAATTCCAAAATAAAGGAGAAGTCAGGACAGGGGTTTATATAAATACCTATTTTGTGCTAAAACACAGATGTTGCTACTTGTGATATTTTATTCATTTTAGGTTAGCTCTGTATGTAAAATACAGCTTAAGTTGCCCAAGTATTTGATGCAGCTTCTAGAGACTGATGAAGAACATGTATTGGTGACACAAGAAGCACGGCTCCTAGTTTAGGTAAGTAAAATCTGCCATCCCACACATGCTTACACCCTAAAGCCAGCCAGCACTCACCAAGCACATACTCCTTATAGGATTTTTGAGAACCACAGAGGTGTGAAGCCAAGTGGAATTTCAGGAAATTGTCTTTTTTTTCCATAGTCCTATTTCATAGCAATGAGCAGCTTTTTTCAAGTAGTATTTTCCACAGTTTATTTTCTCCATTGAGTAAATGTTGATTCAGATGTTGTGTTCAACTGAGATGCTACTTTAACCATGATACATCTCAGATTTAATACTTCAGTAGTGACAGGATCAGCCCTGTGCATCCTGAAGTGAAACAGAATGCTATATGCATCTCTCAAAATGCAATTAAGCCTCAGTGAGGCACTAGACTTCCCTAGATCATGTTTTCCTCCTTCATGTTTTACAAAAGAAGATCATTGTTCCTATCGAAAGCAGACTTGTATCTCCATCGACCCAGCAGGCTCGCACAAGAAACCTAAATTGCCTCATAACCAGCCCATGACCTCAGTGCCTTTTAATTATGTGGGTTTCCCTGTAGCCTTCAGTGAACTTAGACATGTGGGGCAGAAAAGGGAGAGTCTGCAACCCACGTAGAAATACACACTGTGTACAGATCTTGAACCTTACCCCATATAAATTCAACAATGCTCATTTTCAAACTTGCAGTGCTCCTGTTGCTCTGTGCACCACCCCTGCTGTGGCTGCAGTATCCTGCACACACATGTAAGCACACTCTAGCATAGGTAGAACCCCCATCAGCAGCAGGGAAGGAAACATCTGAAATGCAAATATTTGGGCAACTAGCTCACTGAGTACTCTGGTGTTGCAGCATAGTTGGGATGCTCTCAGCATGATCAAATCCCACCTAAGTCTTCAGGACTTCACTTAAATTCATTCCAGCTACTTTGCTTCCTAATAGAAGGTGTTGGTATTTCTTTCTAGTCTTGGATTCAGACCAATCTATTTTACATAAGAGAAGTGAATGAATGGATTGATGAGCCCAAACAAAGTACTATGTTCAAATGACAACACTCACTAACCAATGAGGAGTTTCTGATGAATTAGGGTTGTTTAAGGCAAGTTTCACCTCTATTCTCTCATTATTTAGACATCTTAATGTGTGTCCATTTCTGGTGTTTAAAAATAATTTTTAAATTAAATTAATCCCTCAGTGTTTCCAAAGTAACACATCAAATTAACATGCTTTCTACAGCATTCTTCTAACAAAATTTCTGACTTTCTAATGACTGTCTTAGCCCAGTCTCATTGGCACATCTTTTATTCCTCTTGAAATCTTAAAGCAGAAACTTCAGAATCTGGTTTTCTACACTTTTGAGTCATGTTTAGTGCTTCCTTGCCCTACATACCACACAACTGTTGGGAGTGTCTTTGGTTCCCCTGCTGTGTTTCCTGACTGGAGGATGTTCTGCCAACCATGGACAGATAGCCCCCTCTGCCAGCAAGTAGTAGAAACTCTCCCTGCACTAAAAAAATAACAAAAATATTGTAATATCCACACCTAGTTGTTTTTAATTATTTTTAAGTAAACATCTACTCTTTCAATCTTTTGTGGAGATCCTTTATGCCCAGAAAGTCCTAAAACATACTGATTACCTTTATTTCCCAAGCTGTGGCATCTACTGTTCTGAAAACATACTCAGAGAATTTCAGCTGTTGGTGAAAAACAAGGTAGCTGTCACAGAGCACCAGCTCTAAAGAGATGCTTGGATCATTTCCCTGTCCCAAACGCAGGTGTAATATTTAAACAAAGCTTCAGACACATTAATAATGAAAATCTGGTGAACCACTTACTCTTGAATCATAGAGCAATGTTGAATGCAGACTATCCATTACTTACCTGACAAATGGATTATTTATAGGCAAGTATGATAGCACCACCTATTATTAAGGTTGCTCAATGCTTCCTATTCTACAACCCTTGGTTTCAATCTTTTTATACCTTTGCCACCTGGGATGTGTATTGCATATTGATGTCTGCCTTCAACAATCCTTGTTGATAGTTCAACCCTTTTGGTTGTGGTTTTAAAAAAAAATTCTCAAAACTCAATGTTTTCATTCATGTTTTACAGGAATCTGGGAACCTTACTTAAATTTTTCATTATCTCTTATTCTACAGTAACTTGAACTTTGTCAGAAAAGAGCATGTTTTTATTTGCATGTAAGAAAATGACCCAAATATGGACAATTTAAGAGCACATGAAGGGGCAAAACAAACCAACAAACCACAAAAAAAGGAACTCATTTTTCATAGGAACAGAAGGGAAAAAACCCAAACAAACTACTGAAGACCTCACTTCCTATTTATGCACAAATCATTGCTGACTAATAAGCATACATATTCCAGCTCAAAGGCATGGAGAGGGACGGAAAGGTTTGTTTTTCTCTCCTGGAATGGCTGTTCTGTGGTGTCTAAAAGAGACAAGTTAATGTAGTGCTGGACTTGAGCACATTGAGTGAGAGCAGCATGACATTACTAAAGCTGTGTCACTGTTTTCAGTGGTGATGTCAATTTATCTACTGACAGAGAAAAGCCTCTCTGTTATCTATTGCTTGTACCCTGCGCATTTCTGGGCTTTGGGTCAATTAACACATTCTTTCAGTCTGGGTTTTGTACAATTGTTGGTTTCAATTGCAATGAGGAATTAAAGCGCCAAGAGCAACCTGTACATTTTTGATCCTACACTGAAGAGGGCTACTCTAAAAATGTTCCAGATTTGACATATGAAACATGTGCATGCTTAGAACCCACTGACGACAAGCAGGTCTCATTGAGCCAAATTTGCATCTCAGGCATATGTAGAAACATAAGAAGAAACAGTTTCTGGCATAAACACCGTAGAGTATCAAACAACTAAGAGATCCAATTCATCCAGGGAAGCAAAAGGAAATGAGTTGTGATTCCTAATGTAGTGTTTTAATAACGCAAACCAAAGTTCCGGCACAATGACAGCTCTGTTGCCTTTAGTGCCCGTGAGGAAGTGACCTATACATGTGCACACCCCATAGAATAACTGCTGGAAAATAACTGCTGAAAACTCACTTCAAATTGCAAAAGAAAGAAAGAAAACTCCAGCACAGAAAAGCGGTTAAAGCGTTTTCTTTTCAGTTGCTCTCTCTTGCTCTGTTTCCAAGAGTCAGGCAAATAGACCTGAGGTGAAGAATGAGAAAATCAGTACAGCCCCAAACACACCAAACTTCTGGATAGTCCCATCATTACACGCCTTGCAGAGGCATATGCAGTAGTTTCTGTATCGCCCCAGGGTGACAAGAATCTACAAAGGAAAGATCAACCTGCTGTTCCCATTCAGAAGAGCAACCAGGTCACTTTTGCAATGCAGTTGGCCTTTACTGGCCTACTGCCTATGCTGGAGTCATCGAGCTGTCAGAGCATCTTGCTGTTCCTGCCACAGCCTTTCACTGCTGCCAGCTCTTGAATTACTGGAAAATTACTTGGCAAAATGGTATGTGGATAAAAGAATCCCAGAATTTTCCTCATCACAGACCAAGAGGAATATTCCATTGCTGTGTTCTCTACTAAAGAAATCAAATTAACTCACCTTACTCATTTGAGTATCAATTTTTAATAGCTCTTGTGCTAGATGAAAAAGATTGCTGAAGACTTACATAAGTGAGCTAAAGAAATATGATGTTTGCACTAAATGAGTGACTACTATGCTTCACTTTGTTGCTTGTGCTGTTTTATTCTGTCCATTTCAATTCCAAATGGAAACACGTTTTTCAAAATTACCCAAGTATTTGGGAAACTAGCAGAGGTTAAAGCAGGGAATGGAA
>WEKX01014270.1:131855-166254 GCA_013390025.1 Pitta sordida
GTAAAAATATCACCATAGCAAAGTTAGATTACTGAACTAAAATGGCCCAAAGACAGTTTTGTTGAGTTAGTTTGGTTTTAAGGTTGTGCACCAATATTGAACTTCAGTGGAAAATGAACAATTAAATGGTGTTCCTCTTAAGAATGCACAATTTTAAGAAGATTCTACCAGGTGGAGATTTCAGCCAAATCATACACTTTTTAGAATGCGCTCGCAACTCCTTTCCCAGTTGTTGTTTTAAAGCATTTCTAATACATCATTTATCAT
The DNA here is from genome assembly GCA_013390025.1 of Pitta sordida. Classification (NCBI taxonomy): domain Eukaryota; kingdom Metazoa; phylum Chordata; class Aves; order Passeriformes; family Pittidae; genus Pitta; species Pitta sordida. The sequence goes on from WEKX01014270.1 coordinate 132,123, forward strand.
TATTTCTATTGCATTGCTACAGAATATTTAAGAATGTTTTGGCACTTTTAATGACTTTTGATGTCTTCATCTTCAAACCTATCTTGTGCAGTAAATAGAAACATACCCAAAAGCCCTGATAAAAAAGTTCAGCATTCTGAATAGATCCACAGGAGGAAGTAATTGATGTTTAAGCTTCTATTCCTTTGCACATTATCTTATCTGATCCTGAAGTGTGACAAGGTAAACATACCAGTTTTACACAGTCACTTTCATTGTTAAAAATAATAATAATCATCATCATCACAGAATAATAAAGGCTCAAAACTATTCTTCAGAAAGGTTTCCATGTTTGTCACAGTTTCATCCAGAGAAACCACAGGAGTGTCCTTTTGTGATGGGCTAGAGAGACAGCTTCTCCCAGAAAATTTACAATCAAAACATCAGGCATGGCACAGAAAAACAAGAGTGGAATACAAGCAAGGACAGAATGAAAACCACAGCAATTGAAGTCAGCTGAAGGTCTCCTTGGTCAATGGTTTTTTGCATGAGCCATTTTAGGGCAAGATATTAAATGCTCTATTTCAATCATAAAGTAATAAATATATAATATATATATTAAAATATATATAATNATGTAGCATAAACACAGTTATAACTAAACCAGCACTGTGCAGCAGGTGCAAAACAGCATTCCAAAAAGAGGAACATATTGTGGTGGAAAAGTTATGCTGGGCTGAGGAATTTTGATTTCCTTCTTCATGCCCACATTCTCTCTCTTGCATCTTTACCTACCATACCTTACATATGTCATTGTACCTTCAAATTATTTAATCAAGCTGAGAACACACAAGAAAAGTTTAACAGAACAAAGAAAAAAACTCCTCCAAAATGTCCAGATGGTTTTATCACAGACCACATTCACAGAGTACAGAAAACATTAAGCTTGTTCCTCAGACAAAAGTGTAAAAACAGAATGGTCATGACAAAAATCAGTGAAATCATAAGGAAACTTTTAAAATTTGCCATGTTACTGTCAGCCCAGAAAACTTTTTCACAAGCTCTTTATGATACTTCTAAGTCAGGAATATACCTAGGCATGGGGAACAACTTCAGCCAGGATCTCTGGACGGGCATGGAAAAGGCAAATAGAAAGGTAGCTGTGGAAGCCTAAAAATCCAGCAGGAGAGATCCAGATTTAGCATACCTTGATAAGTAACACCCGTCATATACAATATGCCCTTATATCTCTTATATACATAGGAAGTTTACATATTAATGTTTGCATGATGGTAAATCGTAGGACTGCCTCATTAGATTTGAAGGAGCACTTCTCCTCAGGCCAGGCCTCTGGTTTGACTCAGATTGAATTACAAAGCTAAACAGAACAGGAAGGATCTGTGCTCCTAATTCTGTTTGATAGATCACTTTGTCATTTTCAGATGCCAGATTGAAGATAGCCACCTCTTCCTTGGCAAAGAGCAGCACTTTAAGCTCCAGGCTATCAGAGAGAGCAAGTGCCTCCAGTACGTGCGCAGACTGACAGTTGCATTAAGATGTTTCCTGCTGTTTCTTTAAAAACTTATGGCAACTTGCTCATTATTAGCCTTCTGTAGTCGGAGAGAGTTAAATTGGGTGAGATGAAGTGGAAGTCACAGCTGAAGGTGCTCTGGGCTGTAATGCAGCAGAGTAACCACACACCTCTGCAGATGTGCTGACTGGGGAATCACCCTATGAGAATAGGAGGCAGGTTTAGCAGAGATTATGCAGAATCAATGGGAAAAATCCTCAGGAAATTGGTTTTTTCCCATTCCTTCTGATTCTGAGGGGATTCAAAGGCACTTTATTGTCATAACTGTTTCATGTTTACTTATGGTCATTGAAAGCTCTTCCCCTAATTTGCTGTGCAACTCTCAAATTACTGATTAGGGAAAAAAATAGATGAGATGTAAAGGCAGATCTAAGAACACATGGATCCCATTAACAGAAAAAAAAAGCTTGGCTTATTTTCACTTATCCATATTTAGTGTTTGTAGGGGGCTTTTACTTTCTGCAGTTTATCAGGTGCAAGCTGAAAAGATATAAAACAGACTTAAGCCAACATACCATGTGTCCACACACAAACCTATCAGTTAAAGTAAATGCAGTACCATCCTTGCTGTGGAACTACTGCACTTCAAACATATTCAGCTAAAAACCTGCAAATTCTTTCCCCTACATCCTATTTTGCAGTATACTAATCCACACACACAAAAAAAGTTGGCACCAAAATAACAAGGACAGAAGGTTTCAGGAGTTCTCAGGGACTTGGTAACAAACTGCTATTCTGCTCTAACTGCTTGAGCAATAAGCAGCGGCCCCCGAGGCTCACTGGCAACGAAGCTTCAGACATTTCTGATACACTACTACAGTAACAACATGCTCTTGCACAGGACCTTTCCCATAGGGTGGATGCAAAGAGGAGAGGAAATAGTAAACTTCATAGGCCCTCTAGAGGTAAGGTCAGTATTCCTCACATCTGACAAGTTTTCTATAAATTAAAAATTATTGAAAGAATCATACCTACTCCTCACTGAGGGTTTTTCAAGCAACTCAAAACAGTCCAGAATTGAAGTCTGGTATTTCTGTAGGCAGAGGGACAGAAGCAGTTTTTCCACTCTGAAGTTGAGAATATAGTGGTGATCATCCCCCATCCTTGTTCAATTTTCTAGCCTCTATCCTTGATAAACCTTACTGTAAATAAATTTATTTACTGTTTTAATAAATTCTTAATATTTCCCAAATATTTATTTTTAATTTTAAAGACATTTAGCATGCAATACTGATTACTTAGGAAAGTAAGACTCACAGGAAATAACCTGCTCATATGCAAAAAAATGCATATACAAGAACTGGCGCTAACACATGAAGCTGCTGAAGGAAGCTCCTTCACTTGTTCATCTGCAGTCAGACTGTTAACCAGAAATCACGTTTGGAATTTACAGCTCAGGGCCAAAAGACAGACAGGATGAAAAACCTTACTGATTTGAAATACACCATTGTCTCCTGAAATGCCTCAGGAACAGATAGAACATTCAACCATGCCACTTTAAAAGTGGAAATGAGATCCTACCCCTAAGAGTGGATAGACACAAGTGGATAAACATGGAGTGTAGTGCATGAAGTAGACAAAAGGAGAGATACATCATATCTACCTTCTGCTAGTCCCAATTTTTCTAAATCCTCACCATTGCAATAGGAGCTCAGATAGCTGCTCATGACCCTGGTGGAACCACTTCAGCTGCAGAGAGATCAGCTGCCAGAGCTTTCAAATCAGTCAGGCTTTGAGGAGGAGCATGGAAACAAACACTGGCTGGGTAACCTCCAAAGGAAGAAAACGATGGCCTTGCCCTCTGCAGAGTTTTATTTAATAACTTCTTAATTCCTTCTCAGCCTTGGACCATTTGGGAAGGAGGCTGTTGGGGGAGTTTATGGGAAAGCATAAAGAATGAGTCGTAAATTACAATATTGATGAAATGCAACCTTTCCTTATTTAAATCATTTGCTCATTTCAAACAAGCTTAGTTGTATAAGCTGGAAAAACTGGTCTAGATGAACGAATCTGTTCTGCCCTGATCTGTGGTGATTTCAACTCTTTAGAAACACATGTCATTTCGGCTTTAAGAAAAAGTCCTCAATAAGGTCAATCAGCCTTCACTACCGGATGCTGAACTCGTGATAAAGCATCTGAGATAACACATTACAGTAACTCCCAAGTTTCAGCCTTACACTCAGCTGCACTGTGGGCCTTAAAGAGCTTTAGCTTAGCTTCTTTTCTTTCAGTTAGTTTATCTGGATGGATTTTGTAATAATGTTGACCCTGGGACCATACACATGTTGTTTCCAGCACAAAGGAGGGAATATGCAGCAAGATGCAGGAGAATAGATATAGCCAAAGAATTATTAGTTTTCAGAAAAACAATATCTGTTTAAATATTCTAGAGATTTGTATTGATTCAAGATGTGTATGTGAAATTTTTAAGTATTTGTTTTCCTGAGAGATTCTAGCAATTCACACAAACAGAAAGCAAAAGGCAGTATCATTGCACACCATAGCTACCCTTAGCATCTGATAGACAACTGTATGACATTGGTCCCTTGGGAAGTCAGGTAAGGACTCTTAATGATTTACACAACAAGGTAAAGGCAGCAATTATGTTTGTTTTCCTAGTCCCCATATTTATTCAGATGACATTATCCAAAGCAAGAGGATTCCTACATCCCCCACTAGAAATGCTATTTATTTATATTCAACTAGAACTATAATTTTTAACAACAGAATCGTATTATAGCATTGTACAGTTGCTGGAGAGCCAAAGAACAGAACAAGCATAAGTCCTACAGCAACTGGTGTGGAAATTAGGCATATGCAGTAATTCATATGCATGGACAAGAACTAGATGAAATCATGTTTTCCATTACTGTTATAATTTGGAAACTGTGAGGTGTTTGTCATTGTAAAATCCTACAAGTAGTAAAATAGCTTGGGTCTCATACAATTTGCCTTAAACTTTCTTCCCTCAATACTTCTCTCAATGACTTAATACCACCTGCTACAAATTGATTTATGATGAAAGCAAATAAAAGTCTGCTTTAGAGTTGTGATTTTTTCTTTCCTTAATCACTGCTAAATTTAAGTCTAACCAATTTTTCATTAGATAAGCCTATTTATTCACAGATAAAGAATAGATAGAAGTCCATATAGTTATGTATTTGTAGCATACTGTTCGGAAATCTGTGCAGACACACCAGACAAGCTGGCTCCCTGGAAAACAAAGTCTATTTGGCTGTGACCAGTAGCCATTTTCCTTAAAAACTGGCTCTTGTTTAAATTTGGCTCCACCTATTTTGACAGGAGTTACTGGGAGCCTTTTTATGAGGGAAAGGCAGATACCATTTCTATACCAAATATTTTATAATTACGGTGGGACTGTATTTGATATGTAGTGCGCACAACTTCACTTCTGATCATCTTTTCCAGTATTGCTTTTTCAGACTGAAATACATACAATTTTGAATTTCATTTAGAAAAAGCCAGAAACTGCTTTAGATGGAATTTGAGAAGTTTAATCACTTAATATATCATGAGAAAGTAGGAATTTATTTGCTATAATATTTTCAATAATTTAGTAATCTGTTCTGCAAAGAGATTCACTGAGTACTTCAGTGGAAAAGCACACATCTTTATTACAAGTTTTCTGTACTGTGCCAGTGCACTGGGACTTGGCATGCCTGCATTTCTCATCTAATTAAAAAAAGAGATGATTCATTGATAATGGAAATGACTTCTAAAGTAAATTGCAGCCTTCTCTGTGCTTTGGTATTTGTAAGCAGTAACTGGAAACTGTTGTGTTTGTGCAATGAAAGAAGATAATAACGACGTTTTATCTCAAACGTGTGCACAGCACATCAGTGTCAGTGAGGGGCTTCATGATAGAAGCACAAGAAAACACTTCACTCAAAGATAATTACTGTTTAGCTGAAGCTGGCCACAGTACTGCACTGAAAAGGCAATAAAATACTATGTCCTGAAAGAAATTACCATTGGTATAGAAAGACAGTTTGAATGGTCAGAAAGGTTATCTTCACCTTTGTTTGTCTATGTTTCGGTTCCCAAATCAATCCTTGTGACAAATTCTAGGTTTTATCTATTTACAGTACTAGTGCTAAAAGAGAGGAGTAGGAAAAGCAGCTCACTGTGTTAAATGGATGATCCTAATTTGTCCTAATAAGTGTAAGTGAAACAGTTCTTGCCAGGAGGAGGAAGAGAATTCCTGCACTGTCAGGTGCCACAAGAAAAACCTCTGCCAAAACCTTCCAAAAAGACATTATGTTAAAAGTTCTATGTACATCATCAAAAGCTCACATTGGCAAATCATCACTCCCCCTTGAACCATCTCCTTCCCAAGGACACTCATGCCCATGAAAGTTGTAGTTCTGTATGTGTTAACCCCCCCTCACACGTCCTACATTTAGCAGGGAACACAAAAATTTCATAATGGGATATGGCATGCCCTAAACTTCTAGATTGTGCTTTTATTGAATGAGCTTCATTTGAAAACATACAAAACTATAGGTTTACAAACCGTGCAACCCCAAAATGCACGTAGTTTACCCATTTATTTTTGCTGAAGTTGGATCAGCATTAATACATATCAGACTTGTTGAGATAAATCCTTAACCAACATCTAAGGTTTACAAGTGATATCTTTTATGTTTCTTAAGTAGAAGAATGAATCAATTCTTGACCACTCTGTATCTGGATTTGAATTTCATGCATCTTGTACAGTTTCAAAACAAAGTTAATGGATGCTGCTGTGACTCATATTAGCAATCACACCACATTAAAAAAATCCCCTGTAAACTCAATGCCTTCTTCTCTTGATGAATGTTATCACTTACTTTATTTCAGTTTTATATCATTATATCAACCAATCAACCAATTGCCTGAAGCCTATTTCAGACCAGATCAAAACTGTGATCCATTTTTCTTGTGAAACTGAGAATGAACATTATTAATTAAATTCAGGCTGCATCACACTTTAAAAATTACCTAAGCACTCACATCCTCTTGTTCTCATTACCTCTTTCTCCTTTTCTTTCCAAGCAGTACATGATTTATCACAAACCAGAAGTTTGGCAGACCCCAAGTTGTCCAAAATGAGCAATACAGTAAATCTTATCTTGGATATAATGTATTTTTGTGTTACCAGACATGCACACCAACTGATGAACAGTGTGACACACACATAAGGCTTATCTAAAACAAGAGGCTAATCATCCTGATGAACCTGAATACTTGGGATTCTTTTATCTTGTCTTTAGCACTTTGGTGAAAATAAGCTCCCAGTTTAAATACTGATCACATAAATATATGTAACTAGGTATGCATATATATATAAATGCATGGCTTTTTCTGGTTTGCTTGAAATTATTTGTGATACCCACCAAACACAAGCAGTGAGGTATCGAAGAGTCCTTGCATGACCATGGTAGCACCATAACAAAAGAAAGAAAAACTAGTGTCATCTGAAATGCAGATTCAGAGAATAATTTAGTTTGGAAAAGGCTCCTGTCTGGTGATATTCTGGGTGTCTCTGGATGGAGACTCTACCACCTCTGTAGACAATGTGTTATTGCCTGGCTATTTTTTTCCTTCATATCTCATAGGATTTGCCCTCATTGCCGTCTGTGCCTGTTTCCCCTCTTCCAATGCCACCTTCCCTGCATCCTTCTCCTACTGGGTGGATCCAGCCCTGTCAATGAGCCAGAACAATGTCATGCAGCCAGGCTGCTCACACTACCTGCATGGCTTCACGCATCCTACCACAGCTCAGCAGTGGCTTTGAAACTCCTCAATCAGATACATTTGTGCCTCTTTATGTTCTTTTATACACAGTCCTCATGGTCAGCATCCAACCTGTTTACAGATATTTGAAGATATTAACCTTGCAGGAGTAAGAAGAATTTATCTGGCACAGGCCTAGAAGTTCAAGCATATATCAGCTTCTGAATCTGAACCACTTGCCTGTATTGACAGCTTTTAAGAAGCTAAACTATGAAATTGGACTCCCTCCTAAGTATCCCGTAAGCAGTTATTTTCTAATATCTACCCCAGAACAAAGAGGCTATGATAAAAATTAGCAGAAGCTTGCTAAGAATGAGACCAAATATTTCCAAAACTTAAAAATACTTTAGTAAAATCTCAATTTTAAAAGTTATTTCATAAAATATTTATTTATTTATTTATTATTCTTTAAAGGTTAGAGAGTCTACCTCAAATTTCATTGTATCACAAGAGGCCAGATTCAGTCAAGATGTTACCAGGCAAAAATCAACTGACTCCTCCGCTTCCTAAAGGACTGAATTTAGCTCCATGAGCTCTCACTAGTGAAAAAAAAATGATGGTGCCGTCTGCCCATGGCAGGCAGACAGAACTGTCCTACTGAGGAGACAGTGAGGAACATTGTATTTCCCAGAGTGGGAGCAATCTCTCCTGGATCTCCACATGGTCGGCAGTGTGCCATTAAAGCCACTTAGGATAACAAGCCCTGTATAAACAGATTATCTAACAGAAAATTTTTATCAATATTGCTTTGTCATCTACAATATACTAATGCTGTTTTAGTACTGTGGAAAGGGAATTAAAATGTAGAGGCAGCAAATCTAAAATTTTTGAATGAATTACATTTATTACGGAAAATAATATTTCAATGCTTAACTCAGCTTTTGTATCTATGAGAGTCTTTTGTAGGTCTGGTATTTGATAACAAGGGAAGTACTAAGTATGTGAAAACATCAGCACAACCCTAAGTGAGGAGTTTGTACAGCAGGAATTCCTACAAATTTTTCCATCAGAAAAAGGGAAGGTATCCATATGCTCCACTTGACCTGGACTAACCCTTACAACATGCATTGCTGAAAACAAACTTAATGGTTAAACATCTGTACTGCAGCTTTCATTAATACAATTACGTAAAAAACTGCACCTGAAAAAATGTAGGCAAGTGCCTTCATGTTGTCCAAGACAATCAAGACCAGCTCAACAAAAATGTTATTGACACCCTGGAGAAGAAATCAGCTCCACTGAAAAGCACAGACTGAGAAGGGAGTGTGCCCTGTGTTCAGAGAACAAGGTGTCTGAACTAAAGCCTTAAAATCCTGAAAGACAAGAATTAAAAACAAAAACAAATCAAACACAAACAAAACAAAAATTGGAAACAAACATAGAAAGCAGTCAAAAACAAAATTAAAGAATTAAAATGCTGAGTTAGGTATCAGTATAATTAGAATGATGGCTTTATTAAATAAATCACTTCAAATACAGGTACCTGAAAATGCATTGTGCAGGCTGTCAAGTCATGTAATTAAAATTTGTTTAGAAAAAAATCAATTAAACAAATACAGATGCATTTTTCAGTGGAAAAACAGTAATTTTTGTTCAGGGCTCTTCAAGCTTGCATCTACTTTGGCTAATTATTTTGATTCAAAAAAGGAAGCAAAAAGGGGAAGATGTCCAAGTTCCTCTGCAATCTTTTCAAAATAAAAACTGATGCATTGTTTCAAGGACAAGAAAATTAAAATAATATAAAATACACAGTTTTTGGCTAAATATTGGAAATAAATATCCAATTAGTTTATATTGTGCTTTAAATCCTTCATGTCATGGTAAAAAATGTTTTACTGTCAAGGAGGGAAATTTCCAAATGATTATTTTCTACTTCTTAAGGAGGCTTTATTATTTGCAGTTATACTGGGACAAGAATTATTCTTTATCCTGTCCCCACCATTCAGCCAAGATTTTAAACTTCCTGTATACTTAGGTTATTTCCCATAAACACGCTGCCAAAATACAGAAAAACTTTAAGTTTAGGTGTTGATCCAAATGAGATGTGGGTAGCAAAGTATGACAAACCTGGTTAACAGAAACAGAGGAAGCATAAGGGACTCAGATGTATTATTTTTACTGCTCTACAGAAGGACAGCAAAGCCCAGGTCCATCAGCTTTCATCCTCATCATGCTCTTCAAGGGCAATTTTTTTTCTTTAATTTCAACAGGAACAAGCCTAGAGCTGAAGAAAATTAGAATTTATGGTCTAGATGTAGATAAAATTATCTAGCAGCTGTTATGTGGAAAATTATAATAGATTATCGCAGTGGTACCTACTGGCCTTAAAACACTTGCATTTATTAAAACATTATGAAGAGATAAGAATTGCAGTCAAAGTCTTGGAAATTAAATTTAGGCACAGCAAACATACACTTCATGGATGCCTAACTGGCCAAAGCTTCACAGAAGCCAAAGAAACCGCACTGATATACACGGCCAGCACATACATTTTTGTATGGCAATGTTATAGGAAATATATAATTATCTAATGCATATAAATATATATGTATTATATAAATAATGCTATAATGCTTTCTGTATGTTTTCCATTTTAATAAACAGCTACGGTACAAGATATTGTATTCTTTAAGATATCTCAAATTATTAGCCATGTTTTATTTTGTCAGGATGAAGACGCAATGTGGCATAAAAAAGTATGGATTAAAAAAGAATAGACCAGAGTTCATACATGTCCTACAAATAAAAATATAGGGGAAAGAGAGCCCTCAAAATCCTCTCATTTCTACACATATCTAATAAGTCCTCAGACAAATTATTTGTGTTCCACCCCTCAAAAAAGAAAGTCCCATTATGCTCTCCAGGCCACTGTGTGCTATTCACCCATGTGGCAAACAGCTGGGGAGAGTAACATGTTAAACCAGTGCTGCTGAACTCACTAACCCTAACAGTCCTGTGTTCACACTGTGGCAAACATGGAAGATAATTATTTCTTTCCTTTCACTGCCTGCATAGTCTATAAATCCTTCATGGCAGCTTTTCTCTCAGACTCCCTCTATGAAAAAAATCTGCTCATATAGTAGGAAAAGGCCTGCGGGACTGTCCAGAGCTCCTGGGCATCAAACTGAAACTTCTAAGGCAAGATGTGGATACACTAATCTTCTTCATTTCAAATAATAAAGACAGAGTGACTCGACAGGGAGAACCAAACATGGGTGTTACAAGTCCCCATGAGCTGAATGCAGCTCTTTGACAAAAAACTTTAGGGAACAAAACCAAATGTGCAAAGTCAATACAACAGATAGCTAAGACCTAATGAGAAATTTGCTAGAAACATCAGGCAAAAGTATTCAGACCCTATTTAATCCAAAGAGTAATTTTTGTAGGATTAGTCTAGCCCCTTATTATCTCACATAATTTCACTGTTACCTACACTGCTTCTGGTCTCTGTACGGGTGTTATATGGTGAGTTGGACTAGATGATCCTTGTGGGTCCCTTCCAACTCATAATATTCTGTGATTCTGTGTGTTCCTTTCTTCCACCATCCATGGCAGAAGTCACGTGGCACCATTGTCATTGCCACATCCTTATCTGTTGTAGCAGAAATACACCAGTAAAAAAACACCTTCTTTTTTTTTTCCTCTCTTTTTTTCTTTTTTTTTTTTTCCTTTTTTAGTCAAAATCTCTACAGGGGGAAGCAAAAAAAAAAAAACAACCAAAAAAACCACAGAAGAGCCCCAGAGAAATTTTAGTCAATAAATATGACTGCTATCAGTTACCACGCTGGAAATGATGTGGGAGGTTGTAGATGCATGTGCTTGTTTTCACAAGGTTCTCCACCAAGAACAAAACACCAGCAAGCCTTGTGTCTCCTGTAGAGTTGATTATATTAGATTATTTTATCTTAGTGACAGAGGGGAGAGACGGTCTGGGCGTGATGAATGGCTATTGTTATACCCTACCTGACCATCCTGGCGCCCACCCAGGCACGCAGCCTGATGGCAATCAGGTAGCCTGACTCATGTGATATTTGACAAAGGATAGGTCAAGATTCTCCCCATCTGTTATCAGCAAAAGCCTTCTGTTTATTTGCAGCAATACTGCAGGGTTAAATTTACCCCTGAAAAATGTATGGAAATAAGAAGTGCAGGCTGTAGGCTTCCCTGCTATTGTATTTACATGATTAAAAAGGAAAAATAAGCATTTGGATTGGGAAGAAATGGAAGCTCACTTCCATCGGCACAGCCTTGCAAACACATATGCTTAAAACAGACAGTGCCCTTTATCATCACTGACAAAGTCAAATATGAAACTACAGTTAGCTGCCCATACCCATGCTCAGCTGCCTAAATTATGAGCCTGCTATAAAACTTATGTAGAACTGACTCATAAGGAAAAGTTTAGAAGGTACCACAGGCCTTAACACAAATCCCAGTATTTGGCTCCATCTGATGCATGTAATTGCAGCTTAAAAACACAGAAATGGGAACACTTCTGTTGTGAGAGAAGAAATTCCAGGAACTGCACTATGGAACTGCACACAGGGAATTACTAATACATGAAAGTAAAAACCTTCTACTTCTAATGACATGAAATAAAATACAGGATGAAGAGCAGTAAGTGCATCTGCAAGATCAAGCAGCATTTTAGTTTTGGCTTGTCTAACCTGAAGGTCCAGAGACATCTGAGTTTTTCAACTGCAACTACGTATAACCCTGCACCCTTGTGGAAGAAGTACTTTAGTATTAGACCACATGATGTATTTCCCTCTGGTCACATAACTTGCGGTGTCAGCTGATTATAAAAAGGGCGCCTTCCAAATATGGGAGTAGAGTCATATGCGGCTTGTGTGTATTATAGCAGTACCTATATTAATCCTACTCAGTATGGGTACTACATGCTTCCATTTTCTTGCCTTTGCTACAAAATAAGGTAAACTTTTTGTTACTCTTACTGTATAGGCTTCATAATTTGTCAATTTGCCAGTATTAAGAGAAAACTTTAATATAATTAATACCCACTAATAATTTATTACTAAAGATTGTAATTATTTCCTTTTTCTGTAGAGAGTTATTTTTCACAGATCAGGCTGACACATCCTTTCCTACTCTCAAAGCTGGCCTTGTTGCTGGGCAGAAAACAACAACAGCACACACTTTGGAATATGTCACCAAATACATTATCATGGTTTGGTTTTGTTTTAAACTGAGGCCAATACTGCTATTTTCTGTTTGATAGTTTTGTGGGTGCTTTGGACTTTGCTCATTTATAACTCGAAGATTTAATTTTCTTTTTATTCAAGAAAGTCATATGCAACTATTTCCTGTGTCTGCTGAGGACAAAGATGATCAACTGCAGAGATTTAGGCAGCTTGGCCAAAAAGCAATGTCTGTTCATCAGCTGCATCATGCACAACTACATGTCACTGGACAATATTTAACAAAGCTAAAATTCCCCATGAAAGCACATGGTAGCTAGCAGGCTGAAGGGCACAAGACCTGAGCACAAACGATTTTTCCTTAATATTGGATAGCCAAAATACCAACTCTCAACTTTTTCAGTGCCAACAATTGAATTTAATTAAAGTTGGGGAATAAAGACTGGACCTTACTTCAGTCTATACTTGCACAGATGCTTCCAGAGGTTGCATACTGTAATTATACCTCCCTATATGATGTAGATGATTATGTATGTTGTAGCAGCAACTTGGGTACTATATCATAGCAGCACTCCAGTATAACAAGAGGAGTAAATCATCTCTAGCCTGGAACTATAACACATCACAGCCACAGAGTTCTCCAACAGAGTTTTATTGCCGTTTATAAATTATTAGACAGTTAAGAGACAAATACTTCAGGCAAAGTCCGTAGACAGAACGGCAATGAATTTCCTTGTCATTTGCTACTAACTGACATGCAGTTTGCCTCGATGAGAGTGGCAGATTTAAATGAGGACCTTGAACACATACAGTTCCTTGAAATGGGTTTTTCTTTCTCTCTTTCATTGCTGTAATTAAAGCTGGAGCAAATCCCTGTACTATGGCAAAACAACCAGAAACATCGTTTAAAGAACCTTCCATTTGTTATTATCACTGAATATTGGACATCAGGAAGTTCTGAGCATTGTTAAAACCCTCTGCGTTTGTACTGAGTGGACCTTAGATCCTTCAGATCTAAGTAGGAAGATTCTACACCTCCTTTGCACTTCGTAGGTGAATGCAAATGCATAGTGCCTAAGGCAATGAAGTTCCAACTCATACAGACAATAAACTCACAAGACTTAAAAAACTTAAATAGCTACGATGAAAGACTCCATGAAAACAGGTAAAACAGCTCTTGTCAATCCAAATTACTACCATAATTATTAATATTAATATACATATTAATTACCATAACAGTATGGAAATAAAATAAAGACTCATTACACAAATGTTTCCCTTAATATTTTCTACTACAAACACCTAAGGCCCATTTTATATATTTCATAAATCATATATGTCACTTTACAAACATCCTAAGAGTGCAGTAAAACAGCACTCATGTGGCAATTTCTGAAGTTAGGACCAGAAAATCGAATTATGAACAAAGGTAACAGGATTCCCATTCATGATTACACAGCAAATATGTAATTACAACAAAGTAGGGAACCAAACATTAATTCCCTAATGCTTAGATTATTTATAATAGAAGTCTATATAAGTCTAGAATGTAGAATATGGTGACAAACAGAAAAAAAATCGTAAGACTTATCCTCTAATCTTTCCCTGGCAAAGCAACACTCCAGTCAGAGGCAAGTAGGTTTCACCCTGCAACCAGCATCTGACTGAAAAGATTGCTGCAAAATTCTTTGTTCCTCACACATTCAACCATTTCAGGGCAGATTGTGTTGGCTAAAGTAATATTTATCAGAAGACCAGATTCTTAACAGTGAAAAATCTAAAAAACTAGTTTTCTAAGGGTCACAAAAGCAGTAGCCATAGTCATCTTTGCTCTAGAAAGAGCAACAGTCCCATGAAAGTCTACTGTGAAATTCCAATACTTCAATAAAATGGAAATTCCAAGCAGGTAGCAAGAAAATCCCACAGAAACCAAATTAATATTTCTAAGGTTTCCTGTTAAGTACAATCAGAGGGGCATGCAGATTGCTGCAGAAAGAAGCTGGACCCCTTTTTTTCTGGCCCCCAAGCTTCTGCTACTTCTCTTGTTTCCGTTTTGACAACCAAGCAGCCGAAAGGCAAATCTGTTCCACAAACAAACCCCGAAGTCAATGTTGATCTGCCAGATAACAGGCCACTATGACAATGAAATAACAGAGTCCCCTCAGTAGAAGGCCTCCTTGAAGCTAGGCTTAGCCACTCCAGCACTAGAGTTGGTGAATGAGATTGTGGGAGTACACTCAGCCTAAGCAGAAGATTTTTCATGACAGTGGTCCAGCTGAACTGCACTCTGGGGCGGACACACCATGGAATTACAGTCACTAAATCTGACACGAGCAGAACAGGGTAAAGTAAAATTGCAGCCCTTAGTACTGCTAAAACCATTCTATTATTTCCTATTTTGATTAATAATAGGACCAATTTCTTATTAAAGTAGATGTTTATAGCTATTGCCAACAGTATTTTAAAGGCTGTAATTCTCCTTTGCTCTGTATGGGACGTAAGATTTTACGGCCACTGAGGTAGCCACTCACGCCCAGTGTTGGACAGTGACGTAGGTTTCATATGATCACAGAATCACAGAATCAGTAAGGTTGGAAAAGACCATAGAGATCATCAAGTCCAACCTATCACCTATCACCCGTTACCTAATCTAATCTAGTCAAACCTGTTACCTAACCTGACCTGTTGCCATCCTACTACCAACACCTCATCCTACCCTAATATCTAGGTCATGTCACCAAGAACTTCATCCAACCTTTTCTTAAACACCTCTAGGGACGGCGACTCCACCACCTCCCTGGGCAGCCCATTCCACTGAGAGATCACCCTCTCTGTGAAAAAGTTCCGCCTAATGTCAAGTCTAAATCTCCCCTGACGCAGTTTAAGACTGTGTCCTCTTGTTCTATCACTGGTAGCCAGAGAGAAGAGACTGACACCCAGCTGACTACAACTTCCCTTCATGTAGTTGTAGAGAGCGATAAGGTCTCCCCTCAGCCTCCTCTTCTCCAGACTGAACAATCCCAGCTCTCTCAGTCGCTCCTCATAGGGCTTGTGTTCCAGCCCCTTCACCATCCTTGTCGCCCTTCTCTGGACACGCTCAAGGATCTCAACATCCCTCTTAAACTGAGGAGCCCAGAACTGAACACAGTACTCAAGATGAGGTCTAACCAGTGCTGAGTACAGGGGGAGAATAACTTCCCTAGTCCTACTGACAACACTATTCCTGATGCAGGCCAGGATACCATTAGCTTTTCTGGCCACCTGGGCACACTGCTGCCTCATGTTAAGTTTTCTATCAACCAGCACTCCCAGGTCCCTTTCCACCTGATCATCCTGCAGCCACTCCAACCCCAGCCTATAGTTCTGCATGGGGTTATTGTAACCGAAGTGTAGGACCCGACACTTAGACTGGTTGAACCCCATGCCATTGGATTCAGCCCATCTGTCCAGCCTGTCAAGGTCTCTCTGCAAAGCCCTCCTACCTTCCTCCAGATCTACATTTACCCCCAGCTTGGTGTCATCCGCAAACTTGCTAATAATAGTCTCCATCCCTTCGTCCAGATCATCAATAAAGATATTGAACAGGACAGGTCCCAACACTGAACCTTGAGGCACCCCACTAGTGACCGGCCTCCAACCGGACACAGCACCATTAACCACCACTCTCCGAGCTCTGTTATCCAACCAACTCCTGATCCAGTCCACTGTAAACCCATCCAGACCACAAGCCTCCAGCTTCACCAGGAGTTTGTTATGGGGGACAGTGTCAAAGGCTTTACTAAAATCCAGGTACACCACATCAACAGCTCTTCCCTCATCAACCAGGCGGGTCACCTGATCATAGAAGGAAATTAGATTGGTCAGGCAGGACCTTCCTTTCCTGAAGCCATGCTGACTAGGTCGGATCTCCTTACCCTCCTGGAGGTGCAACATCATTTTCCTTAAGATGATTTGCTCCATAATTTTGCCTGGCACCGAGGTCATGCATGCTTCCTTTTGCTCAGTTCAGATAGGAACAATTCCATGACTGGAGATAAGGAAGCATTGGCCTGGCTAATGCTTGGTACAGGTCCCAGACTTCAGCTACTCCACGAAGACGCGCTGTGAAAACTAGTAGTAAAACACTTTCAGATGGAAACAACTCCATCTGTAGCTCTGATAAAATGTGGAAGCAAAAACAGATGTGTGCCTCTGATATAGAGAGACAGACAAAGGTTGTATTAGTGCAGCTAAGTCAGACATTTCTAGTACGAGGAATGCATTTGCATGGCAACAGTGCAAAGCATCAATTTTGGAAAACACCACAGCATACAGAACAGGCACATACTGTAGGCAGCTTATTAAACTATGTTTCAAAATAAACATAAGCCTCCAAAGACAGCTTCGGACTTAAATAGCAAGTCCTGCATAAGATTATTTTTTTTCCTTTCTGGAAAATAACTGTTGAGGACTTCTTCCTGGAATTGAGCAGCATTCATATAAAAGTTAACTGTAAAAATAAAATGTTCGCATTTATTTTTGTTCAAAATCATGTCTCTTACAATGTGAATCTTGATTTGGGTTTTGGAAAATGCTGAAGTCAAATACAAAGCTGCACAGTCAGGTTTATATTTACTGTTTACTATTATTTCTTGGGACACATCCTACCAGATAAAAAAGTTTCCTGTTATACTCTCAAGTGAGACTTGTGCTCTGGAGTGCTTCTGGCTTTGCATTGATAGTCTGAGTCCCCAAGGAAGAATCACAGATTCCATTGTCCACAACTAAACACTGCAAACATCAAATTATGATGCAGCCCAGCCAAAGCAAGCAGGGTCAGGCAGTTCACGTGACACAAAGATAGACATGGCCATAGCAAATGACAACACAGGTGAACTTATAACCCTTTTTCTTAACTAAGAAACCTATGTTCAGCTATATCACTCATTGCCGACACATATTTATACTCAGTTACTGAGGTGGCATATGATAATCTTGCTAATCAAGTACTAATTTATACATATTTTATCCATATAGGGCAGATAAAAACTTGAGTGTCACTACAAATGTATATTTACAATGAGCTTTGAAATATTAATAACTATTAATAACCCCACCTCCAAAATCTCTTGTTAAAAAAATTATTTCAAAATCTCGGCACGTGTTCCCTGTAGCCTGTGTTACCCACTGCAAATGAAAAATGTGATAATTCATTTATGGTCCTGTCTCACACCATAAGGTTTTAAGTCTGTGACTTCACACAAGTCTGGGACTGTTCAGTCTGGAAAAGAGGAGGCTNTCTTCTGTTTCAGCAAATTGATGTACTGTCTAGATTCCTAAGAGGACACCTATGTGCTAACGAAAACAATGCTACAATAAACAAGTAATGAATAAGTAAATCCAGCATTAATGGGAAACAAATCCACACACAAATGTTTAAACTACTTAAAAATTAGTCTGTGTGCCAATTTCTATGCCACAGCTAATAAGCAAGGTTTTTATCCCTTTGGCTGATGTGACTCTTACTAAAAGCATGGTTCTCACTTTACCTATAAAATTTAATTTGCAAGGTATTTGATAACACAAAGCACAGGAAAAGAAAAACATACTATTCGTATCTTCTTTTCTGGACATACTACACTTAGGGGAAAAATTATTACAAGCCTAAAATCTACATAGTACTGGCTGTAATCAAATATTTCCTTTGAGAAATGTAGAGGAAGAGGTGTGCTTTTGAAACAATCATACGTATAAATAGTTATCAGAGACATGACAGTATAATATTTTGCCTCATCATTTTGCATGTACCAGTTTAAGAAGCAAAATTTCAGTAGGGAAAAGACAAAATTGCAAAAAACCCTATACTTTTAATTACATGGATTAAATCTAACAAAGTCAAAGGAAAAAAAAAACAGGAAAAAAATACAGTGATAGAAGGACTACTCCTGTATGATAAGATAGTTTGATTCAGCCTGTCCACACAACATAGCATCTGATGACAGGCTCTTTACTAGAGCTATAAAACATCCTAACAGCGCTACTAAGCAGCATAAATGATCTTGGCACAGTTACATTTCATACCTGTCTAGTGCCAAATTTCAAAGAACCTGCAGATAAGACCCAAGAAGTCAAGAAACAGACACTTGTTTTCAGTCTGGGAAGATCCAAGTGGTCTCCTCTGTTAGGAGAGGACATCACCAACTAAGGTCATAAGATAGAAATATTTGTTGGCCCATGAAAGTAAAAGTGCTCCCCCAAGAATGTTAGACCATACCAGAAATAATGGTTAGAGTTGGAGGATCATTCATCAAAAAGCATTCTAAAAATAATTGAGCAGCTACAGGATAACCGATCACCTACAGCTACCAGCGGAAGGAAACCAAGGAGGAAATAAATGATTGCCAAGCAACAGTGGTGATATTTGACTGTTAACCCCAGATGTAAGCAAAGGACACAAAGTTTCAATCAGAAAAGCAGCAAGGAGCTCAGATGGACCAACAAGAGGCTCCTAAGAGAACGGCAGGTAAAAATTGATGCACACCCAGCTGCCAGAACTGAGAGATCACCAGCTATTTTCTAATGCCAGGTACCTTACCGGTTTGTATTCTAACATCCAGAAGTAACCTAACAGTAGATTGGCAGATCAGCAAAAATCTTTCTCTGTGTCCAGAGATAAAAAGCAAAGTAAGCAGTACGCGTTACAAAAAAGAAAATATGACTAGATTATCAAGTTCTGGAGAATAGAAAGTTGTTATTATTATCATGGTCTCCTAATGCTAAGTCTTGATGCTTCTTCAACAGATCTCTCGCATGCATTAGTCAAGTAACTGCAAATATTAGTCTGTGTTTCATAGCATTTGTTCAGGAACAAAAATACATTCAATAAAACTGAAAATCTAAGAAGAAATATTTCTCTCAAAACTTCAAATAAATCCAGAGACCTCACTGATGAAAAAATATCAGTGGATCAGAAAAAAAAAATGGAAAGGAATGGAAAGTAGAGTTGAACCTCAGGATTTTTTAGAGTGATTATGTTTATTTGCTGAGTCTCTATTTACCAGTATGCTTCACACCAATGCCCTAACAAATAGAAATTTTGCGTGTACTTCATGCCTTAAAGATAAGAAAAAAGTACTTCTAGAGCATTATTGGTATTTCTTACCAGCAAAAAGGTTTTAAGTCACTAAAAATTAGCTCCAATTAACAGTATAAACTTACCAGGTTTCAACAAACCAAGATGTCTGGAATTTCTATTGGCTCAAAAAACAAACAAACATACCAACCCACTCACCCAAACAAAGAAACAGAAAAACCACCAAAGAAACCCCCCATATCGCCAAAGATGGTTACATTCCCATCATTTATCTAATTTTCTCCCTAACTTTTTTTACACAGAAACTGTATAGAATTTAAATGGGTTATAATGCATCCAAGTCTTCTTCAGATTATTTCTATGGCCAAAATGTTATGTTTCATTCCTATGTATTCCCTAAACCCTTAGGATTCTATTCTGTCCCAAGAGAACACAGGTGTTTTGCTGAGATCTACTGCAAACAGATCTGATAAAATATGGCTAAATACCATTAATTAGTAACTCAATATAACAAGAAAACGTGGATAATACATTATAAGACCTATTTCAGACAACATCGAAGCACAGCTTTAATGTTTTATATGAAGAAAACACTGCTACTATATACTTTAATAGGAAGTACACTTTAACCTTGAAGTAAGTACCCTAAACTTGTCCACCTGCTCTCTTTGACTCACTCTGCAAATAGCAGTTCCTGATAAAAGCAAAGACATGCTTTTGCTCCACGACTTCCAGGAGAGTCTCTAGATCAATTAGCATTTGTATTATCATTTCAGGAAGTGATATATAACCCTGGCATCTTTTTGAGCTATCTCTTAAAGAGCCCCTTATCCCTCTGTCAACTCACATTTGTCTGCTTGTGAAGTTACTGGAAAGAATGACTCAACATTAATTTCAATTACAGCAGAGTGAAAGTCCATTCATAAATATTGCCTCTGACAGGCTTCGCTTTGCTTCTTGAAGCTGACCTTGATTAACCGGTACATGCACTGTATGCCAAAGAAAATTATCAAGACCTTGCAACATTGCCTTAAATCAGTACACAGACTTTCAGAGGAAAAAGGAAAAAAATTCAAAACAAGGTTTCATTATATTAAGGCAATTTCCAGCAATCATGCCATCTTAGCAATGTCTTTTACCATAATCACCTAAGGTGTACTGGAGATGCACTAAAAGAGAAGTTTTCATTCATTCACAGGTTCATTCAATTACATCTTGCAATACAGGTATCAGGTTTTTTCCCTTGTGAATGCCTGCAGAAATGGATCAGATCAGGTTTCAAGTATTCATAAGTTATTCATAAATTATTCATAGTATAAATGTAGTTTGATGGAAGTCAAGTTATTCTAAGAGCCAGTTTAAAGACACAGTGCACTGCTCCCCAAAACATAAAAGAACTCTGAAAAGCTCATAGTATGTATGCAACATGTGTTATTATGGACAAACTTCCCAGAAAATGAACAAATGTGAGATATGGGACAGCTGATGGCAAGTGAGGTTAGTCTTCCTGTAGCATTAGTATCTTTTCCCTGCTTGTTGTAGTGCCTCAGGGTCCCTTGAGCATTTAACAACCCAGTAAGATAAACATGAGGAACAAACACAAGGAGAGACTAAAGCCCAAACCCAAAAGTATCTAGGAGTGTAAGGATTACTAAACTCATGGGGACTCAGTCTTCTTGCTCTTTTGAAAAATCATGTCTAAATGATTTTTCAAAGTGGTGAAGAAACTTTGAGACAACAAACTTTCACCCTTATTTGCTGTGCCAGGCTGTACAGTTTAGTTTCTTGTTTTATTTTGTCGTCATATTTTGAAGTGCTGCAGCAGGATAAATACTGATCAGATGATCCATAAAAGGCAGTAAAAAAGAAAAAAAAAGGAGCTGGATGCCACTGCATATTTTGCCTCCAATAGCTGAGAGCAGTTGTGTAACAAAAACATGTAAGAAACCTGCTAAACCAAATACTTACAGAGCAAATTAAGCCATGAAATTGAATCCAATCCTCCACAAAACAATAGATTGGGCAGCATGGGCCCTGCATCCACCCCCCCAGTAGTTTCCATGTGGCACCACTACTCTCCAAATAAAGCCACTTTCTTACAGCCTAGCATGTAGCCAGCTGAATGGTGATTTCCATTTCTAAAAAGCACCTTAATGGCCTTGTAGAAATCACTTTTCACTCAAGGCAGTTTGTGATTTAGCTGTCACATGATGCCATTGGTTTTCCAGCATTCCTCATGCTCCTTACTCCTAACACAATTCCTTGATGATTTCTCAGACACTTTGACCACGATCTTTTCCTGCATCTATTTTAAATCCATTGTGTATTCTGCTTTTTGTAGGACACAGAGCTATAAACATCCTTAACCAATCCCTCTTTCCAGTTTTCATGCTCTGACTCTAACTGGTTTTCTACTAGCCAGCAGCCGTACCAAAAGAACAGACTTTTTATCATGAAGTACCTCAACTGAAGATGTCTTAGAACATCTCAGTTCAAAAATGCATCTTTGAACAACTCAGTAACTACCATAAAAACATCTTAATTAGTGAATCAATCGAAGATTTTCCTCCCCTTTGTTTAAAGGAGTGTGTTGAAAGGTGACTCTCTTCAGCAATGTATGTTAAAAGCATTGGTCACCAAGTTTTCCCAGGCAATATGCAATGATGTAAATGATACACTTCCTTGGCCATGCCCTTGACATAAATAAATAATCAAGCAATTGAATATTACTTTCCTCTCCTCTTTCCCTAGACTGATGCATGCCACTCCTAGAAAAATCCAGATCCCATCCCACACAGCACCGGCCTCAAGAAAACACCACCAATTCAGGCACTTGTTCAATTTCCAACCAGTGAAAAACAAACCGTATTAGCACTTTTCAGAGCCTTGCTGAAGCTTACTAGCATTCAGTCTTATTCAGGAATTTATCCAACAGAAAAAAATCCCACTGTCTAACAGAATAGACATTTCACAGATGTTAGTCAATTGATTAAGTATGCAGTTGCAGCATAATAATCCCATACATATGATCAGGGAATTGTAACTTGCAGCTCTTCAGTTGTTTGACACTGTTTATTGATTAGAAAAACAGATTGCCATTCTCAGAAGTGTAACATAATATTTTAATTACTGCCATATACAACATCTGACTTTCAGCCCATCAGGATAAAATTATCCACATAGTGACTAAGTCCTCCTCTTACTCAGAGTTCCCAAAAGCTGATTTATCAGTGGTGCCTAATTAACCATGGTTCTGCAGCCTTTCTCTCCTCCCAAATAAATTTCATCTGCTTTTATCTCATTTTGCTATATGGGAAGAGTCAATGGAAGAAGCAAAGTACTTGGACCCTTTTTATTTCACAGTCCTTGTAGAAAGTGTTAGAAAATGGAATAAGAGATCTGTAACACAAATACTACTTAAAAGTCTCTAACCCCTCCATCTCTACATTGCTTCTTTTTGTGTCATTTACAAAAACACACACAGAATCTGGTGATGCTGTTTGTCCCACAGTATCTGATCCCCTTTGCTACAGAAAGTAGAAATGATTAATCTTCCAGCAGATTTCAACAGTTACTATCAATTCCATGTACAAAGGACTCTGCAAGGAGCAGGGTTTGGAGTTTACTTGTATTAACATTTTATTGACTTTTTTCCTCCTTCTCCTCCACCAGGATTGCTTAACCATCTGTGTGGAGAGAACTGATAAGTGAAATTTTAACACAGAAAACAATGGACATAGTACCTCTCTAAAGAAGCTCTCCATGCCTTAAAGTGACATTTGTGCAGAATCCAATAACTCAGAACAATTCCTGGAATAGGATTAGTTATTAGATTGTGCTATAAAGAGAACATTATAGGCACCACTATATCCATAAGTAGGTCCAGATATATAAAACAAAGCCTGTTTTCTTTTCTGCATTGTGAAGGTACATGGCAAGTAGAGTTATCAGAAAATAAATTTTTCTAGTAACAAATACCTAAACAAATTAACTGTGTAATTCCCATCACTCAGAAGGAACAAAGTCTAAGGGAGAAGAGGCATCAGTGTGAAACTGTGGTTTCCAGTGATATAACTACTTCCAGCATGTGCATAACACCACATGAACAACAAAACCATCCATCATAACTGTGCAATTCACACCACAGAGGACTTTTAAAATAATCAGGTCTTAAGAGAACTTTGCTGAGTTGTACCAGTAGTCAACCAGGAACCTATCTAAAATCTTATCTTTAAAGCACAGGGTGGACTATCACCATCTAATTCCTCAAAGGGTGCTGATGTATGAACAACCTATGCAAGACGTTTCAAGGCAGCCCAAGTGTACAAGTGTGACCATTGCATATGCTGTGTATGAATAAGACACTTAATGCTAAAGCTGATTTAAGCACAAAAATCTAAAGAGTCTCAACTACCTACATGTACTAATTCCAAAAGTCATTCATATTTGAATGAATTATGGAAGTCCATTCTCGTACTGGAAAAGTACTGCTCTGACAATATGCTCATGTGGCTCATTTCTCTGAATGTGCTCTGTCACCCATCCACCCATTTATCCTTTAGGTAATTCGTGCATCACACTGATTGCCCCAGGCTCTGGTGGATATGCTCTGGTTTGTTAATTGAGCAGCCAGTCAGTCTTGCCTTAAAGCAGCATAAAGGAGACCAAAGCCTGTGTTAACCAGAAATGTACAAGTTTTGTATACTTGTATTCCCCTACTCTCATCTCACTACTTGTATTCTCAGAAGAACTATAACCAGAAAAGATGAGAATCTGGGAAGAGAAGTCAAGAAAACCAAGAAATAAACAGTTCACATCAGTTTGCCTTCTTTTTAGCAAGGGACAAGAGCACAGAACTTTTAGACTCAGGCATCAGAATTTGCAAAACCTCCTACCTCCCTTCAAATTAAAAAAAAACTCCCAAGCTTAACAAAAGTGTATTACAACATTTTCACTAACCTCAGTTTCTCAGTGCATTTTTGTATCAAAAACTTATAGGTTTCCAGGGGGTTGCCTTATAATTTACAAAGGCCAAAAACAGCTTACCCAGGCACTGTGCACTTACTATGCAGAAGGAATACCCTTAAAACCAGTATTGTCTTTAGTGACAACTCCCATCAAAAAATTGATGCGAGTTATTCTGTTTTCTTTAGTTTCTTTAAGAGTATCATGAATCCTACCAATGAAGCTCTGTTACAAGCTCTTGGACTGAAGTGTATGTCCCAAGGGTGTGTAGAAATGAGAAAGTGGTCAATGCTCAATGACCATGGATGAGAACAGTTTAAGAAGCATACAAAGGCTGTTACATAACCTATTAATTCAACGGCTTTACAGTATTTTCTGCTCTGTTGGGTACAAATGAAAGGAAAAATTACCTATTACCAAGTCTATAAAACTTGCAATCCCTAAAAAGGGCTGGCAGAATCTATTCTGAGAGATAGTGCTCACATAACTAAGAAGGACAGTTTCTTCCCTGCTGGAAATTCCATCTGGAATTGAAGTGGAGAAATAATTCTGTTCTTTCTGGAACCAAACTCTGCTCTACAATGAATTTTCAGCCATTGTCTCTGTAATTTTTCTCACTAGAAAATGAAACTCCCTAAAGAAACTCTGCTTTTTTCACTGAGATTGATCTCAGGCTGGACTCTGCTTTAGCAAAGAGGGGACACTGCAAGTCTTTAGAGTTATGGTCTGTCTTGCTAGAAGGCAAATAAAAATAATGTTGGGGCAGTTTTATTTCAAGTAAAGGGTAGTAGTTTAGAAAAAACTAAATAAATACAGGGAGGAACCAAGCTAAGTATTCTGACCTACAATACTGTCCTTAGTTGATCACTAAATTTTCTTATTAGCATAAGCAAAACACAATTACCACTCAAAAATTAGTTCTGGGTTTGGCTGGGATAAGTTTAATTTTCTTCCTAACAGCTGCTACAGTGCCTTGTTTTGGATTAAGTATGAAAATAATATTGCTAACACACTGACAATTCAGTTGTTGCTAAGTGGTGCCGACCCTACATCAAGGACTTCTCCGTTTCCCCTGCCCCGCCAGTGAGGAGGTGCACAAGAACTGAGAGGGAGCACAGCCAGGACAGCTGACCTGAACTGTCCAAATGGGTATTCCATACTACACAGCATCATGCCCTGTACACAAACTGGGAGGAATCACCCAGAAGGAGCCGGTCGTGGCTTGGGGACAGGTTTGGCGCCAGTCAGCGGATGGTGACCAATTGTTTTGTGTATTGCTCATCTTTCTTGGGATTTCTCTCCCTATTTTTTGCTACAATTATTAACTTTTACTTCGTTTCAATTACTAAACTATTCTTATCTCTACCCACGAGTTCTATTTTCTTATCTTTCCTGATTCTCCTCTCCATCTCATAAGTCCGGAGAAATGAGAAGTGAATAAGTGGCTGTGTGGCATATAGCTGCTGGTTTGGGTTAAACCACAATAGGAATCTGTGAAAAGTGCTTAAGTGGTTGCACCTCAGAACAGCTTAGTGTTAAATAGGGCTTCATCAGAGTTCATGTTTATAAGGAATAAAACATGGTTACACCTAGAGGGATTGCAATGAGTCAGTAGGTTCAAGATAAAAAAACAATATATACTACACACAAAAATTATTCTCCTTCAGAAAACAAGTCTTATCAGGTGACATATTTTGTTCTCATCCAGAACAAAACTTTTGCAGAATATCCAGTCTCATACACTACAGTAAGTGCATTAAACAACAGCACTTCAGTGAAAACACGTATTTGATATTTCTTCATGGGAGATAGAGGATGGATCTCCTCATCATTATTTAAGGGTATAAAATGACAATACAGTACAGAACAGGTAAACTTAATCATTCAATAATTTTATCTAACCAAAAGGTTTATTTTAAAAGGTATGCTAGCATTAGCAATTTATTAAGATACGCAGCTTTTTAATTAGTTACAAATAATAACATTTTGTTACCTTTCAGACTATTCTAGAAAAACAAAATAATGACATTAGTTTTCTTATCTGTATTGAGGGCACAATTTGCAAATCTATTAACCAATGTCTAGCAATGATTTTAATACATTTTACAATCAAAAGAAGATTACTCTGCCCTTTTAACACAGACAGCAATCCATGCCCTAGCAAGTGTAAGCTCATTGCCAAAAGTCTCTTTTTAAAAAAAATTGAGACCAGCAAAAAACCTATTTATTGATATGTTCATCCCTGTAACATACTGTTTATACAGACGTGTTTTCCAGGAGGGCACGGTGACATCTGCATTATATAAGAGGAGTGTGATTTAAATAAAACCTTTGAAGTTCAGTTGCACAGAAGCTACAGTCTGCCACATTTCACAGGTATACATTGATTTGCACCTGCTAGCTAAGGTAATAAAACACTTCCTACTTCTCAAACAGGAGTTCACAAATCACATCATGTGAATGAACAAGGAGCTTCCCTGGGTGACTGAGCATACCAGGTATGACAGGAGTCTTTTCTGCAACAAGCTGCACAGTAGCTCTCAAACAAAACACTGAGTCATTGTTTTGGGAACCATTGCCTAAACTTAGCCTGCAGCCTTCTCAACACCACAAAGAATGTTTACACACACACACACACACATACACTACATATATATTCAGTTTAACCATTCTCAGGATCAAGAAAAAAAAGTTACAAACCACAGGAAATAAAAAAACCTAAGCAAAGGCCACAACTCGGGCCCCAGAAATGCTCATGTTTTCTACAAGTCTTACTCTGTACCTGACAACTTGATTTCTACAGTCAGTACATGAAAAGTGACAGAACAGTGTCTGGAAATTCAGAGAAATGTGCCTTGTAAATGGTTTGTACATATGACACAAGTTAATACTTTAAGAGCTTAGTGGCATGGCTAAATTAACAATGCAAGACAGTTTTAGTTGCTTTTACACAGGCTTCAACAATTAGTCAGATCAGGTAGCATGTGGACATCCTTGTTACAGAAGCATACTTCTTCATTTCAAGAAGTAATTGCCAACACATTCCCCTACTCCATCAATAAAGCTTGTCTTTTTTTCAAGCTCAATCCCTGCAGTGAAATGGCACACAGCTGACAGCACTCAATTAAGTTCAGAATTAATGTAGCATGAAAGCACAGTCTTACTGAGAAGGCCAAGTGAAATTGAACAGGAGGATTGCAGGTATTTTCTCCATATTTTACTGCAAATGATCACTCATTTTTCCTGCCACAGAACAGGTCAACAGGGCAATAGCCAATAAAGAGTACCTTTGGAAAGCCTTAAACTCTTTAACATATTAATTCAGCTCTAATTCTTAATATTCACCAAAAATAAAGTTGATCTATAAACCTATTTTGTTGTCAAATAAGCTACTTCTGAGAGGAGCTTTCATTTTTCAACCAACTCTGTGGTTTATTGCAATTAAATTTTGAGAAATTGAAAAAAGAGAAAAATTTAAGTTCACAGGTTCACAGGTTATTCTGAGTTGGAAGGGACCCACAGGATCATCTAGTCCAACTCCAAAATTTTCCTGGATAATAACGTATTAATCTATTTAAACACATCTGTCTTATGAGGTAGTTTAATAATTCAGCATAAATATATGAATATATTTTATGCATATCAAATCAGACATTTAAAAGTAAATGAATGCAGAAAAACCATTTCAGCTATGAAGCGCCTTTCAAAGTAACTGTTTTCTTTTGAGAAGTTTCAGATCTAACTCTTCCCATTCCTCCTCCCCACCGAAAAGGCTTCATTCTTTTATTTTCAGTCAGCAAATGAGTCTCTAACCATCACCTAGCAGGTCTGCAATCAGATCGGCCTTGATAGTCATTATTCCTCTACATACAGTTAAGTAGTAAATAGAGTAACTAGAATTTCAATATAAATTACACCCAGTTCTCCTTGTTTTGAATGTACATAGGAAAATTGCAGAATTTGTTATTTCTAGCATGCCAACATTTCCAAAACCCATGAAAAAAACTTCTCTCAGCCCACAGTGTCTTCTACAGAGTCAGTGCACCACCCACTATTCAAAAGGGCAGACCTTTCTCAGATTTCTCAACTTCTTAAGGAAAAGGCTAAAATCTTCAAGGGCCCTCTTAAAGCACAGTGTCCTCCACTTTGTTTTCCTCAGCACTCTCTCTTTCTTCAGCAACAGGGCTCTTTGACATCTGATATCAGCTCTGTCATCTTCCTGAAGGCATTTATAGGACCTTTGAATTTCAAGTGGTACCGGGAACCTCTCTTCTTGAGATCACAGCCAATTCTTGTTTTTGTCCCCGGGGGTAAAAGGAAAATCAGTGGTACCAAAAGGGAATATAATGTTTAAGAGCTAAAATTTCACTAAAATTTCAGAGGCGAGATAATTTGTAGTGCAGTGTGGTGAATCAGAGACTGACAGGTTAAAATAATTGAAAAGGAGTTCGAGTTTTCTTGTTAATTGCCTGCTGCAGGAGAAATCCCATGCTGCAGCCCTGCATCAAATCAGTGAACAGAGACCCAATATTTACTATCAATCAACATTACAAGCATTTAATAAAAAGTTTCATAATGGAAAGGTTGAGTGAGCCGAGACATATCACTTCCATTAACCAGTTCCTCTCCACAAACTACAACTCCATTTTGAAGCAGCAGTCTGCAATTCTTTTAAAGCTCAGTTTCCTCATAGAAAAAACAGTTTCTGCAGCACATAAGAAAAACACAAAAAGCGGCACTTTCTTACATCTTCAGTAAGGTACAAGAAATTAATTGGGACCAAATAGGTTTCTTTAGTTTGTGTGCATGCTTTAACAGTGGAGACTCAGACAAGAACTGAGAAAAGTACAGAGAGAAGATGAGCATAAAACATTTGGCTCAGTCAAGCCAGCTATGACTGACAATAAGTGTTAAACTAATCTGAATAAAATTGCTCAATACCGGACCTTTGCTCCCATAAAAAGCCATTTCCTTGGCAGAAGACCTTAGCTCTGGGTTGTATGCTTGGCAAACAGGGTAACTCCCACCATTATATTCCTGGTTCTTTTCTGAGTTAGGAGTATCTGCAGATTTCAAATGATGAATGTATTTACCCTTTAGTAGAAGACCTCTACACTCAATTCAGGACATGCAGAAAAAAGGAAGCCTTCAAAGAGATCTAATGTGCTACACAGTTGGCAAATATCAAGTACCAACTAACTTCTGATTGCTAACGTCAGATCCTGAGTCTGAACTATTCACACTCAAACAGACCTATCTGGAAGCCTACCTCCATGGTACAGATCTCCGGAAACCCACATTTTCTTACTTACATTCTCTATTTGTTCACAGATACATTAAATAAGAAAAGGTTCCATGCATATAAAGCAAGAGACTGCTGGAAGATGAGAACATTAGCACAGAGAAGAGGAAGTGAGTGTGCAAGCATCTACAGAAAGCCAAAATTCAAGCAAGAGCTCATGTCCACAAACAAGATTAACAGTGCATCAGCTATCCTGTCTGCATTACAAATTAAATGTTTGCCTAAGATATCTAGACCACAGAAGTTTTTGAATTATTGTCATCATATATTTTCCTCATTTTTTGGCAAGAGAAAGGAAACCTTTGAAGGACTCTCAGGAACATTAGTCAAAAGACTGATACTGTTTGTTCTTGGCTAGAGTTTCAGCACTGACATTAGAAAGGATTTTTAGAAGCTTGTCTGGCATTAAGATGAATAATCAAGCAGTTAAGTATAGACTTTAAATGCTAGTTTACATTTAATAATACAGTTTTATTAATACAGGTATTTGAAACAAAAGTATTATAGGTCTATGGAAAATATATTAGCAAAAAACTTCCATAACCTAACCATCATGTAGATTTCCAAGGACATCACCGTCATCCCTGAAATAATGTCAGTGAAGTGAGTGAGCTATGAAGAGATGAATTTGAAGATATGCATTTGGGTCAGTCTTGGTCAGATATTTATATTTCTTCATTTATTACAGAAGGAAACTCAATTGAGTAATTTATGACTCTTTTAGAAGAAAATAAATAGTGAGAATGATGTTTCAAAATATGAATGCTTAGGCTATATATCCACTTACATTAAGTGTGTCATCATAGGAATGAAAACATATCTTTTTTTAAAATGTTATTAGTAATGCAACAGGACAACTAAAATCAATTTTATAAAGTTTACTGGTATATTTATCTTCACAAATGCTGGACAGTTGTGTAAAACATCCCCAAACCTACAATGATTCACTGGAAATTACTGCTTTTTGTAGTTGCAGCAAATATCTAATCAAATGTAACACACTAAAAAAAGGGAGGGTGTCAGGGGAAGACAAGTAAACCATACCACACACATGCAAGCACCTGGGTGCTTACTTGGAACTCTTCAGCAAACCAATTTTGTTTATATTGCTGCCATTCTGTGGGGATCCCAGGCATGCTGACTGGGCACATCAACTAAACATCAGCTCATTTTACTTGTCAGGAATATTATTCTGATTAAAACACCTTTATTTGACACACAGACTATGAGACTAATTAAAGCAACCATCTAAAGCTTGGCCTAAAGTAGCAGCATCTTTACAACCAGAAAAATTATGACACAATCTCAAGGATACCGAGAATGATACAAAACCCAAACACTGGATTTCAGATGTATTGCTCCTTTCTGTCCTTTGAGATCAAGACAACCAAGCAGATCTGGCATAGCCCTTCTGGGTAATGGTTTCCCCTCTAATAGCCTCTACAGTGCATTTTCTACCGCAGTTTAATGAGGACAGTAAAATGAACTCAGTCTCAGGACAGTTACCCACATTTTCTGTAACAAGGGTACTCTCAAAGCTAAGAGCCAGCAGGCAGCTACAGGGACAAAATCAGTCTTTCTGAAGCTACTTCTGAGCCTCTACTAGCAAATATGAAATTATCTAATTCCTCTCTGTGTATTTCCAGCTAATATTTTTTATTGGACTGTTTACAGCTGTGTCCCAAGAAAAATAAGGCTTACCCTAAGCCAGGTAACAGAAATAATTTATGGGAAACTCTGAGCATTAATCTTGACATTAATCAAGGTTTCATATTGCACTGTTACTTCTGCTTAAAAAAAGTATCGTGAACATTAATATACGCACACACAAGCTGTGACTTTTCAAAACTGATAATGCATATTGAAAGGAGAAAAGTGGCAGGTGCAAAATAACTGAAAAGAAGAAATCCCAGCTGGAGGTGCCTTTAAAATGGTTTGTTTTAAAAACTTAGACGTGCATGGGTAGGATGAGAGTGGCTTTATCATGATTCTGCCTGAATTGGTTCCAGGTCCTGTGTTAAGTGCAGACAGTTACAGCATCTCAGAAACAAAACAAGAACAAAGGTTTGTACAATTCCCTCAACTTCATTTTGTAACAGAGAACATCTATTCTAGGTCAGACATCAGCCCCTGAGTTCCCAAGTACTGAATGTCCTCAGATTTAACATGTGGTACTTTCTTAGGTTTCTAATCAAAAAACTTCTTTGGCAGCTATGAAGCCACAAAGATTCCTTAAAAAAAAAAGTGTATTTTTCTATACTAGGCAAGAAGGCTTCATAATTTATCCATCTTTTTCACCATATGGTCAACTTTTTCAATGCACTCTAATTAAGACTACATCCTAATTAGATCTCTATCTTCAACAGTGACTATTGTGCAAGTGGGCCTGCTCACCATGACAGCTTTTCCTAGTTTATTTTCAGAGGAAGCTCAAAGGGCTGAGGCTGATATGTATTTCATCAAGTGAGGGTTTTCTGCATTTTTTCTGGTCAACAGCCTGAAGAGAAGCCAGAAGTGAATCAGGGTAAGAAGACATTTGGCTTAACACACAGGTGTGATTAGAAATAGTGCAGTAGAATACAAGTTGTGTTCAGAGGTTTTGTCATCTGAAGGCACTGTTCCCTCCCTTCCTGTGCACATGGAGATTTGAGTTTTCACAGAAAACTCTCAAAGTCCAGATCTGCCTCTAAGGAGCCGTACCCTTCCTGCTGGCTCATTGTTCCAAGCTTTGAATTCATCCATTCTGTTGGAATGTTGGAAAAACATAAAAAGTAGGTGCAAGAGGAAGGAAGAATAGACATACAGGAGAATTACAAAACTTAAGTCTACTCTTTGGTCCTGCCTACCTGCATCTAACACTTGCGTGTCTGGAGCTAACAAATCCAAATAGAAAGATGAGCTATATCACTTCTAAAGCAAGGAAACTCAGATATTCGCTGTGCAAAGTGCTCAGCTAGTCAGACCAGGTTTCTCGGAAGAATGCAGTGCTCCTGCAACAACCCCCCAGTTTCAGTCTGGAGAATCCTGTTCTAGTGAATCACAATGGAGAGCACCAGCAAAACTACAGTGCAAGCATGTCCCTCAGCTTCCCACATATGGCATCCAATTCTGTGAGAAGGTCACAGTTGTCTTGTCACGTAACATTCACTGCTGAACATGAGAACAGGGAAGTCATCAGTAGTGGAAATAAAACAAACAGCTGTGAAGTTTCAGAGAGGGGCTCACAATGCCTTAACAGAGCACCCTGAACAGCAAACCAGGAAACCTCACAAGCGCCATTAGGCTGTCACTTCCCTTGCCTGTGCCTGGTTTTCTTCTAAGAGATGTGAGTAATAATTAAAAATATGTATGTATTTTTGATTGTACAGTATTTGTAATCCTACTAAACTTATCAACATTACTGTTAGATTTTATCACAAACACATTTAGCTAAAAATTGTGTTACATATGGTGGGGAGGTTGAGGTTTTTGTTGGATTATTTTATTGGTTTGTCATGGCTCTTTTGGGTTTTTCTCAAATTTATTATATTTCCTTTACTTCCCACCCCCAGATCTTTGTCTAAAGTTCATAAGTGCCATAAAGAGTATTTTATTTACCTGCCTTTAAATGAACTACACATTTCATACTGCAATATTTAATCTTCCATGATATCCAGAAGATGCACACTGTTCTTTGAAGGCAGCAGTACATCTTACATGATATTACTAGAAAAGGTCATGAAAAGATCAATACATGCCTTGTGCTTACATATCTTACTAGAGAAAATTGTCCTTTAGAAGCAATATTGAAAAACCTCCCCTAGAAGGAAGCAGAATCATAAGGAATAAAAGTGGTAATTAACAGAAGGCAGATGGAAAGCCTTGAACTTTCATGGTTTGATCCTATGCAGCCTAAGAGGAGATAACAGCCATAACAGACACTTAACACCAAGCACAGATGCAAGCAGAGCTGACTAACTGGGAACAGTGAGGGAGGCCGTGAGCTGCATGTTTACTTGCTGACAAGTGGATGAGAATATAATCAATAGATTAAACAAAATTAGTGCCTTCTGATGCCCCACCCATGCTTTTTTTTTTTCTTATAATGGCATAATTCTGCTCCTCCTAAGCACTAAGTGCATCTCAGAGGCAGTGAAGTTTTTACTCCATCACAAAGGAACCAAATAACAAATACAAATTAAAGCTGCTGTGCTAGCCACTAGCTGGCTCAGAGTTTACCTTAATGATGTGTTGCTACTGCTGTTATTTTTTTTAAATCACCTCAGGGT
>WEKX01014270.1:173676-218005 GCA_013390025.1 Pitta sordida
GAGTATCGTATTCAGTTCTGGGCCCCTCAGTTCAAGAAAGACGCTGAGGTGCTGGAACAAGTTCAGAGAAGGGCAACTAGGATGGTAAAGGGGCTGGAAGATAAGCCCTATGAGGAGAGGCTGAAGGAGCTGGGTCTGTTTAGCCTAGAAAAGAGGAGGCTCAGGGGTGACCTTATCGCTGTCTGTAACTATCTAAAAGGAGGTTGTAGTCAGGTGGGGGCTGGTCTTTTCTCCTTGGTCTCTGGTGACAGGCTGAGAGGTCATAGCCTTAAGCTTCAGCAGGGAAAGTTTAGACTTGATATTAGGAAAAGGCTTTTTACTGAAAGAGTGATCTGGATGTGCATTGGGTTGCCTACAGAGGTGTTTGACTCACCATCCCTGGAGGTGTTTAAGGGGAGGCTGGATGAGGTGTTGAGCAATATGATCTAGGTGTTGTTGCTAGGTTAGTTGGGCTACAGGTTGGACTAGATCTTCAAGGTCCTTTCCAGCCTTATCTATACTGTGATACTGTGGAAATAAAAATAGTAATTGGAATTATTACAGAATTTTGTAAAATAATTTCTTCATTGGAGTTTCAATTGGCAGGACTGTTGGCAGATACCAACTAGAATGACACATTGGAAAGACAGAACCTCAGGAGATATTTAGGATGCTTTAAATTCAGTCCTTTAGGCATTCTCTGTCTTCAGATAAGACTTTTTAGATCACGAAGAAAGAAGACTATTTCCTATGTAGTTGTTCATACTAATATGACCATTTGAATTATTTTTGCTTAGTCAATATCAAATTCATTTAGGATCATACAGACAAGGACTTCAATGCAACTAGGAACTTGCCATGTTGCAAGAACCAGAAGCAATACAACCAGGTAATACAATCTGCATATACATCTGCCTGCCTACGAGCAGCTGAGACATGCGAGTTGGTCTTTCCTCTCACACACCAGCAACCCCTCTTTCCCATTTACCTGCCATCTAATCAGAAACAGACAAGTGACCTTTCCACTTGCAAGTTAACAAGTTAGAATTGCTGCTCATTTCACAGAAGGACAGCCAGAGACTTGAGCACATATGTGATCTACAAACGCATTTTAATAATTCAAGGCATAAAGTCAAGTAGAAAGATGCTTTTTCATTAGTCTTTTTTCAGCAGAGAAATCTTATGTTGTAAATTACATAAGTCCCTGTCGCTCCTTCCTTGGTATTAGCACACAAAAAGGCACCTTTCCTCCTTTGTGCTGGTTTTCAGCCTAAACAGAGCTGAGGAAGGGAGGCAACCAAGCTTACTGACACAATAAAAACTGAAAACTAATTTCTGGTGTTCCTGCTAAGATAGATCCTTTCACGCTCACTGAGCATCCAAAACAGATAAAAAGGCAAGAGATATTGCAATGTATTCAAGATACAGTACAGTTTGTATTTATAAATAATAAATATACCCAAGCATACTTACAAAATTGGCTTATTCATTGTGGTCTAGGAACCTTCCATGAGAGCTGCTGCTAGTAAGTTGAACAAAGTGCTTATTGCTACAACCTGTAGCAACAAACATCTCTATTGAGTATAGCTAAGCTTGAACCTTTCTGTGCATGATCTCAAGGTGATAAAGTCACATGATTACAAGATGGTAAATTCACGTTTGTAGTCAAGGGATAACTACACAAACCTCAGCATGAAGTGTACTCAGCATTTCATGTTCACTACTCTTACAGGCAGTGACATTCACAACTGTCACTGTCTGTCAAATGAACTCTAAATAAAAAGGAATGGATTGTTACTGCAGATTTTAAAGATAAGTACTCTAGAAATCCTCCAAATCCCAATCTGCTACAAAAAAACAGGAATCACAATGTGGTGTATTTGTGCTTTGGTGCCACCTGAGAATGACTCCTGAAAACAATCTGTATTTATCATGATTGCCAGACTCCATTATACTTCAAGTGCATATGTCTTGGGTCCTGAGAGCAGGTAGATGGCTTCCAATCAAGAAAGTTCTGCAGTGAAATCAGGCCAATAAATCCCTCAAAACGTACACAGTTTCTGGCTAATTTTCCATTGCTTCCTACTCGATAGATGAGCATTAGCCAGCCTCCCTTTTCTTGATCAAACACATAGTTATCTCCACTTAAAAGAAGGAATTTGCTATGCTGTACCAGACATGGTCTCCTCTAGAGGATCAGAAAGAACCAGGCATCACTTCACCACTTGGAATTCAATTTGCATTCAGACTTCAGATAAAGCAAGAAATGAAAACATTGCTTCTAAATAAAGAAGAGCATGACTAATTCATACTTTGTTCATGGAAAAGCATTAAAATTAATTCTCACCATGGTGCTAATGCTTCACATTTGTTTTCAGAGAGTACTGTTCAGTATTAATAACAGATGCTCTATCCAACTAATCCTTCACATATCCTGTCATTTGTTTTGGCTTTCAAGCTTGCTGTTCTTAATAGATTCTTTTTCCAAGTAATTCACATCATCCTAGATGCTGTGCCACTGCAACAGACAGACATGTCTCTTTTCTCTTCTTCCTCCCCTCTGCACACACATTTTCTGATCTGCCTTTCCCAACCTATTACTGTACAGTGTTATAAACCATATACGCACACAAATCATCTTACCCACAGCACAGTGCATCATGCACATAGGTGAACAATGAGTTAAGTTATAACACAATACCCAAGACCTGCATAAAGTTCCAGGCACAGGTAGGATTCCCTATAACTTTAGGAAAAATCCCTGATCTTTAAGTTACAACTTTCTGAGAAGGATTATGTTGTCCATATGGTTATTTAGATTTCCGTACTAGCTGATGTTCAGTATTTAACACCTCATAACAGAGCTTGATCAGACATCACAAGACATGTCAAGGAAGAATAAGAAAAGCAGAAAATAATCGTAATAAGTCATGCTGTTCCTTTTTTAATACATATATATTTATAGAAAAACTAACAGTTTTCATTCTTTCATTGTCAGAAATAGGATAGAAATTCTTTGGCACAGTTAGAAAGGAGGAATCAAAAAGTGACTGACAGTTCCCTTCAGAAAAAGATTAGATGACTGGAAAGCAGGATCATCCCACTTTCTCCTTTTCATTGACCAGAAGTGTCATATATTGCTACATAACCCTCATTCTGTCTGTGAGCAAGTATGTGTTTGATTTTGTATTGCTATAGCTATCTAGCTATGGATATCTAATTAGGTACTATAGAAAAAAATTCCACTCAAGCAAAACATCACAGCAATACATATTTGGGCAGCCTACATGAAGATGACTTTTCAAAGGAATATCCTCAAAATGCCATTCTGCTTCATAAGATAAATTTTAAAGGAAAAGCAATGAAGCGGTATTGAACTAATATAGAAATAAAAACATTCCACTGTATATATACACACACGAAATGCATATGCTCACACACAGAGGATGTACAGACATATATAGAGTGACTCAGGATAGTTATTCTGTGAAATGTCTGTTTAGAAGTCCAGAGCAGGATTGCCCATTGCACTGGCTAACAGTAGTGTTAGATTTCATCATTGCTGCCTTAAAATAAGCTAGCAAATGTATAAATAGAAGGCACAAACCCCCAAAAATATCTCCATCATCAGAAGCTACCATCAGGGCAAGAATATTATGAATGTCCTACATGCCTATCCATTTCCCTTAGTGACTCCTTTAAGTAACACTGTTCCAGGGAGATGGCATATGATCTCCAAGTTATACAGTAATCACCAATAAACTGATGGCTTTGTAGTGTATATACATTTATACATACATGAGCTCAACAGAAATCACTTTGTCACCATTTTTGTATGATTCTAGGTGTTTGATTTAAATTCTATCATAGAAGTTAAACATGGGTTTGTCCCCTTCATCCTAGACAGTTTAAATCACTATCAGAGGAAAAAAAAGAATTTTATTTGATCCTGATTGGGGCTAGATTTCTACAGGCTCTGTGCACAGCCCATCACATACTGTGAGCTCTCACAAAATTAGGTTAAGATTTGAAGTTAGAATTAAAAAAGAAAGTTGAAATGCCCACACCTGTGACTACCAAGGGCACACAGGTCTGGAGTACATTAATAAAACATAAAAGATCCAAGTATCATCGACAACTATATGCCATTTTTTATGCATTTCATGGTTGCTGAGTTAAAGTCATCAGAAAAAGACAGAGTTTAACTTTTTGATATTTACCTTTAGTTTTACACTTCCTAACTACTGACATTTTATGCTGTATAATTTCTTAAGGAGGTGCAGCAGCACAGCATACGAGTACACATTTCTCTAACTCAGTCCAGTTTCTAGGGCACCCAGAGTCCTTAATTTCTAATGAACTCCCCCATTCTGGTGCTCTCTGAGGTAGGTGAGACAAAATTTAAGAGATACAACATGCTAATGAAGAGATATAACTGCAACTGCCAAGTTTCCTGCTCCTGAAAGTACTGGCTTTGCTCCTGGAACAGAGGGGAGCACAGTCTGTTAAAATACTATTGTTTCCAATAGCTCAAACATCTGCAGAAACGAGGGCGTTTAATCTTCATTCCCCTTCCCTTTCTCCTTCTTCTTGGCCACTTAAAACTACAAAGTCGTATGATGCCTTGTGTATGCCGTGCCACAATAGTGACTTAAATCTCACAGCAGGAAGTCCTGGTTGTTTAGTTTTATTTAGCTCATAACACTAAGCTTCTACAGCAGCTTTTCAAAGCATTATACTGAGGACTCATTGAGAAAAAGGAAATACCTTTTTGATCCCTAGAAGTAAGAAAAAGTATTCTCATACGATTTTATAACATGTAAGTTACTAGTTTTCACAATTGAAATTAAAGCTTCAGAGGAGGCTACAAGAATATAAAAATCCAAGTCCCAAGTAGTTTAAGATGATCCAAAGTCAAGCTGAATATGTCTAACACAAGTTTCCACTGTAAGTTTTGTTATACATCATTGAGAACACTAAGACAGAGCCTTTTCTATATTACCAGTTACACTGGTTTATATATATTTATATATTTCCAGTTACACTGGAAAAATATTTTTTAAATTTCCAAAATACTGGCTTGGAAAAATACATAGGACTTAATCCTGAAGCATACAGGATTCATTTTTTGTGAATAATAATGTTTGCTGAAAAAACAGCCCAATACCCCCAAAAATTATTTTTTGAAGCATTTTGAGCATGGAAGTAAATTAATATAAAGAAACTCTAATTTAAGTGGTTCTATACTGGTGCCTTATGTGAAGCGAGATACCAGTATAATCTAGTTTGCTCCCCAGTGGCATGCTAGATCACGTTCTGAGAATACTGGTTCTAGCAAAGTTCGTTTGCTCCCTTCTGAAGGTATGGACACCTCTATTTCTCAGACATTAGAACTGAGACTAGTATTTAAGAGTTGGAGCAACTTGGCATGGGAAAAGGTGAGTTAGTCCTCACATGGGCCTAACTTAAGTAGATCAAGAATGGATGTCCATGTAAAAAATATGCTCAACCACATCTTATAGGCTCAATGAAGCAATGACTGGATGAAGGTCTATACCACTGACTTCTACAGCAGATTACACTATTACGATCCCTGCTGTCCTTACAAGCTATTCTTCAAAATTAAAACTAAATACCACAACAAAACCACCACACCACAAAACCAAGATATTAAATAAATTTTAAAAAACCCACCAAAATGGTACACTCCCCCCCACAACTCATTTTCTTATTCTGTAGTTCTATTTAAGAGTTTAATTGGCTTAGGAGGGGAAATGAACCCCATCTTTATTATAATAAATCAAGTTCTCATCTCAGAGAACTTTTAAAGCATTATCCAGAGCACTCAGACATTAAAAGAAAAGCATCTAGCACACATGCCCTGGCTGTATTAGATGTGCTTTCCAAGCTTAGATATAAGTCTAGTTCCACTCATTTCTCAGGTCAGAAAGGGCTAACAAAAGGCAGTGCATACTCTCAGCGGGGTAAGTTTTTCACTGTGAGGGGAATTACAGTCCCAAAGGAAACTCCTTCCTTCTGTTAAAAGGAGAATTTTTGGCTGCTGAGGGAGGCAGAACTGTGGGAGAAGGTTTTTAATGAACACAAGCAGAAATTGTGTGAATTAACAGCTGTGTCACTGGATCAGGAGTCAGGAGAGATGTGCTCTATTCCTGGCATTTTGACCCCAGGCAGATCAGTTTTACTTCATTACTGCACTACGCACGACAAGTGATCGGTAGCCAAAAAACCTTGTAATGCAACACTTACATGGTACTGTTAGTCATTTTATGTTGCTTTCAGTTTAGCAGCAAACAAGACAGAAGATATCTCAGCCCTTCTGAAAAGACAAAGTAGAAAGAGAAAACCCATGGTTCACAGGGCGCCACATGTGTGCCCAGTGTGAAACAAAAACTGAACAGGCAGATAGCAAGTAAGAAAGAAAAACATGAAGCATCTTGCCCTAGACATACTGGCCAAGGAATAGCATCCATGTCATCCTATTTTCAGGCATTTCCCCCTTTCCACTGGGCTAGGAAAGCCTCTTCTCCTGGTGCAATTTTGTGGCATCACAACTGATGTCCAAGGTTGTTCACTTTCTGTTTAATCCTTTAGAGAGAAATGACAAGAAGCAACTGACATTGCCTCCCACTTGGTGTTCTCAAAAGATCAGAGAGGCCTCTTACTTTCTTTTAAGACTGGTTCAAAGGAACACAAAATTTCCAATTGTCAGAACTCCAGAAGCAACTGGAATAGCAATACTCCTTAAAAATAAAAAAAATAAAACATCATAGTCATCAAGTATTTTAATCACAAGCCCAATAAGTAAGGTCACAATCATCTAGGACTTGACAGGTCATAACATCAAGCATATTTAAAGGAAACTAGTGAAAGATAACAATTAATACATGCAACAGGTCATATCTTGGCTTCTGAAAGCAACATGGAAGACAAAGTTTCAAGGAGAGAGAAGATTATTCATCTTCTAAATACACTTATTACAAGACCACTAATCACTTTGCTATACATTATAGAACACAGACTAGATCCCAAGGCCTAATAAAATTTAGAAAAGCATTCTGCATCCTCTTACCTTCTGGTTTTGCAGAGTCATTCCCCAGCTGATATTAACCCAGACAACCTGTCTCTTTACATTAGCTTCAAGCTGCCCCTACTTGTCATTGCACCCTGGGTAAGATCACTGTTCTCAACCTGCACCTTAACCAGTAAAATTTCTAGTTATACTATCAATATTTTCACTGGGTCAGGTCAATATTTGATCTCTTGGCTTTATTCGTAAGTGAAAATAATATTGCAGCAAGAAAACCCCGTTGAGTTTTATCCATTTTGAAACAAGCTTGAACAGGAAGTCTCGGG
Source organism: Pitta sordida (assembly GCA_013390025.1). Classification (NCBI taxonomy): domain Eukaryota; kingdom Metazoa; phylum Chordata; class Aves; order Passeriformes; family Pittidae; genus Pitta; species Pitta sordida. Next base: position 181,030 of record WEKX01014270.1, read on the forward strand.
GGTCTTTTGAAAATGGAAGGAAAATATCCCAGTTATGAACTTTAGGCTATGACCAACTTTTAATACTACCTATACTGACAAATACAGTAATTTTTTTATTCAATGTTTTTCAGAAAGCTACCCCTACCTAGTAGGAGAGAATAATTTAATTTGTTGTAATCAAAAAAAGCATATGATGTTTGCCCTTTCATGTTTCCATGTAAGTTTTAGCTAACGAACAAACTGCACTAGCAGGGGTTTACCACAGCTCTCATGTACAGTGTCTAGTTTGTCACCGTGAAAATAAAAATGCAAAACAAAGCCCACACAACATTTTTCACCTACAACTTTACTATGCAGAGGTGAAATGTTCTGTGGGGTAACAAAGTCATACAGCACACCCTCAGTGGGCAGGAATGCCCTCAGACAGTGATGGGCTGTGGCTTGGCAAGCACAACTCCAAGCTGGGTGTCTCGGCACTGTGACTGCACACACACTCAGAACACGTTAGCTCTGTGCACCCCGAGACCAAAGGCAAAAACCTCGTGGTCTGAAGCCCTCTTCCCTAGAAACACATCATCAGCTTCAACATCAACAAAACATCAACCTACATCCAGCAGCATGAGGAGAACACCTTTGTAAACGGCTTTTCAGCTCCAACCCAGTAAAATCTGACTGCTTACTCAAATTAAAAGGTGTTATTTTTTCATACCATTCAGAAACAATTACAATTATAAGGTACTCAAACAATTAATTTGTAGAAACCTCATATTTGGTTGCTAATATTTTTTGCCATTCCTTTTGCAATATTCATTACCAGGACACAACCATGCTGCGTATAAAATTATTCAAAAACTGTGGGAACAAGGAATATGTTTAGAAGAGATACATTTTATTGTTGCAAACAAGTAGCATTATAATGGAGTTTCTAAAGACTGAAATATTTGAATTATTTCTTTGTGGGAATGAACATAGTGTTTTATAGCTTTCCTATCTTTCCTGCCTATATTCACATGAACTCTGTTGAAAGAAAGTCTTGCCTTTCCTAACAAGCCAGAAGGGTTAAACCCTCTGTCTCAATAAGAAAGGAAACACATGAAGAAAATGCTAAACTGATGGATCATGTGTGCTTTCTATGATCCTCGGTGTAACCACCAGTATGTCTTAGACAATAGAAATACTCCAGTCAGCCATTACTTCAGTATATTCACAAGAATTATGTAAATCGCTACCACTTCTCCAGTAATATGATAAATATAAACCATAATCAGTAAAACACACAGCATCCTGGTACAGTGACTAAGGCCAGCGAGAGCAAACATCACATCTTGGAAGCCAGGAGAGCCTCACAACTGAACTGAGGGCTTGCCTGCGACATAAGCAAGGCTCAACTGCCCTTCCTGCCTTTGGGCATTGTCCACACCTGTCACGTTATTTTATACCATGAAATTCCTTCCCAGGGCACAAAATAAAAAAAAAAAAAAAAATCAAGAGTTGGTCCCTTTTGCACTTTAATCCAGCTGATCACAGACACTTTGGCAGGTAGATCCTCTGGTTTCATATTTCACAAAAAAGCAAAGAACAGCAACAAGCTTAATGTGTGAAGTTACACATCATGGAATAACAACTGACTTATGTGCCTGCTCAAATCCTGGTCAAAATATAAATTACTAGTATAAAACCTCTGCAAAGAGTATTTCTAGATCTACTCCTCAGTGCCCAGCAAGTAAATGACACCTGCATCTCTCAGAAGGAAACCAGGCTGGATCACAAAACCAAGAAATAGGAGCCACAAAAAGATGCACAACAGTCTGTTACAGGCAAGAGCTCTAACCATGCCAAGGACTGTGCAGCAGAAGCTAAAATCTCTTGGTGATTTAATAACACCCCACATGCAGCAGTGACCAAGAAGCCTCTGGGAATCCTGGGATGCCAGTAGCCTGTGCAGCAACTGACTGATGCCTCCACAGTTATCAGAGAAGGAAAATTCATATAACAGCAGTACCTGGTGAAAGAAAGCAGCCTGCTCAAGTGTGTACAAACCTGATTTCCTTCCTGATGTCCTGTCCTTTCCACCCTTCAAAAACACTTTAATATGTTACTTGGCAAGGAGCAGTTTGTTCAACACAAGGGTAATTATCTTAAATTTTCCTGTGTAGGAACTTAAAGCAGCTTTTTTGACCTCTCACAGGCCCTTGCTGCTGTCACCAGCATGCTGACAGAAGGTTAGATGTTTGGTGCAGTGACAAGACAGCCTACTGCTCCCAGTTAAAGGGTAGCAAGGGAACTGATACTGGGACTTCAGCTACCAACTTACGACAAAAAAAACCAGAAAAATCAACAAAATTCACCCCCTGTCTTAATACAGCAGGGAGAAAGGGAGAACACCTGCCTTGTCATGGCACTCCTCCTCTCTGTCCTCAGACCAAAAGCAGTCTGAGATTACAGTAAGACTGTAGCGATTACTGAGCTACTGCTCTGCAAAAGATAGGCCTTTTGCCTCTTGGGGCCCTTTTCTTGTGCCTCTAAGAGAACACTTCATAACAAAAGATTTCATATCTTCATTTCATTAATAAAATACTGCTAAGGGTAAATACCTTTTAGCAGAAATTATGTTCTCACCAGCATGACTGAATATCACAGAAAACGCCTAATATTGTGCCCTGTAGCAAGTCATGGATTTTAGCTGCGTCACATGTATTTGTGCTAATATTTGTAATGAAGAATTTAGGAAAAATATTTAGAACAGTCTGCACAAAAATCTAGCAATGTAACAACCAGTAATAAACCAGCTGCAACCCAGCTCTCAAGTTTTTTTAGGGAATGTGTAAAGCCAGTCAAGGCTTTCAGGCTCTTACACAGAAAAGTACTTCCCAGACAAGCTCCGTTGCTTAACCAAAGGTTTGCTTAGAAGCCAGAGAACAGAACAGGACTTCGCTGAAGACTAGAGCACATGGAAGCAAACGGGTTCAATGTCCAAATCGAAGAGTGGCAACACGGATAATGAAGGGTATTTGGGTTAAAAAATTATTAATAATAGACATCGGTTTAAAAAATATTTTAGCAAACCTTTAGTGCCCAGGTAAATACAAATAGTTTCTTAAACAGGGATAGCACATAGCACAGCTAGGCTCAGCACTGTCAACCTACTCAGTCAAAACCTACACTGAAGTCAGAGCCATTTCTCAAAGTAGTATTTGAAAAAACACTTCCACTCTGCTGGGCAGGTGGCTCACTCCAGAGTTCCTGACTTGGTTCTGTTCTCACACTTCTTAACTCACCCAAGAGCTGAGTCTCCAGGCCAGCCATTGCTCTGTAAATGCCATTTCCCAGAGGCAACAGGTGAACATACGCTGGCCTGTTTCCACCTCAGATTTATTACACTCTAGGGAGAATAAATCTTAATATCTAAGAAAAAAGCTTAAACCAATGTAACCTTATTATAAATGTACAGTTTAACAAGTTCTTTTTGGAAGTTAGTCAAAGTATCAAGGCTTTTCCTTGGGTAACATTGTTTCCTGTTTTCATCCCAGTGATTTGACTAACAGGGAGTTAGAGAAGACAGTAGAATTTAGTTTAAAAAATATCTTCTTCCTGGCATAAAAACTTTACTAAGGCAAAGTACTTCCTGGATATTAAAAAAAAAATAAAACCCCAAGTATTATGATATATCAAGACAAAAGAGTTACCTTGACCTACTATTTACTAGTAACAGTACTTATTTCAAATTTTCAGGAAGTCGGACACACAGTAACGTGGGTACTGACAGGAAACCAAACAAGCCACAGTGTCTCCTTTATACTTTACACACAGCATGAGGTATCATTCGTGCCCTAACACTTAAACAAGAAGCACCAGCCACCCTGTGTTACTGCTCAGGGATCCTCAGAGTCTTGGTGTGGGGAAGGGGACCAGATAAAGAGTAGAACAACCCATATATACCAGGTGTGTGCCTGCTCTGACAGCTCCAGGTCTGCCAAGTCACCTCCTTGCACTTCCCACCCCTGAGAACAGTTGTGCCTCCTCCAGCCATATTTCTAGACTTTCCTCCTAACAGGCATCCCTTTGCCATCTATTGACCTGAGGCAAATGCAGTAAATTCTGCATCAAAAATCACTTCAGAGCTGAATATTCGTAAAACAGAAAAAAAAACCCAAAACCTCATCCTTGACTCCTACGATGTACTTTACACCGAATTATAATAAACCAAAAGGCTTGAGGGCATGGCAGGTTGAAGGGATGCACCTTGTGTTTGTAGAATTTGTTTTATGCAGTGCATTTTCCACTTGCAGCAGCATATTCTGCAAGAGGAAATGCAGTACAAGTGCTCTTAACATTCAAGGAAGCTGAGGTTAAAGAGCCCTCTACTGAAATTTGTGTTTCCTCACAAGTTTGCTACTCTTCATAATTTCTGTTTCACCTCTATATGTCTCAGACCAACTGCATTGATTACTCAAGCAGCAATATTATAACCTCCCTCCATACCCAATACTGTCAAAAAGTCAAATCCTGGAGATATTCACTGTGTTTATATAAAGGGTTTTCTTTCTGCTGATAGCAATGATGCCTGCTAAGTCTGAACTTCCAATTGTTCAGTATAAGTAGAAAACAATCTTCACGGCCTATATTTAGCTAACTCAGCTGACAAATTTGCATGTACCTGGGTGATCTGCAGACAAAGAAGAATATGCAGATCATCCTCCAAAAAGTTTACAACATGACATTTTAATCACTTTATTTGGGGGGAAAAAGTTATAGATTAGATAGAAGAGTAGTGATGGTTCCAAATTTTACAGAATATCAATTAAACTCCTTTTTAGTACAAAACCACTAAAAAGAGAAAAATACAAGGAATTAAAAGGGAAATTGCAGCAAATTTTCCACTGATGGAAACTGAAGCCTAAAACACAGTTAGCTGGCACAGAGAAGGTTAAGAGGAAAAGAGAATGAATTGGGTGGACATGAAGAATTGAAGGAGTGACAAATTCGGAACTGATGTCAGGCCACACATTTTAATTGCGGAACTGCATGCCAGACATCAACACAGAGCTGGGGTCATCCAGAGAATCATCAAAGGGCACTTGGGGGGCAGTGAGCACTGGGGTGAAGCAACTTGCTATATAAAACCTTACTAGTCTTTACTTACTTGTATTATAGCTCTGTTACATGGAACAGCCACCATGAACTATTCTGCTCTTTCAAGACAAGGAAAACAAAATACAGAAAGAAAGTAATGATACCATTGAGGTTGTCAATCATAAGTGAAAAAACCTATAGGCATTGAAAATAAACTGCCCCTACGGAACTGAGGTCACCTTGTCAATATCAATCTTCTCATTTTGATGCACATTAAGAGCTATTGGAGTGTCCCCTTTCATCCTATGACTGTGAATTGACCTTAGTGGCACTACTGAACACAATACGGTCATTTAAGGATGCTGTAATTATTGGTAACTGCACTAACAAAGTTAGTAGCACACAGAGCATTATTTCGCTGTCTTGTATTGCCACCTGGCCTTTATTTTAACAGATTTAATCTAATTTTATATGCCTTGACACAAGCAATACTCACATCAGTTCCTTATTTACAGTTATTTTACATGGGATTCCAATGACAACTTATACTAAAGAGTATTTTCACCTGAACAAAAAAATATCCCAAACAAACTATTGCCTAAGAAATTTGAATTAAGCCTATAAAAACTCATAGTACAGAGACAAATACCTTTAGTATTCCAACCTTACTGTGGCATCATTCTACATCTCTATCTTCTGTTAAAATACAACAGAGGAAAAACTGCAGCTGGGTCAAGAGTGAGACCTCCTGCCACACGTGTCACAGCCTGTCACTACAGAGGTGACACAACATGCCCCCATAACACCTCTGTTACACACCAGAAACAAAATCCACCAAACTTGCAGCTCCCTTTCTCCAGGATCATACTCCACTTTCAAAGTGAACCAAAAGGTAAAACTGCCTCCAAAACTCAAGACAGGGAAGGGCAAGTACCTAGATATGTACATATTGTTTTTTCATGACTGAGCAGCAGGAGCCCTGTGAGCCCAAGACGTGGCCTGGCTGGGATGCAGCAGCCTGGGCAGATGCACCAGCTGCTGCCAAACACAAGTCATGGTGCTTCCTTCAGCCTGAAACTGCTCTTGCTGGTTTACTGGCAAAGATATACAATGTGATCACTGTAGAGATGACATTTTGTTAAAAGGAAAGAGAGAGAATCAATAGGAGCTGGGGCTGGAAAGGGACACTGGAATTGATTTGGAGATGACACGCTGGACTTAGGCCCAAAGCAGAGATCCTGGCCAAGCAGAGTCTAATGCTTTTGGAGTTCATTTAAAGATGACCCCAAATTAAATTTCCAATTGTAGGGGCTTAAGTCACTCCAGATTGTTTAGAAACACTGCTAAGAAAAAAAGAAAAAAAATCTCAACACAAACACACTTCTGAGGTTTTGGAGTTCAACCTAATAAATTTTTTATCAGACCTTGTATTTTATTCCATGCTTGTTCATTTTTGTTGCTATAGGTTGTCACATTCTGCTAACCCAGAGGATCAGTCAGGAGGAAAGTTTTTCTGACAGCTTGCAAACACTACTATTTTCTTCACACTGTTTCTATTCAGTGCTACTTCTGCCATAGATAGACCCACATTTTTAAACATATATATTTTCCCGTGAAATGGATACAAAATGCTGTAGGAAGGAGAAGACAATATTTCACGTATTTAAACTAAGAACCTCAAAATGTCTCACCTTATTTCACCATATCACAAGCCAGACTTGAGAGGTTACCTGGTTTTAGAGATTGCCATACAGTCATCGCTCCAGACTGCAGCAATCCCATCACATCAGATTCATCTGCAGTGCAGTCTTACCTGCAAACTGTGCCAGCAGCTTTTGCTTCACAACTGTGAGAAAAGCAAGAATAAACCTCACACTCATGACGCATCTAAAGGTCATTGAATCTCACTGCGCTGTGAAATGCCACTGTAGACATCCAGTGCAGTAGTAGCAGAACACCTGTCATCTGCTACCCAGAGTATTTCAGCAGCTCCAGCAACCTGAGCAGTACCTTTGCAGAGTTCTCAGTGTCAAAGTCCCAGTGTTCACCTAAAGAAAGCATCACTCTACAAGGACAAGGGTGAATGGGGATGGACACAGAGGGAGGAAGAAGGGAAATAAAGGTGAAAAACATTTCTTTCAAGTGAGTCATACTCACTTAGACTGACTTCAGCTGCATCTTGACAAACAATTAATGCTAGATTTTCACACTACCACTCATTTGGCAGAAGATATTTAAGTCCATACAAAACACACATCAGATTTCAAATTAGCAAGATCACCAATGAATTATAAGATGAGAACGATAGCAAGCCTGTGCTGGCACCAGGCTTCAGCATGCCACCTGGTATTCCAGATTGCACTGATCCCAGACTGTGCTGGTCCCCGCCACCTGGTGCATTGCAAAATGCTTCTTTGCAATACTGCAAAGCTTTCTGAGCAGCTTTCTTGGAGGGAGGGCCCTTCTGTTTCCAAGGTCACCCACATTTCTAAGAAACAGACTTGCAGAAAGGCTGCTTGACTGGATCAGACCTTTATTTGCAACTCAGCATTTTAAGAGCCATACAGCATTTTAGCCAGCTGATTGAGTAGTGCTCCTTTCACTGCACTCCTCATGGCCAGGACTGGTTTTTCATGGCCATTTTGCTCATTGAAGGCAGCTATATTCCTCCTTGACTTGCTCCAAAACTGCGTGCAGGCTTCTGCCCATAGCAGCTTCTCCTTGCTGCCTTAACTTGACCGCATACAGCAATCAAGCATCAATTCCCCACAAGAAAAGAAGTGAAGGTAGTCAAATAACCCTTATGGACTGCTTTTCCTCCACCATCAAGCCAATTTGCATAGCAGCTCATCCCCATTTCCTGGCCACATCTAGGGCCAGCTCATGAAGCAAAGCATGTCCAGACAAGCACAGGGCACACTTTTGAAAGCACTGCTGTTCCTGGGTTGAGGGCATCTTGTGCTGTCTCATCCAACCAAGAAACGACTTAAATGTAAGCAGACAAATTTCCTACTCCAGAAACTACCCAGGGAAGGATCTAATGCTATATTTAGCAACGGATAATTCTGTAAGTCCAAGCAATAATGAAATAATCTACTGTGGAGCAGGAGAGGTCACATGCCTGATCTATGTTAATGAGCAGAAGGAAATCATACCAGGGTTGAGACCAGATTCCCCACAGGAACCCTGCTTTTAGCAAAAACAAGTCACCACTATTGTTGTACACAGGCAGCTCTTCATTGCTATTTATCTTCTTTAAAACTGACAGCAAAGAACTCCAGGGGCTGAAGAAAATTGGACAGAGGCTGCAGGCCTGGACCGGGGCCTCCCCAGGAGTGCTCAAAGACACAGCACAGAGTACCTAGTGCTCCCACCCTTGCCACCTCCAGGGACACACAACCAGCTGGACACCAGTAAAGAGCAGAATGCTGTGCAAGCAGCACCATCACAAAACTCAGCCCAGCCCATCCATCCCCTTCCACTACATGTACCAAGTAACAGGACTGACGGGAAATTTATTAAAACATACTTGGCTCAGGAATTTTCTCCTACATTAGCCAATAGCTTTTAAGGATGTTTCCAGCAACATTAAGGAATCAGAGTGTAACAGATGCTTCCTGCTTACCTGGTTCCATCACAATCTTCCCAGTGCAGCAACTTTCACAACTACGTTCAAGTTTTATATGGACCAACTTCAGCACCTGACACTAAACAGCTTTAATGCTGAAACACCTGCAAAACGAGCTGTAGCAGATCATTTATCACTCTCCTTAACGAGAAAAGCCTGTGTCTCATCTGTTAGGTCACAGAACCCTAGCAAATTCACTGGGATCTAACTGGCATACTGGTGGGGAGGGGAGCCAAGGGACTGCCAAGGACACACTGAGGAGGTGCAATGATGGTGCAATAGCTGAGCTCCCAGGGCAAGACAAACACTAGAATGCTGGTGAGACATCACAGAATATTCAGAGTTGGAAGGACCCTCATGGTTCATCAAGTCCAACTCTCCTGAGTGAATGGCCCCTGTAGGGATAAAATCCATGGCCTTGGCCTTTTTATCACCATGCTCTAACCAACTGAGCTAATAATAAAAGATTGGTGGAAGGTCTAGTTGCGTGGCAGGCAAGGGGAAGAGTGAGGTGGGAAGAACTGAAATAAAACCTGTCAAATGAAATTAAATCATTATTATTTTCTTAAAAGTTACCCCACATTTTTACTTACAGGATAAATATTTATGGAATTACTGCTTTATAACTCACAGCTACAATGTTCTAAATCCAGCATCAGGAACACTAAAGGACATTGTCATGCCATTGCTATGTTTCCCACCTTGGCAAAAGGAGATACAATAATTTATGATCTCTCTACTACCAGAGTAGCTTAGAGGGCTTCTTACACTTACAGGAGTAAAATCCACTGAGACTCTTAGAGGGAAGTAGAATAAAAATGCAAAATACAGCAACTCCCCATATTGGCTACAGCTGGAAGGAAAATAGGAGGTTCAGCAGACTAACAGCTTAACTTAGTAGGCAAATTTTACATTCCAAAAGGCAACTAGTAGCATGAAAACATGAATCACAGAATATTATGAGTTGGAAGGAACCCACAAGGATCGTCGGGTCCAACTCATAAACAGCACCACTGTCTTTCCATCGGAGAATCGAACCCTGGTCTCCCCCGTGGCAGGTGGAGACACTCACCACTGTAATAAAGTGGATTTTTTGTATGTTAGAGGACATGAGCAGAGGTGCAAGAATTCCCTACCATTACAGTGCTGGTTTATGCTTTTAAATTTACAGTAAATTAGCCATACCTTTCCAAAGCTTATCAGCACCTCTCCCAAAAGAAATTAAACCTTGAACTCCCAAATATTGACATATGTCTTTTCATAATAACAAACCGTAAATGAGATAAACTAATACTCTTCTGTAGTGGTTAGGAAGAAACACTGATTCAAATCATCCAAGAGTAGCTTCAAAGGCAGAAGTCCACTTATCCTTGCCTCTCCCAATACTGTATATGCTTATTTGTTTCAACAAGAACATTAAAACTCAAGGGCAGCCAGGTCTGCTTCACCTGCTCCAGTGTAGCAGAGAGGTTGCTCTGGAGCCACAGATTGTGCTCAGCAGGACACAGTGTGTACACATGTCCAGGGGACACACACCAGCCCACAGCACAGACACATGTTCAGGGCCCTGTTCATGTCAGTAAGGTGAAGGAGCAAGGAAGGATCTCAGAGAATGACTTACAGGTTTCAATGGATTAAGTTACTCTATACTGTGAAAGTCAAAGAGAAATCACAGTTGGGCTGGGAGAGCAAGAGAATGGGGTGCTTTACACAATTAGGCACAATTAAATGAAAGGCACATTTTCCTAATGAGTCCTTTTTCCCTTAAAACAACAGGAATTATGTCTAATTTATATTCCAGTTCACTTCTTGAGAAGATTAAAGTGGCATCTTTTAGTTTTCCAGAAGTGAAAGGCTGGATTGCTATCTTTCCCACTTGCAAAGCCTCAGGGACTAACAGGATTACTCCATCTGGGAGACAAAAATCTGCCCTTCCAGCTGAGACCATAACCCAAGAGTATTGATCAAACATCCACCTCCCTTCCACATAATAGAATTTCGCGGTGAGCTAATTGTTTTTCCTTCTTTCATCTCCATAAAGGAGGTCAATGGCAAGAGCAAAGCAGAGAGATTTAGCTCTAAGTGTTCTTAGCTTCAAAGCAAGAGGAGACAGAGCTTCCAGATTTTGGAAAGTGTTCTACAGGGCTTACAAAGTACCATGGGACTTGCCAAATATCTGAACTTAGAATTGCTTCAGCTGAGGACAAGGCTTGCCTGCGCTGCCCAAGAATTTATGCTTTTCTACATCCACTGTTACAGTTTGGCAATGCCAACGGTAGATCAATGATGGCCTTCATGCTGGCCTCCAACAGTGACCAGCTCTCACCCACAGCTCCTAAAGCACTTGGCAGAAATGTATAAAGCTTCACAACAGGTGTGGAGACAGTCAAGCATCACAGTGCCACATCCTCTTCACCATCTGTCAGCAGTGACAGAGCTAAACGGAACCTCCTGCCCTGCAGCCCTGTGTTATGAGTGCAAGTGAGGCACAGAAGAGTCATGACAATGCAGATTTATGTATGCCAGGTACATGCCAACACCAGGCTTACAGAAAGTAAAAAAAATTACATCAAAGGTATGAATGCCAGAATTAAAACCTGACCCTTTGGAGAAAAGTAGGTCCTTTGGCTTCCTGTTCCATAGCAGCAGTGATTGTCTGAGGTCTGGCCATTAGCCCTCCTCACTTTTCCCCCCATCCAAAACACAGGCATTCCCATGTGCAGTATAAAATCCCTACAGGACTAATTAATTAGAATCTCAGCAAAAATAACATTTTATAGCATATTTATTTCAGGCAGAACTAATAATAAGGAACAGGAATTATGGTCCTAGACAGGCAGCTCTATACTCCTGCTTCTGCGTGTGAGGAAGCAATTATTTTGCTGCTAAACTCTTCATAGAATTACTTCCCATATTTGGGGAACAACTAGAAGTGAAAATAAATCCTGCTAATAGCATAAACAGCAAGAGCAAGGTCTTCAACAGAAAAATTAAAAAAAAACCCTACCTCAACAAGCATATCCTGTATTTTTTCATCTCTGAGTCCCAGCTGAACATGTAGTAAAGTTTCTGGCATACTCAGGGCTATTGCAGCATCTGCTTTACAGCCCTCACATTACGTATAACTCTTTCATAACTGTCCAAGAACAAGACAAGGCAGCAAAGTCAGAGCAGGGCCAAGGCTCTGGGAGGTGTCAGGACAATTATAGACTCACCAGGCCTTGACCCTGCAAGTGGCTACCTCTATAGGACAGGTGGGAGGAGGGCTCTCCTCTATGAGCAGCCAAATAGCCACAGCTGGAAACAGTTTTATGCTCACCCAATCAGGCAAGGCAAAACTCAGAGGTGGAATTCCCAGCTGTTTGCTGTTCACTCATTCTTAAACCCTCATGCTGAAGCTGTAGAAAACAGTTTTCCTTTCTGGAAAAACGTTTGTTAAGCCATACTCTGATTTTTGTGGCATTTGCAGAGACCACCTCTCAAGAGGGAGAAGAGACACAGCAGATGTTACTGATCTCAAAACACACTGTCCTAGGGGACCAGCCACTATTAATCAAAAGTTATAACAGAAGTAGGGTCAATAGCAGCACAATGTCCAACATTTGTAAACAGAATTCTGCAAAATAGATTTTTTTATTGGAATCTTACTAACACATCTACATATGTTTTTACCACTTTATTGGCTGAAAGAACACCTTATAGAATGTAAACCTACCCAAAAACATACGCAATTCAACTCTGGGAGTAATTTTTTAAAGTCTGTTCCCTCCTGGATGTGAGCAGAGGTTATTATGTGTCTAGAATAGATACAGTCTAGACAGATGGAGCATCATAGGGGGAGGAAGGCTGAACTCAAGATCTGTTTATTTCCTGAAGAGCCTTTTGTAATGAATTTTGTAAAAAGCCTTTTTGTGAATCCAAGTGAATTAAATTGCTTTATATAGCACTGGCATCAACTACTTATTGACAATTAGATTTTTTAAAATTACCTAAACAATGCATGTTGGAAACAGATGAACAAGCAGGAAAATTTGGATAAAATAATTTACAAATGCACACATTCCAGTATGCTGGAAATTAATCCTGTTCCAAAAAGATGTGTTTCATTTAAATCATACAAGCAATTTCATCAAAGTCAGGATTTCATTATTTTCAGGAATAAAGATATCAATTTTCTTTTCAAGCTGTGACCAGTGTCAGATCATAAAATCATCTATCAGGGTTCTCAATAGTTCATCTTGTTCCCCGCGTTGATTAGTGTCAGTAATGAACAATATGCCCTAGAAAGCACGATCCAAAAACCACTGAATCTTTAGCAGTCTGCAGTCTTGCAAGATTTGCAGCCTCTCACTAATTTTTGGAAGCACATATTTGAGCACAAATTTGAGCATAAAAGAGAATTCCCATAACACAGTAGTGTTTTTCTTTCACATTGTTCTTCTCATGGGGAAGCAAGAAAAATATTTGTTTGGACAACTAAAAGTAAAAACCTACCGCAAATATGTATATAATTTGTGTTTGAGTTAACTTTTGAGCTAGCCAGTCTTCACTTTGTTTTGCTTACATTCAGACTATGGTCTTCTCCTACATGAAAAAAATTTGGGCACTCCTTCACAGATATTATCCACAGATAATTTAAAATGAAGATTAAATGGCAACCTGTTTATACCACAAAAGGTGAAATGGGTAAACAGATGATACTGTAAATAATTCAACTAGCTTTTAATATTTAATTTCTATGGATCATAGGTTTGTTTCATAGTTTCTATGAAACCCTTAATAGTAAGTAAAAAATAATTACTATTCAAACATTTGTGTTTCAATAGTAACTGCACTGAGCAAGAGGGGCTAGGGCCAGTTTGATGAGGTAGCAAAAGCAAAAACTGGCTCAAGAATTTTCCCCCTTCTCTGCCTCCATGACTCTTTGCCAAAACAGGTGATACACCAAGCTGTGCTACACGGCAAAGAGGAGCAGACAATTGATCCAAGTCAAAAGAACCTCCCCTGGTTTTTTTCCTAAAGGAAACTGGCAGCATTCACTTGAGATTGCTATCCAAATACCCATGTCCTTGGGCCATACTCTGAAACCTCGATTTTGCACTCAGGAAACTTGGCATTTAAAAACAGAAATTCAAAGCCAAAGAGCCAGTCGCTCCAGACTGCATTGTCACAGATGACCCATCTCAGGTTCAGAGAAGTTATCTTGTTGCCCTCTAAGTTTTCAACACAACAGTCTTCCACCGTAGGATTTAAGAACCTCCAAATGAGGAAAATATAACACAAAGGGGGAGGGGAGAGGGGGAAAAAAGTGACAACAAAACAAATCCAATTATACCCAACAACACCATGGGGAAAAAGAAATGAAGGAAGGAAAAACGTGAGGAGAGTTCTTTATGGTTTTACACAGTCAGCATAGAAATGTTTTATCATCCCCTATAATATAAGCAACCCAGCACTTTTAGTACTGTATAGAAGCAAATTGGTTTTTTTTACTAAAAAGAGTTCATTTTCATTTATTTCCTCTATTTCCCCCATTCAAGCAACTGCTTAGTACATTGATCTTCCATGCATTTCCATTTTCTCTACCAATACATTTCTTATAATTGGAATGAGCTGCTCTATTAAGCTTCTTAATAGATTCTGTGTTCTCAAAACCCAATAACTCCAGGACAATACATTAAAATAGACAACAAATTAAGCTTGGTGTTTGTGAATGTGAGACCCCATCAAGAGTGACCTTTAAAGTTACAGCAAGGACGCTGTTTAAAATCGGTTGCAGAGAAACCCATATCTAATATGTCTAATTGCATTAGTTTGTGCCAATGTTACAACACTCTGAGACTCTTTGCAGTTTGTTGGTGGCCAGGAACAAATTACAGTCTTGATGTGAAGCAGCAATGGACACGTGCAGATATGAATCGGTTCACTCAGAGATGTGGGTCCATAGTGGTTGTGTTAAAAACAGGACCTCTGTATTCAGCTGCATCACCTAGCACAGACAGCCGAGCCTGAGCAATGAACTCTGGTCTTAGATTTGTAGAAGCAAACAACACTGAGCATTACACACAGTGCAAAAGTATTTTGATAGTCTAACATATTTATTTTAATTATATACATTGAATTCAATAGCTATAACACAATATCACAACAACTTAGTTTGAAATACAACCCAACTGCCCTCTTAGCTGCCCATCAACCCCTCACATCTTTCTCTTTTTTTAATTCTAATGCCTGTTTCTTTACAATTTCAGTTTCTCTTCCAGTTGACACATTTCTGCAGCCTAGTAGGGTGAAGTGTTGCTGTTGAAATCCCCCTGCTCACAGGCAATTAGTCAGCATATTCTTCTAGCTGAAATACTTTGGCCTACAGTTCATTTTGTATTAACCCACCTGGATTACCTGTATGGTACCTTCTACCAGCAGATTACTTTTTCTTTAACATGGAAATCATTGCACAAATTACTTCACTTTTGTTACCAGTTTTCATGTTTGCCTCATGCTTAATCACAAACTCGACTGCTAATTATTTGCACCTCCCACAGTGCTGACTAGGTTTTTCTGAGATAAGAACAGTTCGGTCTCTTATTCCACCACCTGCCAGATCAGGCCTGTTGCCAGCGATTCCCTCCGATAACCCAGGCTGGTTTAGCAGCTGAAGAGGAGCAGTACATATTATCCCTGTTTTCCTAGCCAGCAAGTTTACTTCGATGCTGTGGTTATAGGGACATGGGACAGGCACTGACCTCCCCTCTGCCCCAGGCTCAGTGGCAGAAAACATGTTTCTGTGGACAGGGTGAAGGCACTAGGGGGTTGAGTAGCTTTGGGGCTTCCTTAGGCAGTGCAAGGCCCTGGCTCTCCCCAGAACAAACCGCCCAGCTGTGGACGCACCATCAGGGAGGTGCTGAGTGCTCAGCCCAGCATGGTCCCCTCATCATAACCACTGCCCTTGCTGGTGCTGAGGGGTACAGCTGAAACATTCCATGCTAAAAACAGGCCAAAAGCACTACATATTAGAGAATGATGTGACTACTAAAACAAAGATTTGTTTCGTTTTGGGGGAAAGCCAAATACCTTTAGTAGCAGGCCTGGGGTAGTTCTCAAACGAGAGGACAGTCTCAAGCTATGCCACGGGAAGTTTAGGCTGGTGGTTAGAAAAAAGCTTCACAGAAAGAGGGATTGGCCATTGGAATGTGCTGCCCAGGGAGGTGGTAGAGCCACATGCCTGGAAGTGTTTAACAAAAGACTGGATGTGGCACATAGCACCTGGGTTTAGTGGATGAGATGGTGTTAGGTGATAGGTTGGACTTGAGGATCTCAAAGGTCTTTTCCAACCTAGTTAATACCGTGATTCTGTGATTAATATCTCCCCCAGCCATGCAAGGTCTGTAGCACAGTAGTTATTTTGAGGCTGATAACAGCAGCAATTCCAACCTCCACACTGTGCTCCCCTCCCACTGGAGCAGAGGATACACAGAGGCCTTCCCAGCAGTGCTGTCAATCACAGAACAGAAGCAGTAAGCAGATGTAGGAGCCCTGGTCAGGGCTCCCCATCCCACCGATGGGAAATTACAAAATTTTCTCTCTCATTGAAGAATGCCACATAAACAGTAAAAAAAAAAATACTATAATCCAGAACAAGTATCTTGTATTGTCTTTGCAGGCAAAACATTGTCACCCTTGGTTTGCTCTCTGAGTCGTTCTCTCAACAATGAAAATGAGACTAAACTCCATCATCTCCCCATTTTTGTCTCTGGCAAAGCTATTAATGACAAAGCAGAGCTAGATTATTTTTCATTACATATAAATAGCAAATAAGCAGTGGCAACTTCTCAGGCACAATAGAAACAACTATTTGTCTCATGTAAATACGTAGAAGATGCAAATAGCACTTAGGGTGGAAGTTTGCTCACAACAGCACAAAAACAGGATTAATAGGAAACACTTCCTCCATGGTTTACATTACACCTCACCTAGCTCAGTATGACAGAAGAGGAAACAACCCTGCAGAACAAAGTCATGGTGAACCAACCTGTACTACTCTGTGGGGCAAAATGCCAACACCTTTGCTGTAAATCTCCAAAGGCAGCAGTTGTCTGTTCAGTGGAGACTCTTCCATTATTCCAACAAAAATCACGTTTTCATATTGTGACCCCATCTGAATCTCATAGGGGGAAAAAAATACTGACAAATTAATTAGAGTCAGGCAACAGCCTAATATCATATAGACAAAGATGGATGCATTAGAATTTCAGTATCAGTACACAGAACATTATGAGATTAATTAAGAAAATCCCAAAATACTAAATGTTCACAAAAAAGTCCACAAACCCATTCAACCAAAGCTTTTGTGTGAAGCAGCCTGATCCCACATAGGATCTCACATCTGAGATAGCAAATATTACTACAGTGTAATAATAATGAATTTCAGCTTGATGGCAAAGAGTAAACTCATTCAGGAAGGAGACCAAGAAATTACTGATGTTATCTGACCCAGTGCCAGTTTGAGGATGAAGTATTAGAAACAGGTGTATCACAGTAACTACTTGATGCCACATACAGCATAAAAAAATTAATTCTTCTGCCTTTCCAACAGAATGATCGTTCAAAGATTTCTACCAAGCAAAGAAAGACTTCAACTCTCAGTTAGCAGGACTGAAACCCACTACTATCTCTTCACTCATCTTAAGTCTAACACTGTGTCATCAAACCAAGCTGGTTGCACATAGGAGGATGCTCCCAACAGAAGCAAGTTACTGTCTGTGCTTGCCCCACAGAAAATCAGAGTGGCTACACACATTCGGGAAAGGTGTAATATTGTCTGCCCAGAAAGCTGCAGTCATTGAGGGATCTACTGACAGTCTCCGTGTGCTAAAACTGGTCAAGAAACAGAAGATCTGGATGGAACGCTGTTTTGCAGATATGCTTAATAACTAATCATGAGTGGAAAAATCAGATGCTTTCATGCAGGATCTGATGATCTGAACACAAGAGCAAGCTACTCTCATGGCATTTGCCAGCACATCAAAGACACAGAATTTCAAAAACTCCTACCCAGAAATAGTTGATCTTCATACCTTTTAATCAAAGATTTGGCAAGGGCAAAATGGGTCAAAGTACTGCCAGAACAAGAACGTATTGGGAGACATTCTCCCACAGAAGTCCACAAGTACTAAGACAAAACACAAACAATATTCTGTAATTGACATCAAAATACTTTATTGGTTAGGTAGAATATGCAGTATGCATAGAAATATACTGAAAAACAAAGTCCTCCAGAATATTCATGTATAAATCCCACAATCCATACTTATACATCCTATTTATATACATTGCCAAATGTATTTAAGAGTGTGAATAAGGTCATATTTGTTTTTCTTTGTTCTCTTGAAAGGATAGCTATCGTAGTTCAAGGCCTTTTTGTTTCTTCAAGAGAGAATTGCACAGCTACCCTATTTCCTTACTTGGCTTGAAACCTGATGAAACTCTACATACTCTTCTCTCCCTTACTAGATCCTTTCAAGCTTGACTTTTGTCTCTTCTTCTCTCTTTGTCCCAGTATGCGATAGACTTTTTTCTTGGCCTCCTTTTGTCTCTTGAATTTCTGTTCATCCTCCTTCTGCTTAACTTTGAGATATTCTTTAAGCTGTTCCCGATGTTTTACTTTGGCTTTCTTTATCTTGTAATTATTCACTGTACTCAAAGCACTGAGCAGGGCTGATATCTAAAACAGAAAATAGACAATCAATATACACGCAGCTCAGTTTTGGTGAGTAAGAAACAGTTTAACCTCAGCAGAGACACATATAATGAATCAGAGATTCAAGGCAAGTTCCTAATTATCTCTGCATCTGTTACCCAATTTCTAAAATGGTTTAATGGTTTATCTTGTTAGGAAGTCAATCTAAGATCTAATTTTTGTGATTTTGGTTAGTTATCCTTTAAAAGGCTATGCTTAACTGCTACTGTAGAACATTTAAACTGCAGTTTGGATCTTCTTGCCTTTGCAAGCACTCTAATTCTCAGCTCTTGAAACAGAATATTTACTTCAAATCCTGTGTTAATAATGCATGCATAAAAATCTTCAGCTGCCAATTTAAGTCACGCATAATATGAGATGCAAGTGAAATATCTTTCAAGTGCTGTGACAAGGACAAAAGTAATATTTAGGCTTCAGGTGACCTACTAGTTCAAAAAATAGACACCATCCATTCAGTAACAGTTTCATATACATATTGTGTGCCAAAGAAGAACAAAACAAATTGCAGGTGATAATTTTTCACTAGAAGGATATATGGCTTCAGCAGTAGCAGTAGATACAAGTGCCAAAACCAAAGTTAGAAATGTTTTAAACAACACATTTACCCTTCATAAGTCCTTGTTTCAGAGTAAGTGATAATTACCTTCTTTTCATGAGGCTCCCTGATAACAGCTGGTCTCCACTGGTCTTTTGGAGTCTTGCCTTTCTTCTCAAGATTCTTAGGCTTGTTCTTAAAAGGCAGTGCCTTCTGCAGTGCTTTAGGAATGTGGAGCTTATTGAAATGCCTCTTCTCTCTCACAATAGGCTAAAAGAATGAATATAAAACAAAGATGAGATTCTTGATCTTTAAAAGCTTTTATTTTATTTTCCTTCTTGGGGGGGAAAACCACCACAAACACCAAAACCAACCAACACCCAAAAAAACCCCAACAGTCCCCACTAAAAACCCCCACAAAACAACAAATAAAAACTAAGTAAACAAACAAAAAATGAAAACACAAACCCAAACACCATTTTCCAATATCCGTGCACTGAGCTGTGAATGGTATGTTCACACTAACTACTACGGCTGAAGCCTCACTAAGCTTCTGTAGAAGACTTTTACCCTGCAGATTACTTTATAAAATGTCACTGACCCACAGCAATCTGCTCTTCATTATTTTATTCCCATCTCATCCTAGGAATGTGCCTTGTGGACAAAAATATTAAGTCCCACATGCATATATATGAACATATATTTACACTGCTCTCAGTCTGCACAGGTCTGAGACAGTGCAAATTGAACTGTGATCACTGGTTTAAAAAATAAACCTAAAAGACACATACCTTATAGAGAGAATCCTTGTTTTGTTTCAGTTTGATACCTCGCTCATATCTCAGTTGGCCTGTTGTCTTCATTCCACTCCAAGTGTCTTTCTCACCTGCTGGCTTCAGCAAGGATGTTACAGGGTTATAAAATGTTGGGATAGAAACAGGATACCAAGTCCTCACAAAGACAATATCTGAAAGAAAAGGAAACATCCCACATTCTAAGCAAAGACTGCCTGAATAGAACAAATACCTAGACCACGTGCTGCTAGTACTGTGTTTGGTATATGCACCAAATGTCTTCAACTTTTGGTAAAAGCAGTGTAACTCTTTGTACATTTGGATTCTGCAAAACCCCACAAAAGCAAGAACAACACGTATTCCTGAAAAGAAGGTAGCTGAATACCATATTCAAGAACTAGCAATAGAGTTCATATATGTATACGTGCCTGTACAATTACGGACAAAACCAATTTTCTTTTCCTCTGCCTATGAAAGAACGACTTTGCTTTTATTTTGCACCACCCATCATTTTAGTGGGTTTAGGAAAATAGGTTATATAAACTCAAATAAGTATAAATTTCATTCTGCATCTCACCAGATATTTCATGTTCTCTGAATTCACATCTTAATTATCAGATTCCAGAATTCTGAGACACGGCTTTCCAAGCTGTGAAGAAGGATGAAAGTTGTGCGATAACTTACATGGTATGTGCAACTTACCACTCATCAGCAACTTGTCTTCAAATGTTGCTCTGAAAGCACCTACGGGAGTTCGGAGGGCCTTTTTGATCTGTCCTCGGATACCACTCACAGAACGGATCGCTGCACCTTCAAATTTAGCCACTTCCAACTGAGAGTTAAACATACCCTGAAAACGTGAATTACCCACCATCATTTAAGATGCCAAGTCTCTCCTGTGACCTACGTAAGCTGCAAAAACAAGTCCTACAAGCATATCTTACAAAGCAACAGGAACATAACATTACCTTCAGACTAAGAGTGCTGATCACACCAAAAATCCCTGAGCTGACTTTAAAGTAAGCGACGGAAAGTAATCTACTTAAGAGTCATGCATCACAGGCAAGGTTTCTATGCATTAAATACACACATTTAAAATTCTAAAACAGAACACATCTAGAAACTCTACTGTTCTCCTTTAATTTGCTGGAACACAGAATACCTTAAAAGCAGCAAAGCTGCCTTAAGCCGCTAGCTGTGAGATTAATACAATACAGCTCTCCAAGGTATGTGCTTCACTCACAAATCACAAGGAAATCAAGAAACAAATTGTCTATACCTAGTGTGAATATTTGAGTGCTCCACTTAAATTTTTCCAACACTTTTGAGTTGGGATCACTGCTTGGTTGGTTCCTGTCCCAAATGCAGAATAACGAAACTTCTTTCTCTGAGCCTGAAAGCCCAACTAAGGACAGCAGGAAGTCAATGAACATGAACTGCTGCAAGACTTCCAACCACAGACATTTTTGTAACTGTCAGTGAGAAGTCTTCAGCACTGCTAGAAGTCATCTTTCATTCCAGAGCTGAAGTTTAGTGGGATCAAACTGCCCAAACAAAAGGGACAGGTTCACATTCTCCAGAGGTGTCTGCCATTGTGGGAAGCTAATCAGTGGGTTTTAGGAAGGAAGCAGGGGGTGGAAAGGAAAAAAAAAAATCACACTGAATGTGAACCAGGAGATTGTTCCAGAATTTTTGTCGGGTTACTCATACTCTCTGCCTAATAATAAGCACTTTTAGAGACCACACTGAAGCAAGCCCCCAAAAATACAAGCAGCTACTGAGATCCAGAACAGCATGCAACAATAATGGAGAACTTCTGCCTCAGGACAGACAATCCCAGGTTTCATTCCCTCCCATCATCAGTACATGTGGTTTTATGGTATACAGACCTACATACCTACCTTAATAAAACAAGTGTTCTTAAAAATTTTGAATGGAAAACCAGTTAGCTTTAATTTCTTTACAATAGTTATGGATTTATCTAAATCGAGCACAACTCCTGTTGCAGCAATCCGGAAGTCAGGCTGAAACATGCAGAAATGAAAGACAGTGCATCAAGCAGTGAAGAAACCATTTAGAATCACAAAATCATAAAACAGTTTGGATTGGAAGGTCACCTAGGTGACCCTTAAAGGTTACCTAGGCCCAATCCCTTTGCAATAAGCAGAGACACTCCACTAGATCACGTGGCTCAGAACCCCATCCAATCTGACACAATGTTTCCAGAGATGAGGCATCCACCACTTCTCCTGTCAACCTATTCCACTGTTTTACCATCCATTATAAAAAACTTCTTCCCTGTATCTAGCCTAAATCAACAAACACTCTTAGTGCAAGACCCTGCACTTGGCTTTGTTGAACCTTACAAGATTCCTACAGCACTACTTCTCAAGGTCCCTCTGGATGGCATTCCATCCCTTTAGCATTTCAACTGTACCACTCAGCTTGGTGTGAAGCTGCCAACTTGCTGAGGGTGCACTCGGTCCCTCTATGTCCCTGATGAAGACATCAGACAGTGGTGGTCCCAGTACAGACCCCTAGAGGGACAGCACTTGTCAATAATGTATCTCAGCAAACAGCTGCTGAGCACGACTCTCTAAATGCAGCCATTCAACTGACTCCTCATCCACTAAAGAGTACACCCATCAAATCAATCTCTCTCCAGCTTGGAGAGAACTATCTTGTGGGGGACGTACTCCACATTTCACTGCTTTTAAGAGTTCAGAATTTCTAACCATTACAGGAGAAGAGCAGCATGAAAAATGCAAAATGACTAGTACAGACTAGTTGAGGGACTGCTGGACATAACATTCCTACCATTCACTAATGAGATTTTCTGAACTGCCATTCTAATTACCTTGGAAGCAATCTAATTATTATCTACTCCACTCTGTTCTCATTATGAAACAGAATCTTAGACACAGTGTCAAAGGGAAAGTGCTTTGTGTACTGCTCTAAGTCGCGATATTATGCTGGGGACACATGATGAAAACAGCCTTTTAATAGATGTAACACAATGGCTGTGCAATAGGGCAAGGCCCTCCTTTAGAAAGGAGACAACAGTCATCGCTCTGATTACAGTGCCATGCAAAGCTTTCGTCAGACACTTCGTTTGCAACCTTTAAGTAACATATATGCAACTAAGATTATATATCTGACAAACAATGCTTTAACGCTATTTAAATTGGAATTATAGAATGGTTTGTGTTGTAAGGGACATTAAAGATCATCTAGTTTCAACACCTCTGCCGTGGGCAGGAACACCTTCCACAAGATCAGGTTTCTCAGGATCTCATCCAACCTGGCCTTGAACACTCCAAGGGATGGTACAGCCACACCTTCTCTGGGCAACTTGTGCCCATGCAGCATCTCACCGCCCTCACAGTAACCAATTTCTTCTAAAACTCTAATCTAAACCTACCCTCTTTCAGTCTGAAGCCATTACCCATTGACCTATCAAGTACATGGCCTATTACAAAGTCCCTCACAAGCTTTATTCACATATTTTCAGATCTGGTTTAAATATATTCCAGATATTCAAACACTTTCACAAGATGCAGAGAAATCCCCCTGACGACAAACTCTTTCAACAGTACCTGAAAACCAAGTAGGTATAAATCCTTCCTTAGAAAATAATAAAGCAGTATTTGTTATTTTCAGTGTAGCAAATGAAAATTGTTAAAAAAAACCTGTTCATACAGTGTCCCATCTTACCACAACATGCTTTTCAAAAGCTTGAATCCAAGCTTTCAAAATTCAAGCTTTCAAAAGCTTAAATTCAAAAGCTTGAAATTTCTCAGTTCCTACAACTACACTGATTTAACACATATAAACCTTCTTCCCCACATCTGCATATTTTACCCAAATACCCACAAAAAGCAGTAATCAACATTTTGTGATAACAAACATACCGTTGTGCCACTGACGGACTGAACTGCCAAAAATCCTGTTCCCTGAGGAGTGATGGGCCCTACAAGAAAATCAGATTACAAAACTTCCGAAAAGCTTTACCACACAACACCTAGCCTCTATTTAAATTCAAAAAACTCACAAATATGTGTCAAATATATTCAATGAATAAAACCAAACAAAAGTTTAATGCATTCAAACTATTAACTCTCATATAAAGCCCTTGAAAGTTAAAGGAATGGTTAATAAGAAAATGGTTAATAAGAAGTTACTCATGTAACTTCACGTAATATGTTGGGCTCATAATGTCTGCAAATATCTCTGCACACAGCCAACAAATCAAGTTCCTCCTCTATATGATACAACTTAGCAGGACACTCAGAATATGATTAAAAGCCAAATAATCCAAAAATCATTCAAAATTATTACAAAAATATTACAAATATTAGGCAACTGTCTATTTTCTCATATTCTTTGGTGTTATTTTATGTTCCGTGGGGAAATTTAAATACTTCTCATTCCAAAAGCTATTAGGTGTATTTCCTGATACATTCTGCAAAGCTTGAGACTTTTACAATGACGAAGTGATAGAGGACAGTAAGTGCAGAGTGCCCTCACCCCAGAAAGCTGCCCCACAATGCATGTGCTGTGGTGTGTACTTCAGCAGCCTGTGACGCCCGTTGTGATCCTCAATGTAGAACATGGGGATCGTCTGGAAGCGCCTCCACCCTAACGACAGGATTAAGGGATCACGTGTCTTAAGTATCTTCTTATACCATCGGTGCTTCTTCAGGCGCAACTAATTAGAAGAAAAGATGAACAACACAATTACAGGATAGCAACGTGAATTCTGAAATTCAAGCCCTAATTTTCAGGAATGATTGAAAGCAACTCCTATCTACACTAGAATTTTTTACTCAGTAAGCTTTTATTCTTCAAACATCCTCATTATCATTGGGTTGACTGGAAAGATTAATCACTATTTAACTCACTTTGAAATCATGGTTGTATGCATACAAGCAAATATTATATTCAAAACTATCTATCTATATATGTGCTAGTCAGTTGTATATAGAACATGAAACTCAGAATACAATTTATGTTTGCAATTTAGCAGTCACGAAATCAGTCCTAAGACCTCTGCAGATGAACATTAACCACAATATCAGACCTTTGTCCTGAGACACCACTGCAGATAAACATTAACCAACAATAACCTTTTCCAGCTACCCAATTAAGGCTGTAAAATCCAGTAACTGCTACTGTAGAGTTACAGTTTGTGTCAAAAGCAAATTCCCCATTCAAGAAATGAAGTTCAACATTTCTCTCAGAGTTTACTGTATTTTTAATAAACAGGAAATACATACTAACTCCAGACACTCTGAGGCCCACCTGTACCAATTTAAAATGCACCCACAACTTTGGCCACATACCTGTACATATCCAACATTTCCTTCACTGTTGCCTAAACCACCCAGGATAATAGGATAATGGGGGTCAAAATTCAGGACAAATTCACATGGCACATTCTCAATCTCTATTCGAACATACATCCCAGGCCGGAAACCCTCATACTGCACTCTGGTCTCGTCGTCTTGATCTTCAAACTCCGCTCGATTAAGCTGTGTGACAAAGAGAAAGTCACCATGTGTTTCACAAAATTCAAGTATTAACAACCTGCTTGTGAAGTGCCAGTTCTATTTAAAACATGCTAACATTTATACAAATCTTTTTGGGAAAGATCTGATAGGTTTTGTGACTTTTTATTCAGAGCAAGATCTCTGCTACCATGAATTCCTTCCAATTTGAAATCCCAGGTGGGCTTGTTAGTCTACTTGAAAGACAGTACCCAAAAGAAGCAAATGACTGAGTGACTTGTGTTATACCTTTCATAATGATGACTTTGGGTTTAAAGATATAACTATCAAAAGTAGATTTTTTATTTAGGAGGCCAAGTACCTTTTAAAGTTACTGTCCTGATCTTCAGAGTGTCATTTTATGAGGAAGCTGGGCTCCTTATTCAGCAGCTTAAAAATATTTTTTGTGCATACTCACATTGTATATCATCGAAAGTTCTTCAGTACCATACAAATGTAGATATTGGTAGAGACTGTACAAATATTTAAGATGGCCTTGTGAATAACAAGGAAGCCTCACCCTCCTATTCTAGCTCCTGATGTTCAGATACCAATAAAACACCATAATTAACCAAATAATTAGTAATTTCACTTCTTGAGGTACTGAGATACAGCACAAATATGGTCCAAGGTTATTTTTCCAGAGGCCTTTGCACATCCCAAGTTTGAGAGCCTTGCCCTTCCATCCTGCAGTAGAAGTATTGCTGATAACAAACCTCAAGTCAACAGTTACAAGTTGTCTTGTATTCTTTTACTGGAATGTGCTTATTTGTGCTTTAAGTGCTTTTAGTACATCAGCACACCAAAGCTCACATGAACACTTATGACAGAGGCTAATGCAAGAAGGTAGCAATTAATTTAACAACTATTCAAGGCAAAATTTTGTCAGAAGAGAAGATGCTGAAGTTATCAGCAATGGAAGGCAACGTTCTTCCAAGTCAGTCAAAGAAAGAAGCTACTTTTAAGCTCACAAGTTCTTACTAAAAAAACAAAGGCCTGGAACAAAGTCCATACCTCAAATTCCAGATACAGTTATGCTGAAGACTTCTACCACGTGTGTACAGAGCAATGGCCATAATTACTTTTTCCTCAAAATAACCTGACAGTTGGAGGAAAAAGACTGTCACACAAAACTTAACTTATCCATTAATAACAATGCAAAAAATCACTCTCAAAATAATCCTGAGAAAATACATGGTATAAATTAGTGTGAGAAAGATTTTCACCTTCCTCCATATAAAAGGATGCCTTTTCTTTTTTAGTTAAAGACATTTCAAGCAGAAGAAGTTTAGATGACACATCCTGTGATTTAACTACTGCACTCAGTTGAAATTAACCTTTCAGTTGTTCAGCTTCTTTTTCTTTCCAGCTAACAGAATCAAAAGTTCAAGCATAAAAAAATCCCCAGAAAGTACTTTTTGTGTGCACTTTCTGAAGTTGATCCTGAGCATCATGTGTGTCCATGAAAAAAACCTGGGAGGGGGGCAAATTCTCTGGGGCATTCTAGAAGACTTATAGACAGATAAACTAATTAGTTAACAGCTTATACCTGTGCTTGTTTATGCATTTCTTCTTTAAGATCATCAAAGTACGTGGAGTCCCCTTCATCATACTCTGCATCAAACATTTCTTTCAATTTCCGCTTCTTGTCCAAGCGCTCCTTTTTCTTTTCCTCCTCCTCAGGTTCTGGCTTGGACATTTTTTCATCTTCCTCCTCTTCTTCACTTTCAGACTAATCAACAGTAAATTGTCAAACATGTAAAATGGTTCAGGTGAAAACAACCCAATCTGACCAACAGTTTAATATGCATCATTAAGCATTGCTTTTTCACAATGCAAATTATTTGATACTTGAAAAATATTTCAGTTTTAGAGAGACATTAGTAAGCTAGTCATACAAGCAGATGTAACTTTAGTCATGACACAATCTCATGATCTAATCATATCCCTTTTCACTGAGAAAACCTTTTTGACTTGACATTCATTTAACGTACAGGAACAGACCCTAAAAGTGACCTGCCTGCTATTCCACAGGTAATATAAGGATATGTAATGCAAGAGAAAAAAGAGCAAGAATAATATTGTGCTGGAAAGCAGCACTCTAGAGCATCCAGAGAGTTTGAAGTCCAGAAGTTTGTTCATGGGCGATTTGAAAACTGCCAAAATTATGCCATTACCCTTAATTTTATAATGAAATGCAAGCCATCAAGTTGTTCAGTTTGAAAAAGAAAAATTGATTTTTCAGTTTGTATTGTCACAGACAACTACAGCTCTGCTCTTGGAAGATATCCAAGCCACAGCATAAAATAGCTCCTACCAGCCTCATTTATGCAGATAAGAGGAACGACTAGGAAATTGGGTCAAGTTTCCACATTTTTGAGTTTAAACACAGTGCTACAATCTTCTGCATCAGATGAGATGACATAGTACAAATGGTTATGATTACATTTGGTTTTAAAATACTTCTCTCATGACTCCAGATCCTCAGCTCTTGATTAAGCCTGACACCTACTGTTAAGTAAGTTAGGTGACTTCTCCTACATAATTAACCTTAAAACATGTTTCTAGTCTGAGCCTAAATATCTGCCATTCTAGATATTTATAAGTTCCAAAGTCGGTAGTACACACATCTTTTCTTCCTTGTTACCACTGATTTCTTTCCTACTGATTCTAGGAAAACTGAATATATTATATAGGAAGCCTAACACTTGATTAGAAACTCATACACATGTATATTCCTAAAGAACATAAAAATGCAGATCCAACCTCATCTCCTTCAGCAGCACTCTTTCCTTTGTGCACAACACCAGTTTCAAGATCTTCAAAGTCTCCATACAGTTCTTCTGCAACAACAAGCACCCAAGACACCTGACTGTTAGTCAACCATTCTGTTCCATTCCATTTCCCATATTTTCAGTATTGTGCATTTCTCAGTTCTACTCTGTAGATTAGTTTCAGTACAAATATTTTTCCTTCCCATCAACAATTTTGTACGTCTGTTTTGCCTTCTATATAGTCTCAGCTGAAAATTCTCTGACAAACTCTAGTGGCTCCTCCTTCTTCCTTTCAATATCCTTTATGATTTAAAAAATGTAAATGAAGTTTAGATCATCCCAAAGGACTGCACAGCACATTACTTAGTGCTCTAATGACACAAGACACCAGCAGAGCATTTGAGTTCCTGTTTAGTTTTTAAAAAAATTAAATAACGCTGACAATTCTTATGTTAAAAACAAATGCTTACAGGAACCTGCCAAACTTGCAGGATACAGCCAACATTACTAAAACTTTCTAAATGTTTCCTCATTAAAAAGCAAACAAACACAACACCTACAAAACATCTAAAGATGGCTCACTTTTCAGCCAAACAAGTTTGTCTTCACATTAAAGGAGAATTTATTTCTACCGTGACTATCCAAAAGAATAAAACATACATGGAGAACTAATAGCTGAACTCAGATACCTAATTCAAAGTTGGCATAACCAAGTGTTAACTAAAGACTCTGTGTCATAATTTAAATTATGTATTGTACTTTTCAGAAAGTAAATATCCAGAATGTGGCACATGCCTACTGTTTGTACAGAGATTTAGACAATGTGTAATTATGTTTGTATTGGTGTAATAATTTATATAATAGTTGAAAAAAATTTGCAAGTATGTATATCACTAAGACAAAATATTCTACATATGTCTAATAAAAGTCCTAATTTTCTTAAAATCATGTATATATGAATCATTTTTAGAAGTCTTACACATACCATCTTCCTCCAACAGCTTTGCTGCATCTTTATCATCTTCCCACTTTCCAGTAACAAAGCAGTCTCGAATACTGCTCATAACCTACAAAATAATAGTGACATTGCCTTGTACAGCTTGTCATCAACTGTAACGCTCTCCAATATATTCCCCACCCCCCCATCAGAGATACCACCTCTGAGACAGTCTGATATTCTCACATGCAGCTCCACATTAAGACACCGTTATCAAAACTACACAGTGCCTCAGCAAAAGCAGGAATGTGAGACCAATTTAACTCTTCCCCAAAGGTCTTTATGCTAACAAGGTCTCTACCCTATATTGTAGTTTCACTCCAGACTCCCCTGCTTTAAAATCAGTGGTACATAAATACGCAAATAAATAAGCAAACTGTGATACACCAAATATTCAAGAGAGCCAATCAACAAACTGACTTATTGTAACGTTCCACTCCTGTAAGAACAGGCCCTAGAATCCATTACAGCAAGCAGCAGAATATGAGACACTGTGGCCGCATCTCCCATAGGTCTGTTTCAATGACAACTCAGCAATACTTTATGAGACACAGCCAGGACATAAACAGCACAGGACGTGCAGTAGCAATTATTCAATCGTATTACCTCTTCTAAATCCCAATCCTGTGGCTTTTCTATCAAAAATTTGGAGCAGTCAAGAGCATTAGCCTTCTGTTTCGATTCTTTGTCTGGACGGCTGACACGAAACAAACCTCCAAGTTCATCATCTGCATCGTCGCTCTCATGGTCCTCGTCCTCAACAGCTAAATCAAACATACAAGCTGTGATTTCCCCCACAGCACATGCACTACATTCATTAACCACCTCTCTTTTGTCTTATGTTTCACAATACCTGCAGTAGTTTGAGGAAATAAAAGATGCAAACTAAAAAACAGGCCTGAAGAAAAAGGCACATTGGTCCAGTTGGGGGCATAACTGGCACCATAT
Source organism: Pitta sordida (assembly GCA_013390025.1). Lineage (NCBI taxonomy): Eukaryota > Metazoa > Chordata > Aves > Passeriformes > Pittidae > Pitta > Pitta sordida. The sequence continues at coordinate 211,064 of WEKX01014270.1, forward strand.
GAAAGAAATACTGCCCAGTAAGTAAACACTGGATGTTTGTTCAATATCACAAATAGGAACAATACCAAAATGTTCTATGAACAGGAAGGACATTAGGTTTGTCTGTAAATCAAGAATACCAGACTTGAGAAACCGTCAGAAAATCTTCCCACACCTGCACTGTGGGAGGTTCAACAAAAGCCAGATTCTCATTGTGATCTACAAAGGTTTTGCATGATGAGGTTCATACACTCACACAACCACTGGAAAAGTTGTGAATCAAACAGGATAAATTACATAAAGAGCAATTTTCTCTCCATTTTAAGCCAGCTAGCTACTTTCTCCTTGAAAAATGCCTCATTAGCAACATGAGATGATAATACTCAGTCATGTCCTCTCAAGAGAATATTCCACAGTCACCATGAGACAGAAATTCCTGAAAAAGGTCAAGAAACAACATGCTTTTACACAATTACCACAAAGGATTTGCATATCTACTGGATGATGATATAAATGACCAAACTTTAAAAGTCTGGGGGAAATAACTGTACCAGAAAATACGAGTAACAATTGAGCAGCCTTGAAAATGAGCTCAAAATGTTCGTTATTGGAAAAGTAAAAACTGTCTTTATTTCGATTGCAAGTATCACCAATGAAAATGTCAATTAACTCTACTCAAGCCTCCCATGAAAAGACAGTGCTCAAATACTCACACTTGAAAACCTGGTAACAGCCAAAATGCTACTATGTACTATATATTAGTTTCCAAACAGATTTGTACCTGTTCCATATACAAGTTTACGAAGATTGGGAGTTGAACGTTGCTGCCTTAGAAAGGCTTCAGCTGCCTTCTGTGTAAGGTCCTCTTTCCACTTCAGTGCACCTGAAAAGACAAACAACTTTGTATTCTATCCCTGAAAAAGAATTACGAGCTACAAAAATAATTCAAATAAGGACATGACAACAGGCTTAGAAGTGAAAACACAACCCAGAGTTTTTCTCCTATTTCATAAAAACACACACAGAAACATAAATTGGAGCTATCACAGTATCACAGTATAGATAAGGCTGGAAAGGACCTTGAAGATCATCTAGTCCAACCTATAATCCAACTAACCTATCATCTACATCTAGATCATATCACTCAGCACCTCATCCAGCCTCCCCTTGAACACGTCCAGGGTTGGCGACTCAACCACCTCTGTGGGCAACCCATTCCACATCTGAATCACTCTTTCAGTGAAAAACCTTTTCCTAATATCAAGTCTAAACTCTCCCTGCTGAAGCTTAAGACTATGACCTCTCATCCTGTCCCCAGAGACCAAGGAGAAAACAAATTATATCAGTGATTTATTTATTTATGATGAGTCCTAATTTTAGAAGAAAATTTTAATAATTCATTAGCAGTAGTAACAGATTTGATTCTGTTCATGATGATACACATCTTCTTCACAGACCCACGGAATGGTTGAGATGGGAAGGGACTTCTGAAGGTCACCTTCTCCAGCCCTACTGCTCAAGCAGTGTCACCTACAGCACGTTGCTTAGCACCATGTCTACGTAGCTTTTGAATATCTCCAAACAGGGAGATTCCACAAATTCTCTGGGCAATCTGTTGCAGTGCTCAGTGAGTAGTTAATGCCGGTTAGTAACATTCCCCCAAGAATGTTTTAGCCTCTCTAGATGTAATAGAGCATCATAATTTGTTATACACACAGAGCTGTAAAGATTAAAGAGACATACTATATGCAAAACCAATGAAGTTTATAAAAAGAATCACCTCTATTTTAGAGGAAGGAAACCTGAGACCTGCATACCACACTGCAAATGAAAGGCTTAATAGTAGATATTCCAGCTTTTCTAACTTGAAGTTTGCTGCTTAACAACTACATTATCTACATATATATGAGGCAACATTATAAAGTATTTACTTACAACTGATCCAATGAAAAGCTGACAGTAAAAATTAAACATTTATAGTCTACCTGTCGTGTCAGCAGAAAGATCTATTTTTTCTTCAAATTCCTCTTCGTCTCTCAGTAGATTCTCCACATCATCATCCTCAGCTTCTACAGTTTTAAGTTTAGTCTGTCTAACATTATCAGCTTTCTTTGCTCGACTGTGCTGAAACCCACTGCTATTTGACGCTTCAGCTTCCAATTCATCATGTGATCCTCCTTCATCATCATCCTCAAGGGAAGAGTTTTCAGCCTCAGATTCTGATGCCTCTTCTGCTGTGCAGTTTCCCGAGTCTGTAGTGAGCACTGTTTTTCTTTTCAGACTGTGATCTGAAATCTGTGATTTCATTTCTTTATGCCCACTACTTATATCATACTGCCTAGATTCAGATCTTTTGTTTGCAGTCCCAAAGTCACTATCTGAGCTTTCATCTTGGCAAGTCCTTTGTTCATCATCCTCCTCCTCTTCCTCCTCCTCCTCATCTTCCTCTATCTCACTATCTTCAGGGGCAGTGTTTCCTTCTTCTTCAGAACTCAACTCAAGATCATCATCACTGTCTGCAAATGCTGGCAGTTCATTCACTGCCTCTTCCTTAGCCACCTCTGTTTTCAGACGTTTGGCTCTCCTAAGAGTCATCTCTTCTCTTAAGAGCTCTCTCTCACTTTCTTCCTCAGCATCATTTTCTTCATCACCATCACTTGCATCCTCAGCCATTGCTGCTTCTTCTTCATCATCATCTTCCTCATCACTTACTGCATCGTCATTTTCTTTCTCCTCATCTTCAAATACAGCCTTCCGACGTACTCTTCCGGTCTTCAAATCAATCTGTCTGTCTTCTTTTGGCATCACAAACCTGTTTCCCCAAAGACCACGGTTGGGGTAAGATGGTAAAGTACGAGAAAATTTCATTGTTTCATTGCAACTTCATGTAAATATTTTTAAATTATTGCACAAATTTTTTTTTTCAAACAATGCAAGGTTATGGAGAACACTAGAAAGGCAAGAAGAGTACGTTTAGAATACCTCAATTCAAGAATACACCCTATGCTATAGCCATAAATAATTCTAAGAAATTTCTTCATTTTCCACCAAATGAAAATAGGTTACACAATGAGGTTTACTGACAATTACGACTGACATTCTCTAAAACTCTGAAGAAAACCAGAAATACGCTACTTGGGTTATATCACCAAGAGATTCCTGGAAGGCAGAACAATACTGCTTCCAAAACTTTCCAGTACCAATTATTTGTACCTCAAAATACACGTGGCATTACGGTAATCTTAGAAGAGAAAGAATTAGACAACATGCGATTCTACGAACGGCTTTACTGAGAATTTTTCCTACACTGGAGCCTGAAATTATAGATTTATTCATGCTCAAACACTGCTCAATACTCAAAACTTACTCTTGTCCTACATCTTCTGAACCTAAGGGTCTAGAGTCCATAAAGAGAGAGACCTTGCTTGATGCCATCTTAACGTCAATGGCTGAATGTGTGGAGATGAGGCTCTGAACGAGTTCATGATTTGGTCTCACTTCCTCCTGGAAAGCCAAGATTTTTTAATTTTCAATTAAAATGAATAAACAAATGTCTAATGAATAGCTATTAGTCTATCTGCCTAAACAAGCAGAAACACGCATATGCCACAAACAAATGCAGAGCATTTCAAGTAAGCATTTTCTCAGAATAGCAAGGTTTCCCTTCCCCTCTTCATATTTCAAGAATGCATACAATACCAACCCAAGAAAAATTAAAGAGGGACTCCTTCACAGTAAGCAACTACCACAGTAACCCCAGCAAGCACGCATTATCACAGAGGTATTTAACATTTAGCACAGAACAGGGGGGAAAAAGCTGAATTCAGTTTTGTTTGTAGGCAAATGTTTTCCATCCCTCCCTTTAACCAGTTACATCCTGTAAGTGTACTCCCACAATCACCATGCCCTGAGTGATAATACCCCAGTACCAGGAGTTTTCATAAATCTTAAGTTAATGTTTGGAAGGTTATTACACAAACTTCAGTACTTATTATTAATTGATTTCCCAAGTGTTCTGCACAGTAACAGAAAACAGAAATATTCCTTCTCTGAAATACCTGGAGGAAAAAATAATCATAATTGCCCACTATGTGTAAATAAGGATTAATTATTTTAAAGTTTATTTACAAACATAAAAGCATTTAATAACTGAAGCATAAAAAAATCCATTTTGCAAGAGAATTCAAATTACCAACAGCATTCCCTTACCTCTTCTTTTTCATGAGCGTGGCTTCCACCAAGGTCAATATAAACAGCATCTTTATCATATACAATGCCCCCAACTCCTGAAAGTGGGGCATAGACAAGTTTCTCTTTCTCATTTAAAGACCGTTTCTTCTGCTGCTCAGGTAGAGCACAGGGGTCTGGCAGGAAACTCACATCACTCACAGTAAAGTCTCCTACACCTGAGGTAACACACAAAGCAAGCAACAAGGTTTGCACCAAGTTTTGATTCTGAGATTTGTCCAATTCATCATGAAGAGATTAAAAAACCAAACCAAAAACATTGAGACATTCGCTGATTTATCAACAGCAAGCTCTGTACCATACATCCAATTCTTCTATCTTACCACTGACCTTAGAGAAGCATACATATGTTCACCAGAATCCTGCAAAGCTTTGGGTTTGTTTCCTTGTTTTTAATTAAGAAAACCAACAACTCACTTTTCTGAGTAGGTCTGTAAATTTATCGTTATGTATTTCTCAATTTAAACTTTCAAAACATTAAATTATTCAATAAGCATGAGAAATATTACATAAGCCAAATTTACTTTTCATTATTAGAGATTGTATGTTTTTCACTTCAACGACTTCTTGAAGTGAAACACTTCTGAAAAACTTTAAACACTATGAATATTGTGTTTAACACTGCAACAAAAATGCACAATTAGAAGCAAAACCAACAGCAAGACTTCACAAAAATGTGTATTATGAAAAATTATTTCCAAAAGCATAATGTATTTAAGAAAGGTGAAAAATTTATTTTATTACACACAGTTTAAAGATGCAAATCATTTCATGTTGTTATGCAGAGATCAGTACAGAAAAGGTTTTAAGACTCTGATAAATTACCTGGCATATGAATTTGACTTTTGTTTTTTAGGTGTGCTCCTCTCAAGTATCCATAAAGTGATATCTTCCTGTCACATTTGGGATTGTTTCGAATGTCTTCTGGGTTTGTCAACTCTTCCATTCTACCCAATATTTAAAATGAAAGTTAAAATACTCAGCAGACCCGACAATAACTTTTGAAAAAAGGTGATTTAAGAAAAGTTAACTGCAGCATCACTGTGTGCTCTGCAAACTCTGACAATCAAAATAGAATGCTCATACAGAAAAAAAAATTCCATGGAAAAAAGATCTTCCAAAACTGTTTTAATATTGTATTTTAAAAGTTGTGTAATCATGTTCAACCACATATTTCCAGAGGTTTTATTGATATTTCATCATCTAACTACTGCCCATACATTTTGCACACACAATGCTCCTCAAATTAATTTTGCTGTCAGAAGGCAAAAAGCTGAATGTCACATGCCCTGCAGCCACACAACCTTCTCTTCCCTAATAAAGGTGGTGAGCAACTCAAAAGCTGCCATAGAAAATGCCTGACTGTTTGTAGGCAGAAGAGGCATGAATTTGTTCTGACACTGCACAAGGGAGGCAACAAAACAGTCAAGGAAGACCATGCAACACACATCCTGACTGCAGATCACCTGAAAACTCACCCAACAATCAAAAAAACAGTAGCAATACAGCAACTTACAACAATGTTACTGAAAAACCAAGGAATGTTTTTATTTTGCATTTCCCCTCTTTGCTTTGTGTATTTTGCAGGACTTTTGCATGATGCTTATCTATCTCTCTGAGATTTTTTCCTGAAGAATCAGTGCTTTGAAAGACTCGTTCTAGGCACCTGAGAGTTTGGTCATACCTGTAAGCATTCTGGCAATAAAACATGAGCAGTGAGGTAATTTTCCCACACCCAGGGAACAAAAAGCACCCATTCACACACAGAGCTGAGGGATAACACTAGAGATTTTTCAAAGAGCAGGTGCAATCTATGCACAGATTGGAGAAGAAAGTAAAGTACACACCTGTCTGCAAGAACATAGGGGTGAGACGTCTGCCANAATACATGCAATCTTAATTTGTAAATCGTAATTGGAAATTACGGGTTACAACTAGTTCTAAAAGAACAAACTAACTACTTTACTTCAACATGAAAATTGCCCCCTAAATCTTAGGGGAAAACCATTCACATCCATAAGACTCCATACAAGCAGATCCTGCTCGCATAGCACCTGCATAAGAGGCTGTTTAGTAGCATGTTTGCTGCACCAACAACATACTGGGAAAGAGAATAGAACACAAGTATTTTAACAAATAGAAGAAGGGTGATACGATCTAATGCAATATCAAAATTGTTTACTTACAGTAAAATATGTAAAAACACACTAAACACTTAATTATTGCCCCAATTTTAATTTAGCTTCCATAAAGCAAAACACAAGAAAAAATTAATGTTAAATGTCATACCGGGTACACTTCAGTCCAGAATCTGTGCTTTAACTTCTTCTTAGTCTTCCTTAATTGTTTGTTGTTCTTGAATGTATCCAAGTGGGTAAGAACTCCCATAATTTTGGGAAAGCCATGTACCTGGCAAATGTTCAGGAATTCAAATGTCTCCATCTCAAATCCAAAGCTGGCATCAATAAGCATTAGAACCTGAAAACCAACACCCACATTTCACTATAGCAATACCACAGTGTGCACATGAGTAAATTTTAAAGACCACACCTTTAAAGTCATAAGCTTCTTGGGTACCAAAATCTTGCCAAAGGTTCTGCACTTTACCTTCATATAACCTGAAAATCCACTTCAGCTTTTTAATTAAAGTATGGATCTTGGCTGCTTTAGAAGTTAGTGGAGCTTGGGAAATCAAATCTCTTCTTCCAGTCAATC